>OZ038003.1:7156560-7244060 GCA_964035705.1 Porites rus | reverse complement strand
ATAAATAAGTAGAGGAAAATCACATAACTCAAAACAAGGCAGCTGGTCCCTGACGTACGTTACCATTCCAATTTAACAAAAACACTTATAGCCACCAGCTAAGTACGAGTGGCCGGTAAAAATACCAAAAGCAATTTTGGTGAATGTGATATCAATTCTTGAAACACTTCTTCAGCGCTGGCACTACAATAATAATGATTCAAGCTTCTCGGTGTATTCTGCTATCACACCCATAGGGCGCCACATAAAAAAAAAAACAAGAAAGAGTACCGGTCGATTTTAGTATCAAAACCTCGTGTGCGTGTTCCTTTCAGAAATTGAAATCAATATTACCAATACAGCCAATACTTAGTGCAGTATGTATCCCTTATTCAACCCTCAATAACTGAAGTTATGTGTTGTCTTAAACTTAACTCGATTCTCAAGCTGAAAATCTATTTTAACTTCGCGATCCAGATTCATATTTAGCCGAGAATTACTCATGAAACCCAAGGTGTGATAGCTTTCACGATCGCCTTTCGTAAGTTTCTTGCTCGCCGGCAGCATACCAGAGGATTTAAAGACGAATTAAGGTGGCTCGATACAGTTTTTCAAGGCCAATACCTCCCAAGTTTGAGCATAAACTACGTCGCCTTAAACAAAGTTTTGGAAAAATTGCCATCACAGTTGTATTAGATAAAGATGAAAATTTGTTATGATCAGGGTTGCAACGACATCGGAGTTGTCATAGCAACGAAATGACGCTATTACCTGTTTTACTTGCAGCAGTATATCTCGGCACTGGGAACTGTTCTTCCAAAATCGTTCACAGGAACTTTTTCCTCCAATACCGGCCTCGATGTTCGTGAAGTTTAAGCGAAATCTGTAAGAGCGTTATCGAGATATTTTAGGATGAAGTTTTTATGGTCAGAAACACAGTAAAAAATGGACAATATTGTTGCTTGGGCGTTATCTGTAGAAAATGAAGCGTTTTTTACATGCGATTTCACCTCATAGTAGTTTCAATCTTTTTGAAAACGTGTGTGAAAGATCATGGAGATAGCTCCAGCCGATTACTAGAAAGAAGGTTTTATTAGTATGTATCGAAGCGCTCTTGTTAGCGTTTTTGTAAACATTGTGGTCTTCTTTAACAAATTAGCGAATAATTTTTAAACCGCTCGATAGATTTTTTTTAAAACTTAAGATCCTTGAGATTAACCTTTCTTTTATATGACCTTTCAGTTTCAAGATTATTGATACATTGTAAGGCAGTAAAATAAGGGCTACAATTCGTTACTTTTTTATCGGAAGTGTCGTTATTACAAGTGAAAGCCTCTCATTATTCAAGGCATTGTCTCCAAGTTTCATTTTCACGTGAACAACAGGAACTAACAATGCATTTGACATATGCAAAAATGCTAGCTATTGTTATGCACGAAAATATGAAACTTGAAGACAATACCCTGAATAATGAGAGGCTCACACTTGTAAACACAAAATTTCAGCCAAAGTATTGGCGAATTGTAGCCCTTATTTTACTGCCTTACAATATATCAATAATCTTGAAACTAAAAGGTCGTATAAAAGGAAGGTTAATCTCAAGAATCTTAAATTTTTAAAAAAATTTATCGAGCGGTTTAAAAGTTATTCGCTAATTTGTTAAAGTAGACTAAAATGTTCAAAAACCGCTAACCAAAGTGCCTCGATACATACTAATCAAATCTTTCTTTCTAGTAATCGGCTGAAGCTATCTCCATGATCTTTCACATACGTTTTCAAAAAGATTGAAACTACTATGAGGTGAAATCGCATGTAAAAAGCGCTTCATTTTCTACAGATAACGCCCAAACAACAATATTGTCCATTTTTTACTGTGTTTCTAACCACAAAAACTTCATCCCAAAATATCTCGATAACGCTCTTACAGATTTCGCTTAAACTTCACGAACATCGAGGCCGCTATTGGAGGGAAAAGTTCCTGTGAACGATTTTGGAAGAACAGTTCCCAGGGCCGAGATATACTGCTGCAAGTAAAATAGGTAATAGCGTCATTCCGTTGCTATGACAACTCCAATGTCGTTGCAACCCTGATCATAACAAATTTTCATCTTCATCTAATACAACTGTGGTGGCAATTTTTCCAAAACTTTGTTTATGGCGACGTAGTTTATGCTCAAACTTGGGAGGTATTGTCCTTGAAAAACTGTATCGAGCCACCTTAAGCAATGCAACTGTCTCTGCACCAACTGTAATAATTATAACTACCAAGATTTCGGTGAATTACTTGATCGTAAGTCGTTACTACAAGAACTGGGAGATTAAGGAAAATGTAAATACCAACAATGTAAGCAATATTTGCCGCAAGTTTCAGCTGTCTATGATAGATATGAATGTAAGGTGGATTCTTCAAGATTTCCTGTCGTCGGATATCATTTTGATGTCGACGAACAATGCCCACAATTCTAAATTGAAATACGCCAGAGATTAACAAACACAACAGCCACAGAGTCACATGTATTGCTCGTACCGATCTGTTGATCCCAGCACAGGGGCAGATCTAGGGGGAGGGTGCAGGGGGTGCGCACCCCCCCTCCCCCCCCCCCCCGAGATGACCTGCGGTTTTCTAATACAACTGGTATTCTGCGAAAAAAAAACTATGTGGTTTATTGGTGTTGAAGTAGAGCAAGAGACGAGTGCACCCCCTTCTAAAAAAAATCATGGATCCGCCCCTGTAGCAAACTGCAGGCAAGTCAGGAAAGTGTTCAAGATCCAAATTAAGGCAGCTACCACTATAACACGGCGTTGGGTAACTTGTGCTTTGTATCATAGATGGAGTGTCAGTGCGATGAACCTTTCGTAACTTATGGCATTCAAAGTTGGAAACGAAACTCCATAGCATAAATAGAAAGTCGTCAAGTAGGTCATTCTCGGAGCTCAGGGAACAAACCCTTCGTGATTTTCAGGGAGTCTGAATGCAACATAACTGGGTTGAACTATTACACCAACCAGCATATCGCTAACAGCCAGGCAAGCCAGGAGAAGATTAGACGGATCACGAAGCCAGGGTGTAGGATTAATGATTGAAAGAACAGCGACATGTCCCGCTATAACCGCTAACGGTGAAAAAATGGCGTTTACGACGCTTCTTACAAAATTGATTGTGTAGCGATGATCGAAACCAGGGTTTAAAATAAGAAAACACTGCTCCGTAGAATTTAATCTCATTGCCGCTAGAATGAATAAATCATCGAAACAAAGATTGCCAACCGTGTTCTTTGTTATAACTCAGTACCCCTGAAAAGCTGTTAAGAAATTACAAAGTTGTCGTTTTATTTTAATCAAGGGTTAAATTAAAAGACTATTAAACATTACAGGAAAAATCAAACAAGTGGATTGTTAGGAACATTGCGCGAATTTCGATAGCTTTCGATGTTATGGCAATTCGAAATTTTACCTTCGTTTCAACCTATTAAATCGTTGAATAAAGTATTGCTTTAATTGGTGCTAAATTACACGATGAAAAACTCTTTCATCGTTGCATTTTATGGAGATGCCTAACCCTATCTCAAGGTATGTTTTCCATTTAATATTATTTTCAAAGCTAGACAAACTCTAAAGATTCTCCAAAGGAATTTAATCGTGATATGTACGATGATGTCTCTACCACACATTGCTCTTCGGGCTTTTCTTAATCTACAGAATTTCTTACAAAAATGGTATCAGGATTGAATTCAACAGCTTTCTACAAGCAGATGGCCGCGAAGTTAGACTCTAGTAACACGCATAATCGATCGCGCTGTAGAGAGTGCTTAAAAATTTGCGTTGAAAGATTATTTTGTGTCTTAACCTAAGTTGTTTTTGCAATAATATATCCTGGCTGTTGAAATATCGCCCCCTTTTCCCCTATTTATGATACTAAGTGTACTTAGTTTTACACATTTCATTCAGTCCGCACTGTTTCTGCCTTTACTAATTACTTCTATTTTCACATAAAAACCTAGATCGTCATTTTTTCAGTATTAGAATCAAACTCCCCTTGGATTTGAGAAGCTTGCACGCAAATGTGATTATATCTGAATTGGAAGCTTTCCCGGAAGTTAATAAACTAAGTCTTGGATATATTTGTTTCTGTTTGCTTTGACCATAACTGCATGTTAAGAGATGATCTTTCACCGAACTAAGATTTTGTCAGTTCATTTTATCAGTGGCAGATACAGGGGAGGGCCCCCCTTACTTTTAAACAAAATGAAACTGGTCCCCCCCCCCCCCTTATCTCAGGGTCTAAATCCGCCACTGTTTATGTCTTTTACTTCTTCTCAAAATATCTCTTACTGGAGGTTGTCAGATCCGCTTTCATTTCCTGTAACGGTTGTCGTCTGTTGACATATAGTTACTGCTTCTTCCCACAACTGTCCAATCTAAACTCAAATGCACCTGCGTCGTAAATTTTCGTAAGCAAATGGTATTAGCTAAAAAGCTGCATACGGTTCAAAACTTATGGCACTGAGAGTTAAGAATGAGACTCCATAACACACCCAAAAGCTCTTAGAGTACACGATTCTTAACCCGCATGGTACAAAATGGAGGATGTTCTCCAAGAGACGGTACACAAAATAGCAGGGTTGAACCACCAAACTTACTAACAGATCAGAAAACGTCAGGCATGCCTGGTGAACATTTGATGGCGTATCAAGAGCGCTTTTTCTTGCGATCAACAACACCACAAGGAAATTTGCAATCTTAGCAAAAGGTTAACACAACCCCTTGATTGTGGCTGTTATGAGATTTGTCGCATGGCGAGGGATAACTTTGTTGAAGACTGGATCAGGCAGAACGAAGCATTTCTCTAAAGATATCTGTGAAAAAGGAGGAGAAGGCTGTTGCGTTTCTTGCTCATACAACATAGAAGCTGTAAGGTTCATGTCCGCGGTTCAATTTGCTTCCCCTGACTCTAGTTTGTGATTTCGGTAACCTCTCAGATCATTACTGAAAAGCCGTTTTTATGGTTGTTTTGCTATCCGAATATCTCAATGCATTTCCTTTCGTTTATCTTCTATTTGATGAAACTGTCACACAGATCTTTTTAAACTGTCACCTTCCTGAATTGATGGAGAGTTAATAGCCATTATTATTCATTCAAAATATTTTCCCGATTCTGATTGGCTAAAAGTACTCGTTTAATTCACCATAACCAGTTACTGATGACCAAATTTGGAAGAATTTTGTGTTTAACGAGGAAATGACGTCAAAAATGCAGCGTTTTCGCAGGTTAAGGCACCGTTTTGAAAAATGGCGGACATTTCACTCGTTTCAAGAGTAAGAACTAGGCGAAAACATAGCTAAAAACATGGGAAGAACATCAAGAAGACAACTCGAAGGGCGACATCTGCTATTTGGAGAATATTTGCGGAGCTGGACAAACCTAAACGTGCACTATTAAAGATGAACTTAACACCCACGGATAGGCACGGATAACACCTTCCTCGATCTCCTTAGTTCTTCATAAGATACTCAGCCTCATTCATTAATTGTTAATATAAAAATGACAAATTGACGCTGATTTAAGTTGACTCGACCCAGTTTTTTGAAGGGGGTACCATCCTACTTTGAAGCTCTCTGGTATCCCCACCTTTACGTTTAACGTAAGTCTAACACATAGAATGGATAACATATAGATTAATCTACAATATAACATAAAATTTTTGGCGATCGAAGTAAATGTCACGTGGTTATAATGCCACGCCCCTTTCAGCCCCTGCTGTTGCCGGCATTTGTTCGTGAAAATCTCTCGGCTACACATAGTGCGCATTAGTGCCTTGCGCTGAACAGAGCTTCACCAAAATCGCAAAGACCCAATTCGAGAAATTCAGCAGTTTCCAAATTTAGGTCATAATTTATGCGAAAATGATAAGCAAACTTTACACGATTATATCTAATAAACTATGAGATTCATCCCTTTATTTTGGGCATCGTTATAACAGATGGGTCCTTGCAAGTCAGCAAAACGCTTTAGGGCCTTGTAAATGCGCGCGATTTAGAGCAAAGCAAGCATATAGAAATTATAGTTTTCGCTATTTGTTGACGTTTGTCAGCATTTAAGCGTCCTTCTCACGAAAAAAGCATTTTCTTAAAAATTTTTTTTTTTTTTCCTTCAAATTTTTTCAGGGCCGCAATTGATTAACTAACTACCCGGACTCTGAATTTCATTGTCATTGAAAAACTGTGACATTATCTTCTATAAGCCCAAACTTGAGTAAACATTGAAGATTTTTAGCGTTTTGGCTGAGTTTGTGCTTTGGGAGTTGTCTATTGTTTCTAGTCTGTCATTATACAGCATTCTTGTTCAGCACGCGTGTTCTTCAATGACCATGAAATTCAGAATCCGGGTAGTTAGTTAATCAATTGTGGCTCTGAAAAAATTTGAAGGGAAAAAAACTACGAATTTAAGAAAATACTTTTTTCGTGAGAAGGACTCTTAAAACGCTGACAGACGTCAACAAATAGCTAAAACTATAATTTCTATATGTTTGCTTTGCTCGAAATAGCGCGCATTTACAAGGCCCTAAAGCTTTTTGCTGACTTGCAAGGAACCATATGTTAAAACGATCCCCAAAATAAAGGGATAAGTCTCATAGTTTATTAGATATAATCGTGTAAAGTTTGCTTATCATTTTCGCATAAATTATGACCTAAATTTGGAAACCGCTGAATTTCTCGAATTGGGTCTTTGCGATTTTGGTGAAACTCTGTTCAGCGCAAGGCACTAATGCGCACTATGTGTAGCCGAGAGATTTTCACGAAAAAATGCCGGTAACAGTAGATTTTCGACTCAGACCTCAAAGGGGCGTGCATTATAACCACGTGACATTTACTCCGATCGCCAAAAATTTTATGTTACATTGTAGATTGATCTATATGTTATCCATTCTATGTGTTAGACTTACAATAAAAGTAAAGGTGGGGATACCAGAGAGCTTCAAAGTAGGATGGTAACCCCCCAAAAAACTGGGTCCAGTCACCTTAAATGTAATAGAGACATGAAGAAACGCATTTACGGCAATTTTACCACGTGACCAAGTTTTCCATTTGCTTATCGTTAACTGTTCATTAAAACTGCACGAAATTCGGTAGATTCACGCCAGTTCTATCCATAGAAATTGTTTTGAGCTGTTTTTATCTGCTCATTTCTCATTTTGCAAAATTTCTCCACAACTTGAATCTCACGTTTGCCGTTTGGAATTGCATCGCGCCATATTATTGTTAAAACAGGAAGAAAAACCCTTTATACTTTGCAATTTGTTTTGAAGCAGCGAATTGTTTAATCTACATAAAACTCCGACAGAAAAATTAGTCCTATTTTTAGGGTACAGCATTTGCTTGACTATTTCCATGGCAACATGTTGGACTAACGGTAATTTGACGTTGATGCTTTTATAATTATCACACTTGTTCACATTTTAATCAGCGTCTAATAGACTTTATGACAGCCGACACCAGCTTTACAGACACAATTGTTCTGCTTGCAGCCTTTTAAAACATTCATTTTTGAACATCCAGTTTCTGTCTTTAGAGGATTCACAATACAAGGGTAAAATAAACATTTCTTTTGAATGTGTACATTTTAGGCACAGAAGTGCAAATTATATGTCTTGTTCATTAATATAACGCTGACATATTTTGATAGACTGATTGCAATCTTAATTTCTTCCAAGTTTTGAGTGTTTAAGCACAAAAAGTGCGCCTTATAATTATTCAACCACCTGACCATTTATTTTAGTGTCCAGTATGCAAAGTGAGTGGGACTTGCATTTGAGCCAGCGCCAGGCTTAAATGAAATGGAATACTCTACTTCAGACAACTTCAGTACTACAACGGCTACTTTAACGGTGTATCCACTTGGTAACTCTTGCTTTCATCTTCCAGACGCAGAATTTGATAAAATTGAACAACGGAGAACAAGCAATCTACTAACAGGTATAATAAATGCGGTTTTATCGCCTTTCGCCGTTACAGCAAACTTCTTCATCGTGTTCGTCATTTTGAGAAAATACTCTTTACAAACGCCCTCCAATCTGCTGCTTACTTGCCTGGCCATTTCTGATTTACTTGTTGGTCTGATAGTTCAACCAAGCTTCGTTATTTTCAGGATTCTTGAGAACACATATGACTTTGTTCCCTGTGTTGTGAGGATGATATACTCGATGGGATTTTTCATATGCTACGGAGTATCATTTATGACATTGTGCGCCATAAGCTGCGAAAGGTTATTAACGTTGCTGTATTCTTTTCGTTTTCAAGAACTTGTTCGACGCGACCGCGTTTTAAAAACAGCCGTTTTAATTTGGCTTGTCAACGTATTATTCACGTGTCTCCAGTGGGCTAATAATCATATCTTCAAATTTATTCATCTGTGTTTGTTGCTGGCTTCTCTTGTCATAGCATTTTCAGCTCAGTGTAAAATTCTCCTCATAAGTCTTCGCCACCAACGTCAAATCAAACGAAATAACCCAGGAACCTCTTCCCTGCAAAGGCAAATGCAAATCAAGCTCGCAATTAATCTTACGTCCATAGTTGCAATTTATTTTGCCTTGAATTTACCTGTCCTTCTTGTAACCAAATTACATCAAATCATTATCGGATATATTGAAACCTATAACTATTATAGTTGGGCCGAAACTGCGGCTTTATTAAATTCCTCTGTTAATCCGCTCGTTTGTACTTGGCGAGTTAAAGAAATCAGAAAGGCCATCAGAGATATTTTTGTGAAGAAAAGGAAACTTAGAGGAAGGAAGAGAACAATTCTCGACAAAGTTGCAGATCAAGAGAATAATAACGTATTGTTGTTGAGGTTCAGGGAAATGACAGTGCTATAACAGGGGATTATATTATAAGTGAAGAAAAACAAGCGGAACAAGATGCAGAATAAGGGAAGAACTATGTGTCGTTCAAAACAAGATTTGACATTGCTGCGATAAATAACTATTTTCGATAACCAATGGGGTTATAAGCGTCTTCCAAGGGCGATTTTCTGCCTATCTTAAACTGAATTTAACAACGGACTGGGATAACTTTTGGTAAAAAGCCGCTAATAAAACTTCTATCGGCAAACTCGAGGAAAAGTTGGTAAATGCTTTTTTCTAGATGAAAATTATGTGCTGAACACGAAAAATTTGTTTACCAAGCTTGATTTTGAGTTTTTAACTACAAAATCTGACCTCTAAAAAATTGAGCTTATTTCTGAACATGGAAACGAGGCTAAAATTTTCCCCGCTTTCCGAAACCACATTTGACTCAAATTATTGTCCCAAATTAGCTAACTATAAGTTTTTTGGTTATGACATAAACTAATAGACGGTTGGAGCCTGAAAAAAAACGTTATTCGAAAATCCAGAGACCGGCTAGTGAAAGAAGTGGACGAGTGTGTTTGTCGCATAACAATTTGAAGAAAAAATGTTCTTTTAAATAGAACCAGTTTTGATTAAGGATGAACTACATCAGGACCAGTGACATCTGGTGCGAGCATCAAAACAAAAACAGATCTGGCAGCAAAAAGGTTGCACCGAGTTTTATCCTGCGTTGTGTCTCCGTCATTCAACGGTTTTATATCGTTCATCTTTTTACCATTGTATAGCTTAAGCTATAAAAAGCATTCGTTCAAGCTGTCCCGCACTGCTACCACGCATACGCTCATCTGACATGACACTGACATGAGCTGCGTACCTCAACATGTGAAACTATTAGACACAAAGAGTTTGAAAAACTACTTGTTGCATCTGTTTAGGGTACGGTTAGCTTCTATTCAGGGTTAGGGTTGTTGGTATATTGCTTCAAATCAAACCACAACTAGCCAACGAATCCTCAGTAGTGTAGCGTTATAGGTGATGAACTACAGATCTGTACACAGTGTACAGCCCTCGAAATGATCCCCAAATTGACCCCGAATTAAGAAATGATATTGACCCTGAAATGATCTCCAGATGTTGCCTTGATCTTGTTAAAAAATGTAACGCTTTATCGAATAACTGACCACTGAGGATTGGACCAAACGGTAAAGAAACTAATTGCTTTTCGCACGTAGAAAGTTTATTGCTTGTCACTCAATTGACAAACCCTAGCGTCCTTAACAATGCCAGCGTCCTGTGGCGTGTAAAAAAAAGTCGTATGCGGGTCCTCATGGACAGATGCCATAGGAACATCTGAATAGAGTTCATGTTTCGGGGAGTCATTCTAGACTGGCGTTGCTGCCTTTTCACACTAACTTCGCTTTTGTTGTCTATATTTTTGTCAATTTTTTTTCTGCAGGTAACAAGTTATTGTTAGTTTAGTAGCCTTTCTCCCTCAAGGTGTTGAGTGTCAGGCGCTGCATTCGGGAGGGATCAGGTTATGAGGGGTTTTTTCCGGACGGGCAGCAGGCACGTTAGTTCATAGAACATTGTAGCGCAATCTGTAGCAATCTGTTTGATGCAAACATCAACAAAGCGGGTCTGGTGCTCGAATCGTGTGCAGCAGCTAGTACTCTATTTACCAGTGAAAAGTTGTTCTCTCTTGCAATTGGTTGATGTAGGGAATAGGGGAAACTTCTCCCAGGCACCGCGAAATTCCAAAACTGAACCATGCCCTAGCGCCGCTTCAAAGGATAATCGACGGTTCCAGCGCAACGAAGACATTGGTGCGAAACACGAGCAAATTTATCATTTTGCTGAGTAACCCTTGTCATCTGTAAAGAAAAGCATCTTTTACTGTTAGGAACTAGCCTGGGACCAGGCTACGCAGTGGGGGAAAAAGGCAAAGAAGAGTTAAATAAGAAAAGAATTGGCGAGCGAAGGGAGTCGAAAGGTGAAAAAAAAAAAAAAAAAAAAAAAAAAAAATCCAAATGGGCTCTTTTTTTTGGCCAACGCCAATTTTTTTCTTCTTTTTCCCCCAATGCGGGGCCTGGTCCCAGGCTAGGTATGTAGCTTAAATAATATTGAATCAACTGACATCGTCGAACTGAGAATCAGTTTACTCGAACCAGGCCTACCCCTCCACTGCCTTGTACTCATGGGACAGCTGGCGCAGAAGAATATGTCTACAAGTTAAACCAGATCACAATATGAACTGAGGCACACACTACCAACTCCGCGGTAAGGCCAATACCTTACGTAAGTGAGACCGTGATGGCTATACCATGCTGATGAGTCCTAACAAGGACGAAACAGCTCATCCATGGCTGCCACTGCCGGGGTGATATGGTCGTGCGCATGCGTAAGGTACTGGCCATACCGCGGTTAAACCGCGGAGTTAAACCGCGGCGTTGGTAGTGTGTGCCTCAGTTCATATTGTGGTCTTGTTCTACAGGTTAAAGCGGCCTTCTAGTATTGAACAATCGCTGGTTTTCAGTGTCACGCCATTCAAACAGATTAAAATAAAAATCAAAACTGTTCAATAGATAAAGTCCAGAATCTGGGAAATGGAAGGAGGTAAGACCCTCGCCAAGATTCAGGTCAGAGGAGTATTTCCTATACGAGATAGCCTGCTTAGCATGGCGGTTTTGTCGAGCCGGGCGCACGAGCGGCGAAGCCGCGAGAAAAATAAAATTGCCCCCGCCCCAATCTCCTCGCGGTTTCTCTGCCCTCGCCCGCCTTTATTACTTAGCGCGCCCAACCAAACCCGCCATGCTACGCAGGCTATATACGAGATATCCGAAGAAATGTTTTACCCAAATTTATAGAGATTTGTATATATGGAGACGCCATGCTGGTGCTCATCCGGTTGAACACCAACGCAGCGGACGGAAACCAACAGAAACATCTGTTACCGAGTTTTGCTACAAAAGTGTGAATTTATTCTTCGAAGAACTTATAAACATCAAAGTTATACTTTTTCAAATACATAGAACTGTTTGGATAGCAAAATTCCCTGAAATAAGTTTTTTTTTTTAACCTACATGACAACTCTCTTGGCCGTCATGTAAATGGCGGGTCACGCTAAAGCTTAGAAATTCAAGGGTACTCTATCACAAAACCAAGAACCCTTTTGACGGGAAAATTTGTATGAGAATTAGTTTCAGCTGCTCATCATCGTGAAAGTAGATCTCGGTAGGATCGATAGTTTTGTGGTTTGAAATTTTTAGTGACGTCTCAGCTTTACCCGACAACCTGGAGTTGTCGGTGCTCGATGCCATCCGAGCGAGGCCGAACATTGCCGACAGGCTGGGGTGTCCGACGGCAAATGCAGGGGTTTTCAACCGGTGCAAAAACCAAAATGGCGTGGCAACCAGACCAAGACGGTTTACAGCAAATTATACAGCTTTTAAAAGAAAGTCAGAGCCCTAATAATGAAGTACAGAGAGCAGTTCAACAAGTATCCTTTACTCTACCAGATATTTTGTTAAAATCTTTATTTTTTAAGGTTTTAGACCAAATAATGGCCGTCACATCGCTGAGATTTTGCGCGTCACACGTGCTAGTTTCTGAAATCAAACATGTCTTCAGTTAGTACGTTTTCGTTGTATTCCTTAACGGAATTGCTTTTCAGAAACTTGAATCCTTGAACCAGTTCCCTGACTTCAACAATTACCTGATATTTGTTCTGACGAAGTTAAAAAGCGAAGGTAAGCTTTCTAGCTGTGTAATCTACAGTGCGAGTTCCGGTTTGCAATATGCACGATCACATGTGGCAATATTTTTTCCTGCATAATCATTCCGTTTGAAATTAACCATGTTTATATCACTGTTCCATTTCAGATGAACCGACTCGTTCGCTGTCAGGTTTAATTCTTAAAAATAACGTCAAGTCACATTATCACACATTTCCTGATCCAGTTAAAGAGTTTATAAAATCAGAATGCCTTCAAGCCATAGGCGATCCCTCGCCTCTCATACGAGCTACAATCGGTATCTTGGTCACCACAATAGCTGCGAAAGGCGATCTTACAAACTGGCCCGAGCTTTTACCAACTTTGTGCCAGCTTTTGGACAGCGAGGACTACAATGTTTGTGAGGTATTTGAAAATATAGATGAACTTACATAGCTTATCGAGACTTTAAAACTATATTGAAAATCATAAGTTTTGAGCTTTCAGCTGCTTGAAACTATATGATTGATATTGCGGAAAAATTTTAAATGTGACAACGTTAAAATCATATTGAAAATTATAAATTTTGAGCTTGCTGCATGGAACTGTATGATTGATATTGTAGGAAAAATGTCAAAAATGCAGCTGCTGGAGAGTGAATTAGTGAAATGCTGAGTTTGTGCCAGAATAACATGACTCGATCATATAAATTCTGGCACAAACTCAGCATTCCGCAAACTCACTCTCCCAGCAGCTTTGTTTTTGACATTGTCACTTGTAAGATTTTTTCACGCTCCAAGGCAGTTAGTTTCATGCAGAAAGCTCAAACATACAGTTTTTAATGAGTTAACAAAAAAACTATGTACGTGTACCTGAATTGCACATTCATTTAATTTATCATTATTATTATCATTATTATTCTTTTTGTACTTGCCAAAACTAGCAGGATTTTTTGAAACCCTACTCTCAGCTCATTGTCATACAGGTGTAGAAATTCATCGAGGCCTCAGGCATACTTACAATGTGAAGTCCTTTTTGAGTTTCCTCTGACAGCTAAAAAGTGAAATTATTATTTTAGCAGAGTGATAGAAAGTAAAACAAAATTGTGAAAACAAAGATTATGTGTAATAAATATTATAATTAAGTTATGGATAGCTCACAGCCACATCTGAAATGCTTCTTTAAGTTCCTGTCAGAAACAACAGCTGGATGGTATTAACAGCTGGTCAATTCAGACGTTACTGAGGGAGTAAAAACATTTTGAAGTAACTGTCTGAAATTCAGGCTTCTCTACTGACTGTTATTTTCAGGTTAGAACAGGGGTTGGAAAAATGTTCAATTCCAGCTTGTCTTCAGGGCAAGCAGCACTTGCGTTTTGCTTGCCTGGGGCCACCTCTTGCTTGTCATATTTAATGACCTCGTTAGAGATTGACCTGACTGAGTCCGTGCCCATTGGGCAAGTACTTGTAAAGCTTAAAAAGTTACTTGGTCTGCGACAAAATCTACTTGTCCTGAACTACCAGTTGGGACCTATTTCGAACCCTGTTAAAGATAATGGGCCAGTTATTTAAACAGAGTTTAGTTCATGCTTAACAAAACCATGTTCTAAGCCATTTTCAGTTTGCCCAACACTTTTATCTATACACACCATTTATCGTGAACAATAATTTTCAAAAAAACATGTAGCTTTAACTGGAAAAGCACTTATTTTCTAAGAAAGAGATCTAGAGGTCCAGTGGTCTCTTAAACCGCTGTCTAAGTTAGACTTCGTTCAAATAACTGACCCAATATGTTTTGAGAACTAATGGGGAATGAATGTATGTGTGTCTTGTTTTAATAGGGAGCATTTGGAGCTTTGCAGAAGATCTGTGAAGATTCAGCTGAGCAGCTGGACAGTGATGCACTTAACAGACCCCTCAATATACTTATCCCCAAGTTTCTTCAGTTTTTTAGACATGCAAGCCCCAAAATAAGGTCAGTGTCAAACTGTTTCAAAGATATCTTAATTTTTTACTGTTTTACTTGTGAATTGCAATGTTAATGGAAGTGCTACCTAAGTGCTAAGCCTGTCCATTAATTCTAGAATATTTCTTATCACAGATGCTAAACAAAATTTATATAACAGCGAAATACTTTTCAACAAGCTTACCTATACTTAAATGAACATTTATTTTGATCTCCTAGGTCCCATGCTATTGCCTGTGTTAACCAGTTTATTGTCACACGGACACAAGCACTCATGGTTCACATAGGGACTTTCATTGAGGTATATACATTTTGTATTATGTCCATTTTGTGGATTCATAATTTTGTTGTCTCATCATGTTAGAGACTAAAGAAAGATGTCATAGCTGTTTTGTGAAAGAATTTCATCCTGTAAATGTCATGTTGCAGTCAGTGCTCACTTTGCTAGTCTGTGAATGTAGTGGCCTTTTCTGCCATTTGGGGATTTTTTTAGAGAGAGATCTCTCTCACAAAATTCCTCTTGTGGAGGTGTGTTACTGAGGTATCCATACTTGCAGGGTACATGTATCAGTTTGTCAACAGCCTGTTGTTTTTTGACACCATTAAGTATTATTGTCAGCATTTTACACTGCGAGTCCCAGGAATAAAAATACATGTATTACTTGAAAATGTAGTCACTCTGCCACAATCCAGAAGATGTTCATTAAAACAGGCAGTAACAACAGCTATGTAGCTATAAGATATTAATGATTTTGTTGTAGAATCTGTTTGCACTTGCTGGAGATGAGGACCCTGAAGTGAGAAAGAATGTCTGCCGAGCCCTGGTGATGCTTTTGGAAGTTAGAGCTGATCAATTAATTCCTCACATGAATAACATAGTTGAGGTGAGATGATTCTAGAAATTAATTTTGACGTGGTCTTTTTAGAGTACAGTTGGCAAGTCTACATGTACATGTACATACAAGCTGTAGTTTATTGTGGACATGTTTGTTAGTAACGTTTTTCTTCAAGTTTGAATAATCGTATTTTAACCCTTCAAGTTGTTAAGAACGATCAGCTTCAAATTCCTCCCTTCTCAATCATTTAGAAAACAGAGTGGTCACAAGAATTAAGGACATGGTGACAAAAGACGAATTTGCTTGATCTTATATTTTAACAACTTCTGCCCTCTGAGTTCTTTAGATAAATGTGCAGGGGAACAAAATTGAAATTTGGATCTTAGATTAAAGGCTTGAAGTCCTCCTCTAACCACTATATATATTGTACAGCTCTTTTATTGGAACATTGTGGTAAATAAAATGTTTGTAAAATATTGAACTGTGTCCACCTATTGCCATAAGCTTTTGGATTGTTAATTTTTGTTGCCTTTGGCCAGTTGTACATGTGTATATTTTCTTATTTCATTGATTCCAGTTTGCCGTCTTGTCAGTTATAACCCTATGTTGGCACCTGGTGACTAATGTTTGCCTTTGGGCAGCAAGAAAGTCTTAGTCTTTGTACAGAGCATATGCAATGGGTAGCCTGGATTTGATTTAATTTATAACCTCTTCATAGACAGTATTACCTTTCTCTTGAGTGTAGCCCAGTGTTCAGTGAATAATGTGTTGTTGAAGATCATCATGTTTATTGAGTGCAGTTGACCAGCATCTCAATACAAGCTATGATAATAGAATGTGACCTTAGGTTAATGTTCATGTTTTACAGTACATGTTGATGAGGACACAGGACAAAGATGAGAATGTTTCTCTTGAAGCCTGTGAGTTTTGGTTGACACTAGCTGAGCAGCCAATCTGTAAAGAGGCACTTAATCCACATCTCCACAGGTATTGTGTTAGATGCATGCAACTCTTCCAGCACTGTAACTCTTTTTTGGCAGCAACATGAATCATAATGTAAATAAAGAGTTTAAGGAGTTAAGAAGTATCTAGAGCAATTTGAATGCCCCGGTGCTGCAATGCCTGGCCATAAAAGTCAAATTCACCCCTATATATTTATATAAGTGAGTATAACAAGACAGCTGTAAGAAGAGGATGGCAAAATGCTTGTGTGTGACAAATGTGACAGGGCTATCAAATAAATTGCTTGTTTTGCCGTGATTGTCACTTAACATTAAGGTTTTCTGGTCTTTTACAAAAAGATCTGTTTAAAGTGAAATTGAAGTTTGGCAAAAAGTTGTTTCAAACAAAATTATTTTCGTGCTTGTCACACAAGGTTTGCTGTCTTTTAATTTTTTCCCTCTCTTGTCCCGCTGAGTAAGTTCACTACTATTATAATGTAGTATGTCTTCCAGATGATATTTTTAGGAAGTTAGTGAGTGTCAACTGAAATGAGTGCTCAAAGCAATACAGAGCGTGAAAACTTTTTTTCAATATTTCCTACCCTAATCCCATTTTCCCAAAAGGTCAGTGAAAAGATTGAAGTCAAATCTCTGTGTTTAGCACTCTAAGATCTATTCCTGTGTATGCATGTTCAACCTTATTATACAATAAAGTGGTGTAGGTTTACAAAAATGTACTTCACATTCATAATAATATTAATTTTAGTATATTGTGTGCAAAATGACTCACACTTTTGTAAGGTTTAATTTGTTCATTTCTTTCATTAGGCTTATTCCAATACTGGTAAATGGAATGAGATACTCAGAGATTGACCTCATCCTTCTTAAGGTACACCGTGTTTATTTGATAAACATATTTAACAATTTTAGACGTTCAATTCTTGCAACTTCAGCAGTGTTTGATTTGTAATACTGATTGGTTTAGATTTGGCAACTGCATTTGAAGTTTTAGGCCCGGTTCAGATGCTGCACTTTTCATGATGAAAAGTTCAGCGTCTGAATCAAAGCTGTTCCAAAGGCGCTCCAAAGGTGAAATTCCTGGCCGGGCTAGGTGAAAAGAACGGCTGAGTCGTTCCAATTTGAAATCGGTGTCTGAACAGGGCCTTATACATGTTATAGTTCAAGGGATCAGAAGCATTGTTTTTTTCTATAGACTCATTGTTTATATGCACCAACCAGTCAACAACCACATCAACAACAACTTTCATTGACCCCTTATACATAAGAAAGATGAAATTTTTATCCAACAAAAATTAAAGGTAAAAGGGATGTTGTCTTCCTAAAATCACTAATGAGTTAACAAGTCTAGGAAGCCAAATTATGTAGTATAAATTACAATATGAGGGTTGGAATAACAAAAAAACACAACACAAACATGCACTCATATCTAACTGAAAAAGAAATAAATCAAATAAATTTCAAGGGGAGATAAACAGGATTTAAAATATAGACTAAATGCAAGTTCATCAATTGACTGATTGGCCCTTAATTTGTTGGTTTTAGGCTGACAATGAGGATGATGAGTCTGTGCCAGATAGTGAACAAGACATCCGACCAAGATTTCACAAATCAAAGACACACAGTCAACAGCATGAGCAATTACAAGACGGAGAAGTAGCTGTAAGAAGGCTCTTACATTGTACATATATTACATTAGGCAAACCCAGATGACAGAAGGATCTGAGTAGTGCTTCTGATTGGTCAAGCCATTAGGGGAATTTCCGTCAACCAATCAAAAGATCTGGGTAGTGACACGTCATCAGTTTGGAATTCCTCCTATGTCATTTTGCAGGGAAGCCAGCGATGGTGTCACCACAAAATGTTGGCGGTTTTCTCAGGCTACTTTCCTAGCAATTTTATTAAAAGTTTGTACCACGCAGCTTTTTTTTTAAAAACCTTGTGTCCCTTTATAACAAGATAACAATTGAATGAATTTTTCTCAGGGGGACAGTGAAGAGGATGAAGATGACATGGACGATGATGCTTTGTCAGACTGGAACTTAAGTGAGTTCCTATTTTGTTGCCTTAACTGATTAGATATGTTTATCAAAGTGAAATTTTGTTAGTGAGTATTCCCTCATTCAGTGACTCTAAATTTTCTTAAAACTCATTGATGCAGTACAGTGTTGCGTATAGATTTGAGAAAGAAAGTTCATTTTGTCATACTCGAAACAACTCTTTTTATAAACCATTTTTGTCTGTCCCAATCTCAAACCATACATGTATCTGTGCCATACATGTATCTACAGGTTCACATACTGTAGCTGTGTGCTAATCCCTCTATGGTTCTTTACAGGAAAGTGTTCTGCAGCTGCCTTAGATGTTCTTGCCAATGTTTTCCGTGATGACCTGTTGCCAGTGTTACTGCCAATTTTAAAGGAAACACTTTTCCATCCTGACTGGGAAGCCAAGGAATCAGGAATTCTTGTCCTGGGTGCTGTGGCTGAAGGTAGAAAACTTGTACCATATTAGGGTTTAATTGAATGCTAAAAAGGGTGCTTGAGATGTTCATCAGTAATAAAATTATTACTTTTCAAGTTGAGATTGTTAAAAGAATAAATTATAGTGCGTACCACAGACAAACTAAACATCTGTTCTGCTGTGTACCAGGATTTGAGTACAAGTCATGCATAGTTGGCCTGTTAAAAAAAGCCATTGTTCGATTGCCTAATCAAGTTGAAGGGAAATTTGAAATACTCTTGTTGTAATTTGTTGAATCCATTCGTGGCCCAGAACGAAGGTCTTGGCGCTGCTTTGCAGATCTTACTACCTACATGTATGGTTTGGTTACAATGTAGGATAAAAGAGTGAATGTATGTTTTTCTGTCAGGTTGTATTACTGGAATTGCTCCCCACTTGCCTGAACTGATTCCTTTCTTGATCAACTCACTTTCTGAAAAGAGGGTAAGTACTGCACTATACGATTTGCGATTTTCAATCTAGAACAAAGTTTGTTTTCAGTTTAAATTTCATACCAGAACGAGTCAATTTCATCCAGAATAAAAACCAGAATTACTTGTATGGTCGAGCAAAATGTCATTTAGGAATGCTGAAAAACACATTATATGAAGATGGCATGGAATGAACTCATTCCAGAATGAAAGTCATATACCAGTGTCACGTGAATAGCCTCTTGGTATGATGTCATGATCACTGTATTCTATGCTTGATTTTGTTCCTTGCGGTTCAAGTCTTCCTGGCCTTGCATTTTTCTTGTAATTGCTCCTTTAAATGTAAGTCACAATGCAAATTATGGTTAAAATTAAGTGTTTTGGGGTCATTTTCTTTCTTGTATAATCTAGAGTTTCATGAGTTTTTGTTGGTCTTGTTTGTTTGGAATTTTTTGCTAGGGATGAATGAAATTCAAATAATTAACTCTTTTGAGTTAAACTGTCTTAAATAAAATTTCCAAACAAACTTCGTTCATTCAGCTTTCACCATAATATGGCATATTATGCCAACAAAAGGAGCAAAAGGTTGCACAAGCTATACTGAGCAGACTTGCTAATATCTTTTCAGGCACTGGTGCGCTCTATAACTTGCTGGACGCTGAGTCGTTATGCACACTGGGTGGTTAGTCAGCCACACGAGGCCTATCTCCAGCGCCTTATGACAGAGGTACAGTTTAAGGGTCTTGATCATAGCCAACAAAACAAAACAGTACATGTCCATTAAATTAATTAGTTATTTATTTGTTTATTTTTTCATTTTAAAACCAATAGACCTTTTACTTATATGGTCGCCATATTGAATAAGTTAGTCTTAAGGAGTATTATAGGATGTCCAGGGGGCATGAGCCAGTCCATTTAGTGTTTATGAGTACCTTTTGAGGGATTTTTTCTGAAAATTTTCTTAGAATAAGATTGTAATGGGCAAAAAAGATCGTTGTGCAGTGTTAGGATGTGATAATGATGGCCTTTTTGCCGAGAAATATACAGTGAAAGGCCATATTTCTGATACAAAGCGAGTACAACAGATCTTGCTCAATCCCCCTAGGCATCCCATAATACTCCTTAAATCTAATTAATTCACTATGGCCTGTTAAAAGGTCTATAGATTCTTAATCTTTATTTTTCTCTCTTACAACCAACCATGATTTCCAACTGCGGCAAAATGTTTGTTGGTTACTTTGGTCACATATACGTGATACCATTGTTGAGCAGATATCAAATTCTTGATCCTTCAGAATTATTTTTGTACCTTAATCATTTTGAATTCCTTTTGCCATTTAGCTTCTCAAAAGGATTTTGGATAGCAACAAGAGGGTCCAGGAAGCAGCTTGCAGGTATTAATTTTTGTCCTTTGCATTAAAATAGTCGTGGGATACAGGGTACCTCATATTGACTTTTTTGTCTTTTATCTTATAGTGCTTTTGCTACTTTAGAAGAAGAAGCTTGTACTGAACTTGTCCCATACCTCAGCTTCATTCTCGAGACTTTAGTTTTTGCATTTAATAAATACCAGGTTTGTTATTTTCATTAAACATAAATATTATGATCAAAACAAATTTATGTGCACGCTGTTATTGGTACAAGGGCATTCTTTGAAATAACTTTGTAATACGGTGGTTTGATAGTTAACCTTTTCATTAGACTTGAAGACAAGCACTGTGCTCACTGCCCAGAGAACTTTGGTGCAGGAAGCTAGTCTTAGCTTTTAATAAAACTCCTGCACAAGGTTTTATCAAAATGGTTCTGATCTTGCTAAAAACATTCATCCTGTTTCTTCTTACAAGCTAATGTAGCATGTTTATTTTCTTGGAAGCACTCTTGTTTTTGCTAAAGTTTCAGTGAATGCATAATAAAACCATTATTGAATTCGGTTTTTGCATGATAGTGCAAACCTCAGCAATGATGTCCTTGCTGTTGTGCTAAACTTTTTCCCACTGTTAATTATTTGTACTGTTACATGAAGATTGTATGTTTTCTGTTGGTCGTTGTACCGTAAATCCTCTTCTAAGCCCTCCCCCCTCTCAGATATGCCCCCTTTTAGGGAAAGGAAGTTAATAAGCTGCCCCCTCCCCCCCACTCCCCCTCATTATTCTTCACTAATACATGAAAATGATAGTCTGTAGTAATAAAATTAATCACAACTGTTACACTGTGGACTGAACCAGAATTGTTAATTCACCTGCCGGAAGTTTGGATTTGGTGTTGGTCTTCAGCTGCTTGCCCTCCAACTACTTGTAGTTGCATCATTATTCTAGTTTTTAATTAGAACTGATGCCATCATCTTCGCTAATTTAGATAAGCCTCAAACATGCTTTAAATAAATTAGCCCCCTGGAGGTGTAAAAGAGGATTTACAGTATTTGCTAGTCTAAGAGTGGAATGCTTTGTTTTCATTTGACCTTTTGTTAGCACAAAAATCTCTTGATACTCTACGACGCTATTGGAACACTTGCTGACTCTGTGGGCCACCACTTGAACAAGCAGGAGTTCATAAACATGCTGATGCCGCCCCTTATTCAGAAATGGAACCAACTGAAAGATGAAGACAAAGACTTGTTTCCACTCCTAGAATGCCTTTCATCTGTTGCCACAGCACTCCGGTCAGGTTTCCTCCCCTATGCTGAACCTGTGTTCCAGAGATGTGTGTCTTTAGTGGAACAAACATTAACTCAGAGTGTGGTAAGAGCACATTTTATGCAGTACTCATACTTTCAGAGAGTATTCTGGTGGTGGACAAATGATCAGACAAAAATGAAATTAAAAAAAAATGATAAAAGATTAAGTAGAATCCTGATTTCTTGAACCAGGCCTAACTTCTCTTCACCAGTGAAACTCTGCAATTTTTTTTACCCTTGATTTTTCAATCTTTGTGATAACTTGAACCAGTTAACTTTTCCAAGGTGGTTTAAGGAAATCAGAGTTCCGCTGTAGCTGATCAGGCTAATTTTTAGTGGTGCCGATTGCCCCATGGCCGACTAAGAAATTTACTGTAGTTTTTGCGCAAAGGTTCATGGGTTTAGGGCTCCCTGCAGTTCTTGTTAGATCTCAAGTCTGTTGATTTTTGAGTGTTTTTATATATCCTATTATCACACTTAATTAATGTAAGTCACACTTACGTGCTTTGATAAATGTGGGAACTGATGTTACCTTACATTTTCTCCGGTTTGCACAATTAATACAGTCAGCTTTAATTTTATCCACTTGCTCACATCTCTTTCTCCTATTTGTTGTCAGGCATCCCAGACCCACCCAGACCAGTTTGAGCCTCCTGACAAGGACTTCATGATAGTGGCCTTAGATTTGTTAAGTGGACTAGCTGAAGGACTAGAGGGACAGATTGAACAGTTTGTCATCAGAAGTAACACCATGACTTTGCTCTACCAATGTATGCAGGTACAGTTTGGCATCTGCTTGTACTACTGAACAGTGCTGTCTTAGGTCTGAGTATTGAAATTATTATTACTTTTTTTGACATCACCGAAAGCACACCATAACTGGAGGCATAATACTTTTTTGTTTTGAACAAATTTTGTCTTAGGATTTGAGCCAATCAGAAACACATAAATATTTTGAGTGAATAACAATGAAAGTTAGCCTGAAGTTGACCTCTTATATCTTCCTTCATGAGATTTGGTTGAGTATAACTGTACTGTGCTTTTTTTTTTTCAACCAGGACAAAATGCCAGAGGTAAGGCAAAGTTCTTTTGCTCTTCTTGGGGATTTAACAAAGGCCTGTTTTCAACATGTCAAGCCTTGCATTGGTAAGTTTAAAAATCTAGACAGTGTGTAACCTACAATGAGGGACAAAAGTGTTGACACATTTCCATAAAATGGCCCCTTTTTGCATAGTGGATATACTTATCCCCTTCCCCTGTCTACCCCAACCCCTTCCCCCCCAAATCAATGTTGAATTTTGGACCCTCAAGTCTTTTTTTTTACTTCAGACAACATTGATTCGGGGGGGGGGGGGGGGGGGTGAGGGGATTTACCGCATTTATAAAGAATGAAGTAATAAATGAATTAAACGTTTGTTAAAAGCACCCGTTTTAAACAAGTGTGTCAACTACTTTTGTCCCTGATTGTAGCCTGAGAAAACAGCTGAAATTTCCTGACGCCATCACTGGTTTCCTCGTGAAATGGCGCCTGAGCAACAACTGCGGAAATTCCATGATGTTCACGACCCAAATCTTTTTAGTGCTCCCGATCATTTGAAGCAAATTTACGGCCAATACAACCAATCAGAAGCACTACAACCACTGCTAGATGTGGGTAGTTGATTTTGTAGGCAAATAAAACAAAAATTAACTATGTTTGTGTTTCTTTTAATGGCAGGTGACTTCTTGCCAATTCTGGGTCAAAATCTCAATCCTGAATTCATTTCTGTGTGCAATAATGCAACATGGGCCATTGGAGAAATTTCGGTCCAACTTGGTAAGCTTTTGCATAACATTATTATTAATTTACACCCACACTTCCTGTTGAGTTGTACCGTGCGAGCAGAGGCTACTCTTTTGGTGTATGAGCTGGTGTGCAAAAAGTAGCCTCTGCCAACAACTGTTGTAGGGTACTTGAGTTGTTGTCAACAAGTGAAATGGTGAGATTGGGGGAGATATACCCAGTCCAACTACCTTATTGGTTCTTAATTTTGCAGGTACTTGATTTTGTGATTTTGGCAAGATAGTATTTTGTGGGGTTTTATTTTCGGGATTTCAACAGGCAGATATGAGAAAGAGTATTAAAGTTTGCGTTTCAATCATTCTCAACCTGATTTTATTTTATTTTATTTCTGGCGCCTGGGGATTAGGATAGTAGGCTCATCTTGTCACTTGCAACAATAATAACTACTACTACTGCTTCCACTACCACTACCACTACCACTCCTCCTCCTACTCCTACTCCTACTCCAACTCTTGTAACCACTACTACTAATAATAATTATGATAATAATAATAATTAGTATTTACCAAATCAGTGGATAGCAATTTTCACACATTCTGATTGGCTCCTGTAACTCAGAATATCCTTAGATATTCACTGTTTTGGGACGGGATTCAAAATGGCTTTTTGTTTTGCAACGGTTTTGAAAGATGAAATTTTAGCAGTGAATGAAGCAGCAGAACCAACAAATACCAAGTAAGAGACAAAATTTGGCTTGTTGGTGTTTACTGGTTGATAGGTAAAAATTTTCTTACTGAATTAATTTTGCAACAAAATCATAAAAAATGATCTTTTATTTACAAAAAGTTCCTTTTGAAAAAGTTGATTTTTATCCAACTGATTATTTTGGTAAATACTTAAACAACTATCTCCCACCCCCCCGCCAAGGTCAGTTTGTAGCACTAGATATACAATGATTGTATAACTCAATGCTTCGCATCTCAGTATATCCACCACTATTCACCTCCCCTTCGCGGGATAGTTGTATATAATAATTACAGTTATAATAACTTGTGCATCTACATCATCTGTGTTAAGGTATTAAAAGCATACACATGTACATCATGTATATAAGGCTATTTACGATGCTTTGGTTAGTATTGATATGGGATGCACAAATGTAGATCTTGTTGAAGGGTATTTAGTAGTATATTACCAGTAAAATGATGTGCAATTAAGGTGAATTTCCTAGAAGTACTGTTCTACTGGTATATACTTTCTTTGCTCTTATTATTTTATTTTAGGTTCCGACATGAAACAGTACATCAACCTGGTGCTTCAGCAACTCATCACCATTATTAACAGGCCACACACTCCTAAGACACTACAGGAAAATACAGGTAAATGCCAGAGTTTTGTTGAAGTGTACATTATAACAAAACGTGCAGGGTACACTTTGTCTTGTAGTTTTTGTGGCTCAAACGTTTCCTAAATTTACTAATCAGTTAATGGTTCTAAGACTAATGAAAAGAAAAAATAGTGAATTGGTTTGAGGAAGTATTTGAACCATAACATTATTGACCTTTTCGGCAAACAAAAAATCTTCAGTTAGTGACAATAAGCTTTGTGAGTTCTGTGTGCCCTGCTCCAAATGTTGAAAAGGATGAAGACTTAATTAGCACTTTTAAAAAAGGAAAGAAGCAAAAAAGCAAATTAAAAAAAACAATATAGTCAAAAGTGTTTGTCTAAAATTCACTTACTTTCTGTTATTGCTAAAAGTGGGACCAGTCACCTGGTTGAAAAATAACAAGCTGGAGACAAGACAAACAAAGAGCTTATTTCTTTTAAAATCTTTTGGTAATTTTCACTCCGTTGAGTCTTATTTTTACCAAGTGCCAGACAGGCTACCAAGGGCCGATTCTACTTATAGCCATGAGGGCATCAAAATTAATTTAGTGAAACCTCAACGTAATGAGCCTCTATTAAGGTTCTTGGTATAACAAACTCTTTTCATTTAAAAATAAATGAGAGAAAGAACTTTGATATAATGAAACCTTGTTATAGTGAACATAAAAGTAATGTATATTGACAGTCCCTTGGTCCTTCAGTATACCAAGGTTCCTCTGTAGTACTCTTTAATAATACTTTGGGTTGTGACTAGAATGGATACCTCAAAATCAGGTTGGACATCTTATGTTTATTACACAATGCTATACTTTACACTTTGCTATACTACATTAATTAGGCTAATTTATTGGGCATGGGAACTTTTGGAAAAGTGGGGAAAAGACAGTTGTGCAAGGAAAAGAGTTGAATACAGGGTTTAGCAGGGTTTACTGTGATTAGGGTTAAGCACTGTTATAAAAACGGTTAGCTTTCAATAATGTGATGATCAATGCCATGTAAAGTACGTTAAAATTAACTGGTCTCGGCCGTTAGCACTTGATGGTGTAGTGGATATGGATGTGGATTATACATCAAATGACGCGGGTTCAAGTCCTACATACTACCTACTGTTTTCTTCTGTTTTCCTTCTTCTCTTATTTACTACTTTAAGTTATAAGACTCCTATTTTGAGTGAAGATGACAATCTGACTTTGGGGTATCCATTCTAGTCACAACACTTTCTTCTGGTGTGAAATGTACTTTTCATTTTGTTGTGTCTAGTGTTGCTGTGTTATTGCAAGTCAAACTGTGCGATTGTGTAGTATTCAAGTAAAAACCAAATCATTTTCTAAATGCCAAAGTAATAATAATAATCACAAGTTCTAGCAGAGAGGTTCTATTTGACTGGTCACACCATAAAGATTAATTTTGGTCCAAAGATTCATAAACTGCTTTACATTGTCTCTGTCACCGACTAAAAGTTTCGTTTATTTAAACAAAGTCTAACTTAGGCCGCTGTTTAACAAGTCTTTGGACTACACCTATGAGCCTTTTCATGAGAAAAAGCATCTGCAAACTGAAAATGGCTTAGAACACAGTTTTGGTAGACTCTGACTAAACTCAGTTTAAATACATGTAACTGGCCCTAAGAGTTTAAGTGAGAACTAAAACAGCAATGGTTACTCTTAATGTGGTTGTCCTCCAACGGTGTTTTCTTGGTGGTCCTCTGTTCCCCATAGTTGAATGAACACAAGTTATGGTTGCCTGTGAATTGTCTTGGTACTTAATTGTGTCTTTTGTTAACAAGTAAAGTTTGTATCTTGTTTTATAGTTGTCTATAACAAATACAGCCAGGCCATGTGTCAAATTAATAATGGCCGTGTGAACACAGATTGTAATTATTGATACTCACTCTTCTGCCAATGAAGTTACCTTACATCAACTGGTGTACTTAAATTTTTCACAACTACGATGAAAAGTTTTTTGTCTTTAAACCATTATACATTGCAGGGTGCAAAGAAAGTCAGTTTTACAGCCTGCCATTCGGGCAAGCTGTAGTTAGCATGTACTAGCCCAAAAGTCATTTCGACTAGCCCTAAAACCCTTTTTGGTTGGCAGGATTGATTGCAATCCTTCTGTGATTTGAATTTCCCAAAAACAAACACTTGCCTGTTGGGCAAGTTAAGAACAAAAATCACTAGCCTGATACCAAAATCCACTAGCCCCGGGCAATCGGACACGACTTTCTTTGCTCTCTGCATTATAATAAATTGCTATATAGTTGTTTGTTACACTTCACTTGTCCCATAGAAAACTGGCAGTAATAAATAATGTTACAGGCATTTTTGTGATTAATGAATAGTAGCGTGAAATCATTGTGCTATCTTCCACTAACGTAAATCACTAAACCTCCAAACTTCATGTACGAGTGTGTTCAACCTCGAAGGCCACAGTCATGTTTATTGTCTTGGCCGTGACTTTGTGCTGCTATGTCTGTGTGCTTTAATCGTTCTGATTGCATGACTTTGTTTCTTTTCTTGTCAATTAATGTGTTTTTAGCTATCACAATCGGTCGTCTGGGGTTAGTTTGTCCTCAAGAAGTGGCTCCTTTGTTACCGCAGTTTATTCAGAAGTGGTGTGTATCGGTGTTTTTCCTTTTATTTACATGTGTTGCTTTGACTGTCATTTGTCTTGGTTTGTTTGTTTTTGAAGTGGATTCTCTTGTTTGTGGCTCAGCATTAACATTGCATTTATTATTGCATGTTGTAGTTTGTCGTCAGCATCCAGGTCTTTAACTTTTTTTCCATTAACGTGTGAATCAGCAGTCCTTAACAACTGGTAACTCATCTCAACTCAACTCAAACCTTTGTTTCCCAGGTGCACGTCTCTGAGAAACATACGTGACAATGAAGAGAAAGACTCTGCATTTCGAGGCATTTGTAACATGATTGGTTTAAATCCTGGTGGAGTTGTCCAGGTAGAAGAAACTTTTATTAACCTATTATTTTTATGAAGAAATTTATAGTTATGTTGTGTGGCACTTTGTTTTCAGTTATGCATTCTAACCCCTTTTGTAGCTACCTCTCAGTAATTTCTCTGGTAAAAGCACTATGCTTATTGATAGTGCATGTACTGACGAGTGGATCATCAATTTTTATAAATCAGTAATTGATTGGAAACATTACGTGGCATGATAATAATCAGATTACTTCCACTATCTCTTCTTTTTTTCTTCCAAGTTTTCCTATGAAGTGATTTAACCTGTTTATTAGTCATCTTGCATTAGCTCTTGTCTGACTAAACTATTAATGGGGACTGCAGAACCAATTTTCTAATTGGTTGGGTCAATCTTATTGTTTATGGTGATTGATTATGTAATATTAGCCAATTGCCAGCACTACCCGTTGGAACCTACAGTAAGTGACCACATCCTGTAACCAACGACCAAATCTTGGCATTTGGTTGGTCATGCACAGGAGGTTTCACTGAGTGTACAGATGTATTTCAAAATCTGTGTGGAAAACTGTTTTGTGACTTTTTCTGCTGAATTATTGTTACAGGATTTTATATTCTTTTGTGATGCTGTTGCATCCTGGGTGAACCCAAGTCCAGACCTAAAGGATATGTTCCTCAAGGTACGTTTTATTCTTCTCTTCTGGGGAGTGCATGCCCTAAAGACCACAAAAGACCCAGTTTTTCCATTCTGTTCCCACATTGACTCAGCACCACAGTTATCCCTTCCTACATATGTGACCCTATTTGGGAAAAGGGGGATTAAGGTGAATTTAGAAAACAACGTTCTAACGCGTTTAATCGGCTTCGTCGAAAAGCGTGGAAACGCATTTTGTATGCGTTTAAACAGATTTTTAATGCGTTTAAACAACCGGCTCTGTTGCACTTCAATATTGCATTTCGTATGCTGGAAATTAAGCTAATTTAGTTGTATTTGAATGAATAAATTACCAGTGTTCTATTATACGAAATGCGAAGACGGCAGCAACCAAACAATTAGCACACGCAGGAAAGAAGATGCGGTTTTCGAGTCTTCCTTAGAATGGAGCAAGTAGTCGAATTTGAGCCTACGGATTCTGTAGTTTTCATGTTGAATACAGTAGCCAACAAAATTGCTCAAAGAAACGCACACTACCTAACGACGCTTCAAAATGTTTCTATCAGCATATCAGGCTTCACCAACAAAAAGGTCAATCCTTTTTCTCAAGCTTGTTTTAATCTTTTCATGCTCTTTAAAACCTTCACATTCGACTCCTTCGTTTTTCCTCTTTGGAATTTTTGGCGACAAAAGCACGTCGCCAGAAGCGAAGCAGAATCGAAGAAATAATGCCGCAAGCCTTCAGTCATGTTTTATGTTATCGTTCGACTAACATGCATATTTTCGCATTCAGGGTCACTGGTCACGATGTTGTAACGCTCGCCCCGTAACAACAGAAAATATCAACTTTTCGCCCGCTTTTATAACGAGAAAACTTTGACTGTACCTCTAACAAATGTGAGTAAGCTTGTGTGCAGGGAAGATCACTTATTGAATAAACCTCCAAATTCTATGTGTTCTGAATCAAGATTTCAATAAATTTCATTCCGTGACTGGCGAGTGTGGGAAAGTTATCACTAATTCCCTTGAGACATCCTAGGCTGTAATCTAATTGGTCCGCACCTTTGCACGAGATCCCATTACAGATCTAGACAAACATTTGCGACCTTTGAATGAAGGGCGCAAACATTCATACATTGTTAGTTTTATGCGTCTAGTTCTGTTTTGAGATGGAAGTTCTGTTGATGTTTTTGGATGGAACAGCTCAAAGGTATTTGTAAACAACGGCACTGTACAGTGAATTCTACGCTATAAAGTTCCGACGAATCGAACCAGAGCAAGCAACACAGATACAAGAATCTTAGCTGGGGTACGCATGCACTTACAAGATTAAAACGTTCACGATAATGTACGTTCCTTAGTCCATTGTAAAATTTAACGACGACCAAAGTAAAATTGGGTTGATTTCTTTCATGAAAAAAGTGTAGCAGATTGTGGATCATGGACAAAACGTCAAGGTGAGCGATGTCAGGCTTACGCTGTTGCAACGAATCAAAAATCATTTGGCTTTTGTCCGTGCAAACGTTATGTAGCACAATCGCTCTTATTCTCTTTATTTTTAAAAAAGATAAACTTCATTGTCTGCATGTTAATGCATGTTCTTACATTAAGATGAGTTATTGCTGAATATTTACAAAGCGAGACTGTTGCAGATTTGTTATGTCACCTACTTTTGTAACGTGTACGCGTGGATTAAAAGTATCAGTTGTATTTTGACTTTCTAGTGGTTTTTACACCGTTACTAAGGCCTTGTCAACTCCTCTACCGTGTCTCATGATTATTGTATTATTGAAGTCTGTAATTCTTTTTTTTTTTGTACTGATGAGTGGTAGGCCATTACCGGTAACAACATTTTATCTTTTCGAAGCCACTTTGCAGCCACTTTGCAGCCACTTTCCAGCCCAGATCGTGATTCGGGAATTTTCTGCACCGCTGCAACAGCGCTGTTTATCGCTCCATCATGTAATATTCATTCGTACATTCCTCACTTCAGTTGAAGTTTATGCTCATGATTTACGTACTGAGTCACCGAGTATTTAGTGTTTTGTTTTCTTCCTCGAAGAGCTACGCCATATTTGGTTGGACTTTCGATCCCGCATTTCTTCTCCGTTCCGAGTCCTTGACTTAAGTTTTCGATGGTTTGCGAGCTCCATTGCTTCAAATAAATCAGAGTAACCCCGGATGACAACCAGTAATGAAGCAAGTGTCCATGTAATCATGCGCTCATTTGAGGTAAATTAACGGCGTTTAAACGCGTCGTTTGTATAAAGCTCTTTCAACATAAAAATCTTGCGCACGCGTTTTTTGTGTGTTTAAACGTTGTTTAAATACGTTTTAACGGTGTTTTAACACGTTTACGTTTAAAACGATAAAAAACACGTTTTTTTTGTTATTCACCTTAATCCCCCTTTTCCTAAATAAGGTCACATATAAGAGTGCCACTTTTGCCACTTTTACCTGTTACCTGTTAAAATCCAGGTGAAATTTCATCCTTGACTAACAGCAATGTAACATATTCTCCACTCCTTTAGATCCTTCATGGGTTTAAAAACCAGGTAGGGGAAGAGAACTGGAAACGCTTCTCAAGCCAGTTTCCAGCTGCCCTCCGAGAGCGCCTGTCTACCAATTATGGAGTATGAGGAAGAGCCATTTTTGGCAGGGTAAGTTGCTTTAAGGTAAAGTGTAAAGATACCTGTCATTTTTTTATTAGTATTGGCTGCACCATCAATTTTTAAGTTGTATGTTCATCAGTCATTAATGATCACAGAAACATATTTGCACACAAAGTATACATTTGCAACAGGAGCATTGATTTATTATCAGGGAGTGGGTCTTGCTGGGCAAGTAGCTTTTAAAGGGTACTTGCCCTTTGAGGAAAGGTTCAGGTGAGTCACAGGCAACGTGAGAACCATTTGCCTGAACGATGTGCTGGAATTCAAGTTGTTTTCACTAGCTGGGGAGATAACAGTGTTCTGAGGCTCTCTGCCATGGATGTCAGAATTTCTAAGTAATAAATAACAGTGCCTCTGATGTTGGGGGCATAAATAGGAATAAACATTATTTCATTTTACATGTACATTACATGTGCAGATTTTGCAATAGTTAGTCACATGATTAACTTTTTGTAGACATGAAAACAGTTTGCTTTGGAAAAAATGCTGTTAGCAGGAACTTAAAGAGCATAAAAATTATTAAAAGTAGGGTACCTGTTAACTTTAAGCCATACATTCCAAAAGTAGCGATTGCGACGGCCGTTGAAAATAAGAAAGATTTGTATGGGAAAAGCAACTCTTGCTATCCAGTCACAGTTAATTTGGTTTTCCATACAAATCCTTGTAAATTTTGAAATTTTCAAATTCTTGTAAAATCGTTCTTTGAGCATTAATAAAGGGGCTCAAATTTTATGTTGTTTGTAACAAACAATTTCAGTGCTTCAGTGGGGTTGATGCCCTTGCTATCATTGACAGTACACTGCATGTGCTGCAAAAAAGAAGAAGAAATAAATTAATAAGGAAATAAACATACCATCCATTTATTTTCTTGTTCTCAGGTGGGGATAAATCAGGGCCTTGTAGCTGTTGCCCAGTTCAACCGTGTTGTCCTAAGTTCACGTCATGTTCCCGTACAGTACAAATCTGTGTTTAATAACTAATGGATGTAACCCTATTATTGGGGGGACAGCAGTATCAGCCAGTCATTGATAGCTAGTACTTTGTTTGAGTACCAGTGATGTTACAGTATTGTTGGGGGATGATAACAGTCATCTTTCAGTCATTGATAGCCAGTATTTGTCAATGAAGTCAATGCGATCAGTCTTTGTGAACCTAGTGCAAAATTCAAGTGGTCGTACCAGTGGAATGTGTGCTAATTGTGCTGTAGACCCAGTTGCATCCGTGTTGTCATAAGTCATCTGTTGTGACATTATAAGTTAAGTGCTGCAATGTACAGTAGCATTGTCGCTGAAGTGCGGTAGAATGTCTGTTATTTTTGAAACCTGCAACGAATCAAGTCAACTGTCGTATTGGTGGGTTTTGGACAATATAATTGATTCTTAAATCAGCTTAGTGCAAGTTCTGTTTCTATAAAGCTGGTCTTTTACTACCGTTAGAAGAAAACTGTACTTTAACTGAATAATGACTTGCGTAATGAAGTTCTATCTACTACACTTGGATAGATCCGGGCTGAGTTGTACAAAAGGCAAGTATCGCAAATCAAACGTTAGCTGCCATAACAACTGGTTTACAGTTAACACGGCGCAGTGCACAACTCAGCTCCAAAATAGCTAGCATGAGAAAACAGCTGATATTTTGTGACGCTGCCATCAGTATGGAATTTCTGCACTTGTTTCTCAGTTGCCATTTCGCGGGGAAACCAGTGGTGGCATTGGATTATTATTGGCTGTTTTCCCAGGCTACAAATTAATAGTAAGCAATATAACACTGTAAATAATCCACTAAGCTACAGAGGGATCCCTTAACTTAGCCCCCTTCTTATTGCATTTCGTATTATGAAATGACCACCCACTATAAACCAGGAACGGTATTCTATGAAGTATTTGATTATTATTTTTGAGATGGCATGAAATGCAAGCTGTTAGTTCCTTGAATAGCTCCAAAAAACATTTTTTTCTTGAAATTTGTTATTTGTTTCGTCATCATTAGGGTTTGGGTTATTTTTACCAAGACAACTGGATCCTCAAATGATGTTTTATCAGATTATCATTTCAAATATTATTACCAGTAATTTTGTTCTAGTCATTCCAGAGTTCTGTTTCTGTTCCCACAGAAAGAGGTCCTTAATCCTGTCATAATCATATGATAAACAAAAATTCAAATTACAGGATAGAAAAAACTTTTTAAACACAAGCTTTCAGTTTCATGGAATGGGAAGCTTGTGTTTAAAAAGCTTTTTTTTCTATTCTGTAATTTGAACCTTCGCTTATTAGTTTTCTTTCTGTTTAGGTTACAGTTTCGTTGCTGAGTAAAAGCCAGTTTTTTAGTACATAACTCCACCGTAATCATTGATAACATTTCCTTCTGATGTTACTTCAAGCTTATGAAATCTTAGAGCAATAATACTTTTATCAGTTTTGCTTGGTACTGTTTATATCTCAGTCTCTGAGTTCACTTTGATCATTGGTAGAAGTGATGGGTTCCCTCTGTAGTTACCTAATTGAAAATGAAATTTGTTACCCATCTGTATTATAATTTATAATGTCAAGTGTACAGCTGGACTAACACTGCAATTATTATAAACCTAGACATCCTGTAAGCGTTTGTAAAAAACAATTCATGAAACCTTTTACTGACTAAGCCGCTATTATAGTGCTGTGTTTGAGTAGTAAAGCCTTAAAATGACTGTCAGCTGGTCTGATCAGTTCTACATGACATTTTAAAGAGAAAAGGCTTCTTGCTGGACAGTAGCCTTAGACCTTATGTCTGTTAAGGTCAATTTAGACACTAAAGCGTTTATGACAACCAATGTGCTTGCAGTGTAAGACCATTGCATAAATAAATACTGTACTTGTGACCATCAAGGATTTGCTCTTAAAATATGAAAGGGACCCATTGCTCTTCACCTGAGAAATCCAGGGTGCCTAGCATATGATTTGTATGAACAAACTTAAGATTTCCTTGTTGCCTAAGAGATGTTAGAGCACAGCCCTGGAGGTCATAGGTTCAGATGAGACAAAGTTATACAGTCTAATGTGGCCTTAACTAAGGTATCTACTCAACATGATCACGCTGAAGGAACTGTTGTAGCCTTGTTTTGATAACATTCTGGTTGTTGTACAGAAGGAGGTAGTTTCTGTAGTAAATTTTCTTGAAAATACACTGGGAAATAGTATTGTTTCCTCTACATATTTCTGTCTTTAGATTATTCCCAGTGGAAATCTTAGTTTTCTTGACACTTAACAGCCTATATACGGCAATCTGATTATATATTCCTTTCCAGATGTAATGGTCTCTGTTTTGAGTCTAAACTTCGACCTAAGGGTCTGACAATTTTGTTTGAGTTTGCAGTGAAATTGGGTCCTGTGTTTGATAAGAAAGGGACTTGACTGGCTTTTCTTGAAAGCCATGTATCTTGTCCTTAAAGTTGAAGCTAGTTAACCAAAAACCGTGAGGGTCCTATCTACAGATTTCAGATTAACTTTGGTTTCTGGGAAACTGCCCACCTGCCCCTCCCCTAACCTAACATTTTGCCCCAAGTGAGATGTGAATGTTAACGTCGAGTTAGGGGAGGGGTAGGTGGGCAGTTTCAATTGATCCACAATTTCCATTTTCAGACTTTGTGTTAGAAATTCAGAGCCCTTTGTTTATCGATAAAATGCGCTACTTTTAGTTTTCTCGGTTCCCAACATTTATTTCCAAAATGCCTTCTTTGATGAATGTCAGTGTTACTAAAGCAAAGCTATAACATGTTCCTTGATTCTTTGCATGTCTCTGCGATACAACAATTCCTTTTCTCCTATAAAGATAATTGCAAGAACCATTTTACTGCTTGCTGAGTCATGATTTGCAATCACGTAGCAAGTGATAGCAACAGTACTTTGTATTCGTTATTTTGACCGAAAGTCAGACAGACATAAAAAAAACTTTGATACTAGAAGTCTTTCAGGAATGCTATTGTGTCATGCAAAACCAACCCGATCAAGATGAGTTACTTGCATGGATGCTAGAGTGGCTTAGGCAGTCACCTTGTCTGATAGTTAATTTTGTAACATAATTAGCATTCCAGGGGCAAGTTAGCCTGTGCCAGGCGTTCAGATAGTAGAGTGCAGGAGAAAAATTTGTCCCCCCCGTTTTCCCAGTGTACAATTTAACTCGCTCCCCACTGACTGCCACGCTCAACTATCTGAATGCCTGGAACAGGCTAGAGACAAATTGTTTGAACCATGTAATTAGGAAGTTACTTACCATGGTAATGCATTCTCTGTTTGCAATTTTCAACCATAATTAGAATTTGTTTTCAAACAGCACAGCCCAGACCTGACCTTCATTATTCAATTGTACTAAAGTTTATTAGGAAAGTATTTGAATTGGACTTGAATGATTCTTGCAGTGTTGCATCAGACAAATGTTATTAATAGGTTCAGTATTTTAGGAAGTTATTATTATTTTATTACGTTTTGGTAATATATATATATACATATATATTTTAATTATGAGATAAAGAAATTTTAGGAAGTTCATGTTTTATAGTTTTGTATAAGAATGTAGTAACAAGATTAATGTTTAACTGCTAAGTGAACAAATAAGATTTAATTCAGTGTAAGCTGAAAGTTAATATGTGGAAAGACTTCTTACTGAATGCAAAATCCTTTTAGTCTTGATCTTTCAGTTCTTTATTTGATCAAAATGCCTTTCTTGTTTCCCTGCAACAGGTTAATGGGGCCGAAAAAAGTTAAAGGGAAAGCCAAAATTTTGTTTTAGTCATGAATGTTATGTGTTTCTTTTGAAATACCCTTTTTTCAGAGGCCACATCTTTTGAATCTGTCCTTGGTACTCTAACAGACTGGGAATGTGACCATCATACGTTTCTGGGAAACTGCCCACTTACCCCTCCCCTAAGCTAATATTAACACTTACTTCTCACTTAAGGCAAGCTGTTGTCTTAGGGGAGGGGTAGGTAGGCAGTTTCCCAGAATTTCATAATGATTCGTTAAAATTACCTTTACCAACCAATCCAACCCTCCTTTTAGACCTTGTATTTGAATTTTATAACGACATAACATGTTCAGGGAAAATTGGATTGATCAAGACTATAAGGATAGTGTTCTTTTTTAATGTTCTGTCTACATACAAAAAGTCTCTAATGTTTGTAAATCTGATAATAATAACTAGTTCTTTTTTTTCTGAAAACTAGAGAAATGGCTTTAATTTGTAGAATCGTCGGTAAAAGAATTGCAGGTTCAGTAGCAATGTACTTAGGACAAAACAGCGTTCAGCCCACTGCTTTTCAAATACATGACTGTTCTATTTTTTTTAGCCATTTCTCTTTTTTCGTTGTTAAATATTTCGGAATATTTATTTTCTACCTCGAAGAAAATTGTAAGATTTTTGCAGTCTTTGTTCTCGAAATTTCAAGCACCGAATAAGAGTTTTAGACCTGGATTCAAACCTTCAAGGCAATTCGAAATGACAGCGTTAGATTAACAAACGTTTCTAAATTATATAGGGCATAATTTTCATTTCTCGAGCATGTTATTGTATAGTTAACAATTCAGTATTGTTTACTTTGACTCTCTCATAATTTTTTTCATGTACTTTAATTTAATTTATAATTGGATTCAATATAATATAGCTAACAATTTAATTATGCCAATGGGCTCTAGGTAATAAGTATTTGTCTGCATATCTTCTAACTTTACTGCCGCACCAAAGCTTTATGTTCTTGTCGATTTGTTCCGGGAAATTTTGTCCTATAATTTAAGTGTTTATAACTTTGGGTGCATAGTTCTTTCTTCAGTTCTAAGAAACAACAAAAGTTGGTAGTTTTCTATAATTCTCACTACCTTCTTGTTCAACTTGGATTGTTTTAAAAATGAAAAAGAAAAAAAGAACTATTCATCAAAGGTCTATGCTTCCATTGTATTAATTGTTTATAGCCCCCAAACCAGCTGGTCTGTGTTTGTATGTTTGTTTGTTCACAGGAACACCACGCAGTTTGCGTGGTGGTCCTGTTGTCCGTCTAGAGCTCTGTTTTCAATGTCGTTGCTCGTTTCATGTGTGAAACTGCGAAATGTTATTTCTCTATATATTTAAGTAAATAAGAATTATGATACTATTATCAATTAATTAATGGCGTTTTAAAATTGTCCGCGAGAATATTTGTCGAGAATTACAGTATTGCATGTTCTGGGAAGATACATGTTTAATAAATGTCAAGTTTTAAATGTTGCTGCCATTGTGACTTTGATTGGGTCCTACCCTATTTCCTCTAGCAGGCTCTCTCTTTAGTAATCTTCACTGTATCCAACGAAGCAGCCTTTCTGAAAGGAAAAAGAAAGTTGGCATTGGGTAAAGGACGGACCATTAGAAAAGTTATGGGGTGGGGGGGGAATTTTCGAGCCGCAGGAATTTTTTTTCGTTATCAAATTCCTTGTATGAATTTTTTTAGGCCATAGCATGAATATTTTTTAAGGATTAATTGGCGTGCACGAATTTTTTTTCAGTTAATTTTCCCTTGCGCGAATATATTTGTTTTTGTACTTCGCCCGCCCCCACCCCCACGATAAGTTTTCCAATGGTCCGTCCCTTAGTATGGTTGATGGGTGCGAGACATTACATCATAATTGCGTCATGTAGCCGCTGCTCGGAAGAGAAATCACCAATGATGCCTAACCCTGACCCCAAACAATACTGAAACAATTAAAAGAATGACATATCATTGTCTTCTGCGACCAATCAGGAGAGATCTTACGTGCAGCTCCAACACAACTGTCATGATTATTATACAGTAGAACCCTGGTAACTCGAACTCTGAAAGGAAACGAAAAACAGTTCGAGTTATTGAGGTAAATTTCAGTGAAATTTGATCAAGGGAAAGGAAATCAGGTTTGAGTTGGTCGGGAATTCGAGTTATCCGAGTTCGAGTTATCGAGGTTCTACTTAGTAAATTTCCAACTAGTGGTCTATTATCAGTGCTGCGTTCTGATTGGTTGAGCTACTTCTAGGCTATACGTTATAGCCCACAGGTAGCGAAAAGCGACGGCTTTGAAAACCAAAACAATGGCGGCTGAATCGCGTTTTGCTAGCTAAAGTTGTTTTTTCTCGATATTTTTCACCAACTAGTTGGATTTTACTGAAACAAAAGCCCATTCTTTCGCGTGTTACTTTTCCTAGATCCCAAATCGAACGGCTTGCTCGCAGGCAATGAGTCGCACTGATGTTGACTATTATAAATATGGTGCCGGGAACGCTTGTGTCTAGGGAACGCTCGTGTGATGAGAAAGGCTTTTTTTCTTGGTTGACAAAAACATTTTGAAAATTACTGCAAGCCATTTACTCTTCATTTGATCTGGTATGCCGCTGTTAATTTTGACATCGGTTTCATCCACTGGAATTTTTTTAAAATCGCTCACGGAATGAAGCCTGCGAGAGTATCCGTTTTTTTCGGCTTAAGTTTCTAGTTTCACCCGGGCGAAACTAGAAACTTGAGCTGGAAAAACCGGATGCTCTCGCAGGCTAACGGAATGTAGCTAAATGTCGTTTTATAGCTTTTCATTAACTATGCAACCATAGCCAACAGCTGACTTGTATGTCTTGTAGCAATTATTTTTAAAGAAACCTGTGGAAAACGCGGGCTCAAACAACAATGAGTCACGCAAGTGGGTCACGCTATGCTCTGAGACAATACACCACACCATTTTGCCTGCGTTAACAGAACCGAAACATTGTCGTCTACATAATGCTCAATAGCACATAAAGGGCAAGGGGTTTTGCTTACCAATTTCCCCTCTGTAGATGCGATAGTCATGCAAAGCCACAGAATGTTTGCAGTTTATTTTGTATTCTACAGTGTGGCATGGATAGAGTTCTGTTCAGCAGCTCTCGTGATCCGAGTTTCTAAAATATCAGGAGGGGATAGGACTTCATGCCGTGTTTCGGATGCAACAAGTCCGTGCAAAACCATCAAGTTCGCTCTGGGCGCTCTTGAAGAAACCAAAAACCTCAACGAAACAGTCTTCACTTTTTCCATTGAAGATAAAGTATATACGCTCAAGGAACGAGTCAGTATTACCCAGACAAGCGCCTTGAGAAACATCTATCTGAAATCGAATGACTCGAGAAGAAGGTCGGTTGTTCATTGCGGTGCACGATTTGCTGGAATTGAAGTAGGAGCATCGGATATTTACGCAAGGAATACAAGAAATGTTCATTTTGTCAACCTTGTATTTCAGAACTGTGGTAGCCCTCGCTTTGCCGCTGTTGTGTTGATCTGGAATTCACTAAATGTCGACTTCACGAACTGCGTTTTTAGACATAACACGCAAGCGGCAATAAACGCCTTTGACAGTGCGGTGGCAATTGATACTTGCCTTTTCTCGAATAACACTTCCAACCTAAAGAATTCAAGCGAACAGTACAGGAGAGGAGTTGATTCAGCGGGCGGAGGTGCCGGCTTTTTATTTCGTGACTCTGCAAATCTTACGCTGGTCGTTAAAAATTCTATCTTCGATTCTAATGCTGCCGGGACGAATAGATCAAACGATTTCATCGCTCCGTCTTCGAACGTGACGCACTTCTCTTCGTGTGGCGGCGGACTTCTCGTAGTGTTCAGCAACAAGGCAGAAAACTGCCAAGCTTTGATTGATAATACCGTCTTTAAAAAAAATACAGCAACATACGGAGGGGGACTTTACCTTGCTAACACCAACTTGGCCGTAAGAAACAGTTTTATGGTAACAAACTCAAACTTCACAGGCAATCAGGCGGGGCAAACCGGAGGAGGTGCGCTTTTTTCCCAATGGGACAAAGCTTCTAAGATTACTACCATCTATAGAAAATGTATCTTCAGCGAAAACGAGTCACAGCGAGGAGCAGGAATGAATGTATTTCTAATGAACTACGACGTAACGCCGAATGACTCCATTCTAAGGTTAGTCCCTGTTGTGTTGAGGCTGAGCCTGTATGTATAAGCAAGATAGAATAAGCCACTTCCCAGGGGGGGTACTCGGGATTTCAAGAGACGGGGATGATCGAAGGATATTTTTGGGTTTGAAATTTTCGATTCCGGGATTTTTTTGGGTTCGAAAATTTGGCAAGTATTTTTTTGGGTAGCTTGATTTGAGTAGGGATTTTTTGGGGGTATAAAAAAGAATCGGTAGTGCCCTGGCTGCGTAGTCTGCGAATAAAGTACAAACAAACGTGTTTTGCTGTTGTTTAATAGTTAACTATGGTGTCGCTTTACATCGCACGTGTTACACAATAGTCAGCATTTTTGATCCAGGGATTTTTTTGGGTTTTGCTGGAAGCCCTAGGGATTTTTTTGGGTCTTGACTTTTGACTCCATTCGACGATCCCCGTCACTTGAAATCCCGGGTACCCTCCCTGGGAGCCACTTAGCCCTTCTCTCTTGTTATACGCCACTGATCGATGAATTCTGAAGGTGTAAAAGGGAACTAGAGAGTGCGTATTTATGGACTGGGGATTTTGCGATTTGATTGACTGAGACTGGAACTTTTTTGGCACTGAAAACATATTTGTGCGTACTTGAATAGGACACTGGGATCTGAAGAAAATAACTCCTCCCTCCCTTGGGACGCTTTAGTTTGTTTTTTTCCTCCCGTGCAACTTGCGCCAAGTTCTAGTTCACGACATGACGGTGTTTGAAGACCAAGCATTTTCTTTTTTTTAAGATTCGACACTGTGACATTTAGTAATAATATTGGGAATGCAAGCACCGCCATACGGTTTACCACAGCGCTGCCTTTCGCTAGAGGAGTGGACATGACACCGGAATTTATAAATTGTACCTTCAAGAATAACAACATGTCGAATTACGCACGCACAAGTCCCTTCACCAGCCAACGAGTTGATGTGAATTTCACTGGGAGGAATATTTTCCAGCAGAATTACGGAGGTAATGTCTATTGTACCACCCCTCTTGCATTAATAATACTTGTATATGTACGTATGTATAACGTATGATCCACAAATGACCAAAGGATCGGATGACACTATTTTCCAGAATAACCTATTTTGCAGTGGGTTCGGTGAAGGGTATCCGAAACTTGATTTGTTCATCCAGCGTAGAGAGTTGTCTTTTGGTTAGCGCTTTTTTACATTTCTTCAAACCACGGAGGCAGACCGCTGAGGGGATTTTATACAGTCCGTGTTAAATGCATTAGCCTGCGTAGCAGGCGCCTCAGTTATTCTTTTTTTTAACAGGCCGCGCGAGGGGAACACGCGAAGGGGAGAGGGGCCCCCCTGATTTTGTTTAAGGGGAGGGGTTGGCTACACGCAGGCCTTATTTTGGAGATTTTGCACCCGTTTGTTTTCCCCCTCCCCCTCCCCCTCCCTTTTGCAGTACAAGTGTTGTTGTGGCCACCTAACGTTACAATCAGATCTCAACATTGCTGAGGGAAAGCAAAGTGCATGGAGTTTTGGCGAGGACTGTGGTCTATCTCGCCCCCTTGTCCGCAAGAATTTATGGCAATTCAAATAGAGGCTGTATAGTGTCTAGGCCACTCGCAATTATGATGCTCTGTTATTCGCTCTGATTGATCGAAGTGTATCCTTTTTTGGTCTGCTTTTTGCCATTGTTCTGTATTGAAAACTGCTATTGAATTAAAAAGGGTACAGCTTTCAAAATACCATGCCTGTGTTGAGCCTGCAGCCTTCTAAATGGTAGAAGGAAAGGGCCAAATTGGCCATTTTCTCGTTTTTCTGGAGACCATCACTGATTGCAACGCGGGATTCCGGCGGTGGCGTAGACTGCAAAACAGTCTTTTTTTCCCCATCAAAATCGGTTTAGCGTAGGCTAATAAAGAGTCTCACACGCCCGCACGCCCGGTCTCCCAGTCTCGCTCTCCGTTTTCAGCCTCGCTCCAGAACTTTTGTTTGACTGCTCGCGCGTACTTGAATACGCAAAATACGGACTGTTTTGCAGTGTAGCAATGGCGCGGTCTAGCGGAAACACTGCAGAGATTTTTACTACTTGACAGAACGTGTTTTTTTTCTTTAGGTGGGGCAGCTGCCTTTCAAGATTGCGTCCTTAATGTTCACGGCCATTTGACATTTGCCAATAACACAGGCTCTAATGGAGGCGCCTTGTTTATGCGTTCGAGTCAGATCATACTGCATCCGGGCAGTACAATGGTGTTTCTAGGCAACAGAGCTCGTGGTGTGGGGGGTGCTATCTTTGTGTGGGAGCACCTAATGGCCGAGTTTATACACGTGAACAATCCTGACTGTTTTATTGCTTACAGTGATCCAAAATTGCCGCCATCAAAATGGAAGGTTAGCACTAGGGTATTTCCTAGGGTTGTTTTGTAGTTCGTTTAAGGTGGCTCCTTAATTAATACAAGAGCATTTTGCTGTGACAAATTTTCCGTCATAACTTTTTGGTTCTTAACGCGATGGCTGCGAAACTTTGCAACGAACAACAGATATCATTCGGCAATAGTACGAAATATTCCGATTGCATTGATGGTAAATATTTCTTGAGAAATTAGAGCTTAAAAGGACCCTACTGTTCAAAGAAAATCGCGTCTAGTAAAAAAATTTGCTGATATTTTTTACTGAAATTTCAGGTATCGGCTTTAATTGATATAATAAATATGCCAGAGGAATTTCAGAAAAATCGTTGGAGCAGAAGTCCGTAACTAAAAGTCGCTCAAAATTCAGCTGTGAAATTGTTTTGGAATTTCAAAAATAAATTACTATCAGGAAGAAGGAGCCACCAGTTTCAATTTTCGGGACAAGTAAATTCAACGTTTGCTAATTCTTAAAACAAAAGCCGATTGCCTATCGTGCTATTCTTTAAAAGGTACTTTTAGTTTTAGAAGCACTATAAATTGCTCCAAACCTTGCTATGAAGTAGAATGACTTGTTTTTCGACATTTTTAAAATATGCTCTGGCAGTTTTGACTCAAACTCCTGCTGCATACATTTTGATGTATTGCAATGCATTTTCAACGACTTTTACTGCTGTTCGTTGCTTCCAACTCAGGAAAAAAGTATTGAGATTGGACGCTACCTCGTATCAGAGCTCAGATAGAACTGGCAGCACCTTTGTGACTACAAAATAAGCAGCACCTTTATGACTACAAAATAAGCACGAGCGGCAGTTCTGCGAGGAATTCGCACCTCACCCAGGGGGGAAGAACGACAATGATGACCATGCCTGTGAACCGAATAACATCACAATGCAAAAAAAAAAATTATCGCAAAAATACTGCCCGTGAATAAATTTACAACTCTGAAATTTTTGTCACTCCTTCCTTCAATGAATGGGTAGTTTTTTCTTGATTATTATGTTTTGCTCTGCAATACATGTTTATACAGATCGGTTCACAGACATGGGGATCATTGTCATTCGTCCCCCCTGGCTGAGGTGCGAATTCCTCGCAGAGCTGCCGCTCGTGCTCATTTTCTGGTCATAAACAAAGGTGCTGAACAGTTCTATCTGAGCTTCGATACAAGGTAGCTTACAATCCCAATACCTTTTTCCTGAATTGGAAACAACGTACAGCAGGAAAAGCCGTTGAGAATGCATTGCAATACATCAAAAAGTATGTAGCAGGAGTTTGAACCAAAACTGCCAAGGGATATTCTAAAAATGTCCAGGAACAAGTCATTCCACGTCAGGGCAAGGTTTGGAGCAATTTATAGTCCTTCTAAAACTGAAAAGTACCTTTTTAAAAATAGCACCATAGGCAATCGGCTTTTGTTTTCAGAATTAGCAAACATTGAATTTACTTGTCCCGAAAATTGAAACTGGTGTCTCCTTCTTCCTGATAGTATTTTATTTTTGAAATTCCAAAACAATTTCACAGCTGAATTTTGAGCGACTTTTAGTTACGGACTTCTGCTCCAACGATTTTTCTGAAATTCCTCTGGCATATTTATTATATCAATTAAAGCCGATACCAGAAATTTCAGTAAAAAATATCAGCAAATTTTTTTACTAGACGCGATTTTCTTTGAACAGTAGGGTCCTTTTAAGCTCTAATTTCTCAAGAAATATTTACCATCAATGCAATCGGAATGTTTCGTATTATTGCCGAATGATATCTGTTGTTCTTTGCAGAGTTTCGCAGCCATCGCGTTAAAATCGAAAAAGTTATGACGGAAAATTTGTCACAGCTAAATGCTCTTGTGTTAATTAAGGAGCCACCTTAAGGATCGTGATAGCCTACGTAGCAGGCGCTTAGAAGTAATAGGGAACTTAAGCAACGACGACGGCGACGGCAACAAGAACGGTAAAAAAGCAATAGGTTTATCTTTGCAAAACAACAACTTTGCACGTGCATCACGCTTTTTTTTTACCTTTGTTTGCCTGTACCTTGCATTCCCGTCTCTTGGCCCCCCTTTTTTTTACTTCCTCCCTTGAGGATCTGAATGGGGGTACCTCGATAAGACCAAACACTTCATTTTTTGGCTTTGTAACATGAAACAGTTAAATTTTAGGCATTTTAACACTAATAGTAAAAAATTCTTTGAAACAGTAAATTGTTTTCCGGAAAAAACTAGCCTGCGTAGCAGGCGCTTGGAAGTAGTGGGCGAAGGAGAGAACGGGCGCGCACGAGGGAGACACGCGAGGGGTGATTTTGTTTTTTGGAAGTAGTGGGCGAAAGAGAAAACGGGCGAGCGCGAGGGAGACACGCGTGTCTCCTTCTCGCACACCCGTTTTTTCTTGTGCCCACTACTTCCAAGTGCCTGCTACGCAGGCTAGAAAGAAACAGAAACGGCTCCAAAAAGGCCAATACTATTTTGTTTAGTATATCAAGGCGTTTTTGGCCATTTTACGACAATGCCGGATTATTTCATAAGATTTCCGAAGGCTACTGACGATTTCCGAAGACTGTCGAAGAATTCCGAAGACTAACGAAGAGGTCCGACCATTGCCGAAGATGTCCGAGGAACCCTTCAAACACTAAACAGTATTTTCTTCGGAAACAGTAAACATTAAAAAATTGGCCAATTTAACAGTAAACACTAAAAATTATGGGCAAATAACACTAAAGACTAAACCCCATTCAGACCCTCTCCCTTAAGTCCTTTTTCGATTGCAAAATATTAAGCATTGTTCAAATGTCCCACAATTTCTCCCGCTTCCTACCCTGTTGGAGTCCCACCTCCTGCCATATCATCTCTAGTCTGCTACACAGCCGTTTTCAGAGTCGTCACGCAATGCTCCTCCCCACCGGGTGGAACGTTGCGTGACGACACTAAAACCTCTGTGTAGCAGGCAGACTATATCATCTCCCGTCCCCGTTCTTTTCTCGACCCCTATCTCCAAGACTCCCCGACACTTCCTAGTCCTTCCCCACTAAACTACATGAAATGATTTAGCAAACATTTATTTATTTATTTATCTATTTTCATAGACGAATGTGTCCTTCATTGAGAACAGCAGTGCATATAAAGGGGCCGCTATTTACATCTCTTCGCTTCAACGTTGTATGTGGACGGAAGATTATCCATTCTATGACCCCAGAAAAGCTCTTCGCTGGTACGATAATTTCGTTTACAGGAACAACTCTCTCACCTGGAACGGCGGAGTGAACGCCTTGACTGGAACTGAGTTTGATATCGCCACCGACACGAAACGTTTCCAGGCAACTGAGATAAAAAATTCTACATTGAAGGTGAATTTAAGTGTTTCAATCGTGCTAGTATAATAAACTTGTTAATTGTTTATTCGTTTATATTTGAAATTTTTCGTTGACAGTGTACTTTGTAACCAAACCAAGAGTTTTGAACAAAAATGGTTAGAAATTCGCACTCAAAAAATCACAAATTTTCCACGTAAAGCGAAGTCCAAAGGCCCTCGCGTAGCGGGGCTTAAGAATTTTGTCGCGTGTGGATGTGCGTGGATCACGAGGCAAAGCTAAAACAATATACTTTAAATATCTTGGTTGGTATCCGCAACTGATCCGTTGTATTTGGGGCTGTTTTGAGGATCAAGAATTGCTTATCGCAATGAATTTATAAGACGGCAGAAGTATTTAAGACTAAGTTCTGCTTTTTTAACGCCCTTGTTTTAGCTCACGCCCGGCGAACAGTTCTCTTTGAATCTGCAAGCTCTCGATGAACTCGGCAACGAAGTCTTTACTATGGTTTACGTGTCAGAGGTTGGCCAGGTCAGCAATTACACATCAGAGGTGTTGCTTGGCTACACTATGTACGCCATTACCCCAGAGAAGAGAGTGCCTTTTTCGTTTACTGTACCTAAAACCTTGTATGATGAGACGAGGAACAAAATGCAGACGCGAATTATTCAGTTTGTGGACCCCTTTTCTACGCTGGGGAATGGATATTCGTTTGAAATGGAACTACAACCTTGTCTTCCTGGTTTTAAATACGAAGACCACACTCAAGGATGCGTTTGTGATACAGACCACTTTGGAGTGCAAAGGTATTAACCCTTAGGTTCTAAGACGAAGGTGACTACGAGAACAGGATTTTCTCAATGCTAGTAGTGAACGCGCGTAGAGCAGCGTCATTAGGGACTTAACAGGAAGCTTAATCATCGACGACGGCGACCGCAGCGAAGACGTCACTTTTAAAATGAATTCGCGTTTTTTCAAACTTTGTCGCGTTTATTCGAATCCGCAGAAAATGTCAAATAAACGCGAATTTTCCCAGTGTTAATTTCTTGGGGACCGCAAAGAAAACCGTGAAATTAGGCATTTTCACGTCGTAGTCGGGCAGTGACGGCAAAGAAAATGTACAAAAAAGGGTGATGCAAGTGCAAAGTTGTTGTTTTGCTAATCAAACCATCGTTGCTATGGCTCCCTAACGATCCGACGACGCAACGGCAACGAGAACGTCAAAAAATAATGGGCCAGTTATTTAAACGCAGCTTAGCCCGTGTTTAACAAAACCGTGTTCTAAGCCATTTTCAAAGCCCAACGCTTTTATCTAAACACCATCAGTATCGTGAACAATTTCAATAAAGCATATAGTATGTACTAAAAAGAATATAGACTCGGAGAGTGCTATCCTTTCGGATCGTTTTGACGTTATTCTGCTCTTTTGACAGATGTGAGGATGGCCGCACAGTGTACCTCAAGGAGGGCTTCTGGGGTGGTTTGAACAAGAGAGGTGACTTGGTGACGTACTTTTGTCCATTCCAGTACTGCAATTGTACAAGCACGCCTGGATTGCCCGGATGTTTATTTGATCCAGATAACATTGACCGTCAGTGCGCTGATAACCGTGAAGGATGGCTGTGTGGAAAGTGCAAAGTCGATACTAGCGTGGGATTGAGGTAATTGCCTCTACGGATCCGGGGGAGGCAGGGGTCCGGACTCCTCTTAATGGATCCAGTAGATCATAGATTGTTTCGTTTTACTAACAGATTAAGTGCTTTGAGTCCGAAATTGCTTCCTCGATGTATGTTACTCAATCACATGCATGCGTATTCAAATTGGTCTGTAATGAAGTCACAGTCCTTGTCACGTGCGCGCTAGCCGTGACGAAGAATGAAGTTGCCCTCCTCCCCCCGCCCCACTCCGCTTATCATAAATTCTCGGCCTTAGCGAACTGATATAAAGCTAGAACTTGAAATTCTGGTGCCAAATCATTAGACCTTAATTTTGCTGATAGGCCAGTTCGTCGTGGTTTTCTGGAACAGATTTTAAGCGAGAAAAGGCGACACGGGGCGACACGGGGCGACACGGGGAGAGAGAAATTTTTTTTTTCATTTTTCTCTCTCCCCGCCGCGTGTCGCCTTTTCTCGCGTGGGGTGTTTTTCACGCACGCTCGCGTTTCGCTCGCTCTACTATCCCTGAGTAAAAATGGGGACTACTCGTAGTCTACATTATCCCTGAGAAGCCCCCCAAGGAAATAATTAAGATAATTAGGGGGAAAGTATATATTCAAACTTACTTAAGTTAAGTAGCACAGCCAGTCGATGCATATACACGGTAAAATGACATTCCCATTTGTTCGTATTAACTTCAGAAACTCTTTAACCCTTTAACCCCTAGATTGAATGATGGAATCTTATAAGGTGCTTTTAACTTTGGAGGCTGTGGACAAAATCCTATGGTGTTTCCACTCAACTGAAGCATCTTTAGCAGTACTTTCACGTTGTTTTATTTTTTTAAGCATTTTGCAAACAAAACTTGTTCTTTTTGTGCAATTTTTATTTTGGCCCCTTCTGAGAGTACAAGGATTAATTCCCTTCTTTTGCCAGGTCAAGCGAGTGCATCAGCTGTGAAAAATCCGGTTGGGTGCTAATTGTGGTCATCCCAGTTGTAATCGGTCTGTGTGTACTGATCATCTGGCTCAATCCCGGCATCTCTAGCGAGCTAAGAGGACCCCTGTTTTTCTTCCAAGTGCTCCCCTACATTTTCGATCCCACCAGCTACATGGAGGGCGTGGCATTACTATCAGCGGATATGTTCAACTTTGGAGGCCCTCTCATCTATCTTTTCAGGACCTGCATAGTTGAGGGATTAGACAACTTATACGCCATTGCCTTTGGCTACATGATTCCATTTTTGGCTCTGTTTGTCTTTGTAGTGGCGTACTTGCTTAGCGTCAACTACCGCCTGAAGTTTAATCTGCGCAAGCGTTCCATGTTGCAGTCATTTTGGCTCATCCTCCTTTTCGTCTACAACTATCTCGTGAAGACATCATTCCTGATCCTATTTTGCCCATCAGTTGGTGATAAACACGTTTTCTATTACGACGGCTCAGTTGAATGCTTCCATGGCATCCATCTACCAATGGGAATCATGGCCATTTTTGTACTGGCTGTGCTTGTTGTGCCTCCACCGATAGGTGTTATTCTGTTAACAAATGGCTACTGGCGAGTTGGTCCTCAGTACGTGAATGTATTGACTAGTGGCCTGCGTACCGAGCGCCGTTGGTGGTGGTCTGTTGATTTATGTCGGAGAGTGCTTCTTCTCGCCACGTTTGCCTTTATTCCTAACTGGTACACAAAGCAGGTACGAAGAGCAACTTCTTAAGCAAAAACAAAACAAAAAACGTTGTTGCATAGAATAGAGTAGCCTGTAGCCTACGTAGTAGGCGCTTGGAACTAGTGGGCGAAAGAGAGAACGCGAGCGCGTGAGGGAAACACGCAAGGGAAGACCCCTCCCGTCGCGTGTCTCCTTCTCGCGCGCCCGTTTTTTTCTTGGGCCCACTCCTTCCAAGCGCCTGCTACGTAGGCTAAGTAGCCTGTGAAACTAGCCAACATTACACGACACAACCACTGGTTTGCCCGCGAAATGACGTCTGAGGATCGAGCGCAAAAATTCCATATTGGTAACGTATCACCACCCAGATTTGGGTAGAGCTTCTAATTGGTCGTGCCTCGAAGGAAATTTGCATTGCTTTAACCAATCAGAAGCACTACGTGAAGTGACACGTTATCAGTTTGGAATTTTGGGGTTCGTTTCGCGGAGAAATGTCGGCTGTCGGCTGTTCTCGGGCGAAGAACAAAGCACCGCTCACACTTTGAGTCCAAATAGGATGTGAATTATTAGAACTGTCCTAAAACTAGTAAACTAGAAAAGAAAAGTCGTTTAACACTCGTTTAACTAGGGCCCGGTCATTCTATAACTTTATTTGATTTACCACAAAATACAAATAACGAAAAAAACAAGACAGTTACACAAAAGCAAATGAAAGTGGCGAGGAAGCCCAAAAAGAAACCATGAGGCTTATAGACATTGGGCTCCCTCAGAGTAAAAATAAAGTTAACAGTAACGGTAAGGCCAGGATCGAAAGCAAAATACAATGAAGGTAAGTATAAATTAACTAATTACATAGACTGAGTTGACAAAATATAAGGTTTGCTACAAGTAACATTCTAGTTGACTTATAACTGTCCAGCGGATAAAAGATCAACCTCGTTAAAATTGCTTTTGAAATTTTGGTACGTTTCGGAGTTAGTAAGTTATGAATCTACCGCAAATTGACCAATCGCAGGGCAAAAACAGATCTAGCCATATAATAAGTTATTATTATCTATGTGTGTGTGAGGGACCCCTGAATGTCTGTAACTGCTTTTTCGCCCGACAAGGCCAACCTCCCTTCTAGCCTATTGGAGCTTAACCGTCGTTTGTTTACGTGAAAAGAAAAAACAACTGGTGTTGTTTTTCCTGTCCTAGATTGTTATCATCGCTGTGTGTGTTCTAATCCTCGCAGTCCACAGTAATTGTCATCCTTACGAGCGGCCGCGCGCGAACTACGCCGAGTCTATGTATTTGGTTGTGCTTTGCACTCTAGCATTGATGCAACTCGTGAAAGATGACTATGCAGGACTATGTGTCTGTCTGGTTCTCTTGATCGTTTTGGGTCTTCACACACTTGTGGTGTTTTGGTGTAAAGCTGTACTCTTCTTCCGAAAGCGATTTGACTGCTGCGCATGCGTTGATCCTACATTATTAAGAAGGTACGGCTATGAGGTCCTGCAAGAAACAAGAAGCGAGGAGAGCAAGGACACGGAGGCCGAAAGACGGAGGAGCATGTTAAATGCAGTCTTCAGCGCAGTCGATGGAGAAAATAACTTGCTTACCGACACGTAATCACTTATACCAGGAGCCCAACGGCGGTAGCCTGCGTGGAGAGGCAGGGGAGGTGAGGGGAGGGGGAGAAAACCGCGAAAGGGACAAGGGAAGGGCAACACTTCCTTTCCTTCTCTCTCAATCCCCTCTACCTTTTCCCTCCTTTCTCCTCCCCTCTACGTCAGCCACGCAAGCTAAATGGCGGACAAGAGCAGTCTGGTTTCATTCAGAAACTGAAATCCCCTCAGTTTGTAATGTAATAGATTTAACAATTACTAGCCGGAGGCGAAGTAAAAAAGGCGCTAATATTTACCAAGCCTGGGGAAAGTAATTGTCTTACTTTTTTAAGAATTAAGCATCAGGGAAATCGAAAGTTCAATACTTTAATTTAGGAACAACTGATTAAAACTAGAGCACCGTACAAACAGTCAACTATGATTACAGGAAGCTGAGCGTAAAAAAAGGGATTATCGCCGTGTCATCTGTCCTTGAAAACCATAATAATAATAATAATAATAATAATAATGATGGTTTATTTACAGTGTATCCACCTAGTGGCTCTTCACCTGTTAAAAACTACAAGATACTACAAAAACAAAAAAACAATTGAAATCTACAATATGAAAAGTAATAATATTGGACTATAAAAGGATATTGTATAAAAATGTAATAGAGATTAGTAATAGTAATACAACCCTATATGCAATTTACAAACTATTTACAAATGCTATTTAACAGATAGGCATTAACTTCCCTACAGTATACTTTTAAATCACTACAGTTTCTAATATTTGCCGGAAGGACATTAAATAACTTGGCAGCAGGGTCTTGAAAGGTGCCCCTCTCCATTGATATAATTAATCTTGTTGCTGCTCCTGACCGCAAAGATCGCAGATGTTTAACTGCATCTAGTGGTACGTAAGATGGCCAGCTGGGGGAGTGCAAGGTCTGGTGAACGAGTTTGAGAAAGTGGAAATCTCTTCGCTGTCTTACTGGTAACCACCCTATCTTAACAATATCGTTAATTTCATTTACCTACCTACTCTGGACAAAACTAGCAGGTACTAGCTGGACACGTTGTAAACGTTTTAGTTGAAATTCCGGCAAAGGGTAATAGAAAGTGTCACAATAGTCAAGTTTTGACAGCACCAGTGACTCCACTCAGTGCTTTCTGAGTCTATAACCGGCAAAGGTCTTAAGTTTTCTTATTATTTGTATTGTCCCGTAACAGCTCTTGCACGTTGCTTGCACGTGCTCGTCCCAATATAATTAAGATTCTGGTGGAAATGGACACCAAGAAGCTTACTTACATTTACATATTCTAATGTACTATCTGAGATTGTAATAGCTGGTCGGTTCTTATCTAAACTATGTACATGTGACATCTAGCTTGTGGAGAGCAACGTCGTCTTTGCCTTCTTCGAGTTAAGTGCTAGATGGGAGTCATTAGACCAGGAGCTCACATTGTTTAGTGTGGAGTTTAGTTCTTGGCACATCTTTGTGGCTCAGGAGCTGGACAGTTGGAGTATATTGTAGTATCGTCAGCGTGTTGAAATGAACCAATCGAGGAAGGGAGGTGATCCTGCAGATCGGAAACGTAGAGATTAAATAAAATTGGGCTGAGGATCGACCCTTGTGGCACACCGAACCGTACGTTCACTGATTCAGATGTACGATCATCAATCTGTACAAAATGTGACCGGTCACTCAAGTAGCTATTCAACCAGCGCAGAAACGGCTTCGAGAAACCAAGCGTTGATAACTTAGTTATAAGAACCTTGTAGTTGACTGTATCGAACGCTTTAGAAAAATCGGCCAGCACCATGAGAATAACCTCACCTTTTTTCATCGCTCTTAGCAAATCGTTGCGCATGTCCATTAGCACTGTATTGGTCGAGTGTCCCTTACGAAAGCTAGAAATTGTATTGCGGAGTACTGATTCAGATTCACAAAAGGTGGTCATTTGCAGCGCGACAAGTTTCTCAAAGACTTGTGATAGTGTGGGGAGAATTGAAATGGGACGAAAGTGTTCCTCAAACTTCGGATGATCTACTTTAGGAAATGGACTGATCCTCGCATTTTTCCATGCCTTAGGAAAATAGTATTTCCTGATACAGTTGTTGATAATAGCTGTGAGGGATCTGGCAATGGAATCAGCCACCATTTTAACGAATTTGACAGGGATACTGTCGGGGCGAGTAGACGTGTCAGATCTTAACAATTTCAGCACGCGCAGGACCTCACCGTGGGACACTTCTCGGAGCTTGAAATTAGCAGGGCTATCATCAGGTAGAGATACAATTAGTTCTTCAAAACAGAAAGGTAAGTCACTACTAACAGGTAAAGTTCTCTCGGCAGTACAAGCAAAGAATGAATTTAACTTATGGGGATCCTGCCGCAAGGGTTGCTGGTTAGGTTTCAATATGCAGTGGATAATACGCCACACCTCCTTCGGTTTATTAGAGGATAACGCCTGCCTTGTGAAGGTCTCGCGAGCCCGACGAATAGCTGCCTTCAACTTGTTTCTGACGTCCCGAAAAAGTTCCCAGGACTCTTGAGAGCCAGTGTGGTGGGCGTCCTTCTTGAATTTATTCCGCAGCTGTTGTAGTGACCGTATTTGGCTGTCGTCCATCCAGGGTGCTGGCGGTCTCGTAACTCGCACCCTCCGAAGAGGGGCATGTCTCTCGAGACATTCCTTGAACATACTGTTAAAGTATTCTAATTGTTGCTCCAGATCATCGGATGAGTATACAATGTTCAGAGGCAGCGTATCCAAATCACTAATACATTCTTGCTCATCGAAAGTGTTCATATTCCTGATACATTTGTAGCGCGGTTGATACCGATTGACGCGCACATTTATACAGGCAAACGGAGCATCGTGGTCGCTTACAATACTGGTAGGAATGACATCAGTGGCATAAATGCGCATTCGGTAGTTAGTAATAATATGATCAATCAGTGTTCGAGAGGTCCTAGTAACTCTAGTCGGCTTCGGAACAATTTGCTCGAGCCCAAACATATCTAAGGTATTGCTGTAGCGTGTAACGAGAGAGTCAGGGCGACCGATAAGATCAAAGTCAATATCGGCTGTAAGAACCACCATGCCATCCCACGTGGATGTGATATGACTAAGCAAGTCCTCGAAACACTCTAGCCAGTAGGAAGCCTTCATCAGTAAATCTGACCTGTCAGTGACCTGTAAATAACTCCAAGTAACAGTTTACTGTGTTTGTTTCTCCCTGGGAGCTCCAGCCATAAGTGCTCCAGGTCCGGTTGAGTTTTTTCAATATCAAAACGCCCTCTATAAGCAACGTTCTCTTTTATTCTCTACTTCCAACTAAATGAAAACATGGTATATAGGCACTTTGAGTGACAATGTATTCAGCATGAAAGTACTAAGTGAGGACACTATTTAGAGATTTTACGTGCACATCCGAGCCACATCCGCGAGTATTGGTTCGACCTTGGGGATTTTCTATTAAGAAACTGTCCAGATAAGAACGATAGCAACAATGGCAACGAACATGTTGGAATGCAAAAAAGGTGCTAACTTTTCTATTGTCTGTACTTGTCTCTGATTGGCTTAAACAGGGAGAGTTAACAAAACTTCATAAAGCAGTACATGTATTCATCCTTACTTTCCAACCATCTTCAATATAACAAAATCTGGTCTCAGTTTGAATGACAAAGAAATCCTATGTGGGGAACATGTAAAATTGTAAACTTTTCTTGGCTATTGTTTTCAACTCTTGTGATTGGTCAAAATCTCTTAACACACAAAAAACATCCTTTCAAAGTGGAGTGTAAATGCATTTTATTGCGTAAACGGCCTTCATGTAGGTTTATGCATTCTCTGTGTAAAAATGAGAACATTTCTATGTGGGGAAAGCACCGTGGCCGTATAACAAAAGAAATTGCTATCCACCCAACCCGGATCACTACTTAAAGTCTCTTAAAAATGGCAGCGACCGTTTACGAAAGGGACAACTTTGCCGCCGACCGTTACCGATTGTATGGAAACGAGGCTTGACACGTACGTACATCCTCATTTGCTATCATCGCATGGCTATAACCATAAGAAATTGTAGTCAGGGAAATTCGGTTATATCTTACAAATTGCGTGAGTTATTGGTATCTTTGAGACAAAAATTTGAAAGTACGCGAGTTCGCCTTAAATGTGACGTTCGCGAGCTGAGGAACGAAATTAAATCACTGCTGCGTTAATTTTTAGCCTGAAGTGTATTTTTCGGCCTGTTTGTTTTACCTTCTACGCAGAAAAAAATCGTATAAAAGAGTTCCAAAAGAGCGGCAAAATGTTTAGTTATAGAATGGTCGAGATTTACATGTCAAGCATAAAAAAAAGTCAACTTTCGACACTGAAGTTTCAGTATAGTCCATTGTAAATTCAAAGATGGCGGCTAAGAAGGTATCCATTTTAAATGACGGCACAGATCCCAGGTGGCCCCATATCCTTTGAAATTCATATCATATTTTAGAGCCCATCACTGATTTTCTAATAAAATTAAATTGCAAAACCCCTTTAACATGTCTTTAATTTTGACATTATTAAATGAAACTGAATAAGAAAAAATCTAATTAGATAAATCAGAATTTTAATTACAATCTAAGATGGCAGTCAAGATAATGCCAGAGATCCCAGTTCTCACACAATATTTACGTCATCTTGTAAAGCCCATCACAGTCTGTCTATTAGCTTTTAATCTTTCTAACACACTGTAACGTAGTAAGGGCACATGGAAATGAGTTGCAACAAGCCCCTTCCCCCCCGCCCCCGCTTCCCCTAGATTCCACCACCAGGGTGCGGGTGCTGGTATGTGCGAGTGTTAGCTGAAAAGTCTTTGCGTTCGCGAGTCCTGTTGAGGAGCATCATTTCGTCCTTGTTTGCCCCTTTGTAGACCTAATTAAGGTTGAAAAGTGCCAGTGACAAAATAACTTTTTTATACAAAGCATTAGTGCGCGCTACACAACAATTAACAAGAGCGGATAAATGCCGTTATCTTTGTTGTAAAACAATACTGTATGAAGCCACTTTAGAAAAGAGGCTACGTTTTATATCGAAAAAACACTTGTGGCAGCCCAGCCTAGCTCGGTATCTAAAAGTTCAGTAATTGAGCACAGCCGACTACAACATTTTAATTTCCTGCAAGGAATGGTGGGAAATTCACTGTAGTCGGAAGTAAACCGAGAGCAGACTAACTGTGCTACAGGGTCCTGACTCCAATAGAAGCATGCAAATCAACGTTGAGTAAATAAATAAATTATGATAATGTACTAATAACTAATTCTGAACTATACAAGCTTGAAATAACAGCCGCTGCATGAGGTGCTTTCCGTGGCCAAGCTACGCCTGAGGGTTTGTTACTCAAAACCTGGTTACATTTCCAGGAGACTGCTTATGAAAGCAGAGTGAAGACATCCACGAAGTTAAGTTCAAAACCTTTACACTGTTAAGGAGTGTCAAACATCCCTATGTATTTTTTGTTTTAGTCTCTGTTCTTCAGTGGCCGGTAGGGAGGCTCGGAGACCTTGAGTCACTTCTGTCGACTATTTCGGGCCGCGCAGAGCTGTTTGCTCCTGAAGCTATAGAGCAACAACAAAACAAGATGATTAGAGAGTTTTTTGGCATTTTAAGGGGATCAAATTTACCACAGATGTTGGTCGTTACTATTCTACTTAACTCTTTCACTGCCAGAGTGCTTGATGGAGTTTTGTAAGGTAACTTTTGAGTCTGTGGATGAAATCCTACGATGTGACCATTTAAATGAAAGCTCTCCGCCTGCACTTTCCCATAGTGCTATTTGTTTTTCAAAACTTTACAAAATGAAATGTGCAAACTTGCTGAAATTTGCCTTTGGCTTCATTTGGCAGTGAAAGGGTTAAGGCCTCCCCGCCATGATAGGGAATCCGAGACAGTCCTGGATTCTGGATTCTAAGCTGTGGATTCCGGATTTTTTTTGTCAGTGGAACTCGGATTCAGGATTCCTTGAGCTGAATTCCGGATTCCACAATTCTGGAATATCTGGATTACCTTACATGGAGCGATAAGGCTACTGAGCTGTATTTTCCTGCTCTGTTGTTCTTTTTATTATACCGTATTTATCCGATTAAACGCCGCAGATGGAAGTAAAAGTACAAATGAACGCCGCACCTAATTAAAAGACTGCGGCGTCTATTCGAGGATACTAATAAAAAAAAAAAACTCGGTTCAACTTGGTAATCTACACCATCCAGACAATTATGATTCTGTCTCAGCAAAATAAGAGAGACATTGGAACCTTTAAAGTACATAATATATAAAAACGATTTACAGTAACTGTTGTCAGTGATTTAAGAAATTGTCATTTCGAAACAAACACCGCTCTTGAATTAACGCCGCATCGGAAAAGCTGAAAATTTAATAAACGCCGCGGCGTCTAAACGAATAAATACGGAACTCGAAAAGATTGTTAATGTTCCTTCTTTTTTGTCTGTGGATAAGAAGTGGCTACTCAAATAACAGTACTTTCTTAGCTGTTTATTACGCTGTACAAGGTGGTTCTAACTTTTAATTCTGTAGATGAATTCCTTAATTGTGACTTTTCGAATGAAATTTACTGGTAGTACTTTTCTAGTACTTATGTTTGTTATATCATACAAAGTGGGAAACTTGTCCCCGATGAAGGGAAGGATGCACAAAAAAACTAACCATGATTGGAAACCCATGCAGGTTTACTGAAGATCGTATCCAAAATGCTTTGCCGTCTTTCAATTTCGGTGTCCCGGCTTTGTTCAGTTTCAGTGTTTGTTAATTCCTCGTATCTATGCCTTTGATCGTCTGGTCTCTCCTCGCCTGTGCAGCATTCAAATCGCCTTCGACAGAAGCGCCCAGCCTTTAAGAAGAATATCACAAGCGTGTGAACGGCGGAGACGATCAAAAGAACCAGGCAGACGTTGAATGCAGTTTTCTTGTCGTCAACAATTTGCATTATTGCCAATACGGAGAGCACTAGCAAATACACAGATTCGGCGTAGTTGGCACGTGGTCGCATGTAAGGTTGGCAGTTACTGTGTACAGCAAGGATTACCATACAGGCGACAGTCATTAGAATCTAGAAAAATGATAGGAATATCGTCTGGAGATCAAAACGTTTTGATTGTATTTACGAAAAAGTTGAAGTTACTATGATGCAACCTTAGCGCCGTCAGGCGTTATTTGGGTGGGGCAGGGCCTAGCGAGGAAGAAGTCCTTGGTCTAGCCCTGCGTTATACTTCCCCCTCCCAGAAGCTTAACCCCCCCCCCCCTCCCCACCCCCGCCCAATCTGGCCTTCGACATCTCTCCATCAATTCTATGTACATATGGCCATGGGGCCTTAAATACATCTCGGGTTCTTTGAGAGCGATTATTATAACTCACTCAATTTGTGTAAATGTAAATGGATTTTCTTCGATTTGAATTCCGCCCTCTTCTGTCGAAACCCTCTACTAAACGTCACAGCAAACAGTTTCACGTCGTGCCCATGCTGTGCAAGAGGCAAAAAGCCATCAAAAAGTAGATAAACGTGCAGAGTATTGTAAGGTTGCACGTGACGTCACGGCAGCCATGTTGGCGGTCATGAACGAAAGCATTTCTCTCCTCTGGGAACTAAACTCTATTTTCATGTAAATTCTTCGAGTTTAAATTATATTGTATTGACGATCGACATGGCCGCCTTGTCACGTGGTTGCAAACCAAAAATAGACCGTTTCACCCACGTGATCAACATCTATATGTTAATTTATTGGCACAAAACAAAAGGTTTACATAAGAAAAAAATTCAACTCCCACAGGATCGGTCTGGAACACCAACATGGCCGCCGATTCATTGTTTTGTAACACCAACATGGCGGAAGTAACGTCATGTGAAAACTCAATCTTTTTTAATGTTTTAAGAGTTGGGATCAATTGAGGTTTCTGGGTTACTGACCACCTATACCCCCCCTCCCTCCCCCCCCCCCCCCCACCTTTAGTCACCATCAACACTTTCTTCTCACTTAGGGCATTGAGACTATTGTGATTTAGGGGAGGGGTAGGTGGTCAGTTGCTATTATTCTCTCACCTTCTTAGTCTTCCAGTCTGCAGTAAACGCATAAATACCAACCAAGAGTACTCTTCGACATAAATCCACTGACCACCACCAACAGCGTTTGGGGCGCAGGCTGTTAGCCAGAGTACCAACCCACTGCGGATTGACTCTCCAGTAGCCATTGGTTAAAAGAAATACAGCTATGGGCGGTGGGATGACCAGTACCACTAACACGATTATGGCAGTTATTCCTATTGGTAGATGGCTCTCATGGAAACATTGAATGCTGCCATCGTAAAAGAAAAAGTATTTTCCGGCAACTTTTGGACAGAACAGGATCCGAAATGACGTCTCCACCAGATAGTTGTAAACGAGGAGGAGGAGACACCAAAATGACCGCAGCATAGAGCGTCGGCGCAGATTAAACGTCAAACGGTGACTGAACAAGTACGCCAGGAAAAACACGGTAAAGACTAGGAAAGGAACAGCGTAGCCAAACGTAATGGCGTATAAATCGTTTATTCCCCGAACGAGGCAGGTGTTAAGGAAATAAACTAAAGGGCCTCCAAAGTTAAATATGTCCGCTGCTAGAAAAATGTAAGTATTTTTCCCGATAGGATCAAAGATGAAGGGAAGGACCTGGTAGAAAAACAGCGGTCCTCTAAGCTCGCTAGATATGCCGGGATTGAGCCAGATGACGACGACACAAAAACTTATCACAATAGGAATAACCAAAGCTAGCACCCATCCAGACTTCGAGCATTCTATGCACTCAGTTCGCCTGTAAAGAGGAAGAATATTGTTTAATGATTGGTAAACATCAAGTTAAAAGTAAACATTGATGAAAATAAGTTAGTAGGCTAATTTAACCAACGCTTGCAATGCTAGCTCTTCCGTTTTCTGGATTTTCATTACCCGCAAAGTCTATAAAGGCAGTCCATGGAAAATTGTTGTGCAATTCCAATTTTTTACAACAACATTGACATTTTTTAAACATCCATTTCCGGTGGAAAATCGCGCGAGAGAAACAGATCAGAGAAAAACAAATCGCGCCATCTGTCCTGGCCGATGCCACCACAGGTTTCGGCACGAAATGACGTCTGATCGAGAAACTTGCGCAAAAATTCCATACTGATGACGCGTCACTTTTAAGATCTCGGTTGTGCTTGTGATTGGCTGAAAATTTCCTTCGACCAATCAGAAGCACGATTCAGATCTGGGAAGTGACGCGTCAACAGTATGGAATTTCTGTGCTTGTTTCTCAGACGTCATTTCGGGGGCGTTGCATAATGTCGGCTGTTTTCTCAGACTACATCATTCCGTCTGTACACCATAGCTCTCGAACAATCAGCGCGCAAGAAATCGCTCAGTTATTGTACAATATATACGTTTTTAAGTAGTTGTGGCCTACCTTAACCCAACGCTAGTGTTGGCTTTGCATTTTCCGCACATCCACCCTTCACGATTATCAGCGCACTGGCCATTACCGTAATTCTCAGCACTAAATAAACACCCGGGCAATCTTGACGTTTTCGAACAATTACAGTAGTTGAATGGACAGAAGTAGGTCACGAATTCTCCACTTTTCGTCGAGTTTCCCCAGTAGCCTTCTTTCAGGAATACTTTGCTACCATCCTCGCATCTATTGTTTTAAAGCAGAACGAGATATGTGTTAACACTCAAGCAAGCCGTTAAGAATTAGCTCCTACACATATTGCATGGCACCAACAGATCGCCCCATGTAAGGGGTGCTTAACCATTTATACAGACCACTCGGGCGGAAATCTTGTGCATATACACAAAACTATAAAATTTGAAGTGGAGGGAGAACGACTGTCCCACTTCAACATTTATCCAAATAAGCTGACAGAGTTAAAAGAGTGGAAATATTACATCGCCTGAAATCACAGCCCATATTTTCTGAATGGCGTGAACCGTCTGATTTTCCAGCCGGAATTACCGGTTTTCCCATGTAAATGGTAAGTAGGATTCCGGAATCCGCGGGAATTTTTGCTTGTGGATCCGGAATCCTGCGCTTTGGAATCCGAAATTCAGTTCAAGGAATCCTGTATCCTGCTAAGGACTGGACGGAATTCAAGTTTCACTGATGAGGAATCCGGACTCCAGTATCTTAGGAACTTGGAATCCACGGCGTAGAATCCAGAATCCAAGAATGTCTTGGATTCCCTTACATGGTGCGAAAAAGTTAGTAATTATTGGACGAGGTTGAGCAAAATATCGTGATTTTGTCACTGGCGAGCAGATCAATTATTTTGCGATAACCGAGTTCAATAATTGTTTTATCATTCGATCAATGAGTTTGTTTTTTAGTAAATAATATCTTCGGAAAGCGGTTAGCGCGCGCTGCCCTCCAGGAGTAATGACAGAGATCACATAAACGGGCAAGGAGCAAGCGTGGTTTCATTTACGCATGAGCAGAATAGTATTTGCAGCCAAAAACAGTTGAACGACATTGCGCATAAGCACACCATTATTTGTAGGCAGTTATTTGCCGGTCACGTGGTGGGTTCTCGGCCAATGAAAAGGAAGAAACATTTGCATCGAATGATAATTGATTTTATGTTTCCTCCCGTCTAGATAAACACACATCGACTGCAGGGAATGATTCCGGAGCTCCATTCTCGAAATACCTAGGACAAACCGTGCTTCGCCATGGATTAGCAAAGAAAAAAACTCCAGCACCAAGGGTAAAATAATGAATTTTGTAACGTATAATTATCACCAGAGGAAATAAGCTTATTTGAAAAAGGATATCGTTGTACATATTTCTAAAAGTACTTTCGACTTGCAAGAACTCGAACCTTCTTGGGAAATCGAAAAAAAGTTCGAGTTATCGGGAGTTTGAAGCAAATAACCGGACGCAAGGAAATAAGAAAATGGATGGGGAGGGAATGCAATTTAAAGCAACAAAGTATACAGGGATGGACACTGAATTTGATTTGGAGTGACAAAAAAGTAAAGACCAAGGATTGACACGGTTCTTTTGAAACAAATCCAATGTTTCGGACTTTAGTACACGGTTTTTTTCCTGACCTGCCACGCGCTTACCTCTGTACACCCTCCAGCTCTGTATTACACACGCACTTTTTTTTTTCATCCGAGAAGATGAAACCTGGATGACAATCTCTTAGTTCCAATTCGACAGAAAGTGAGTTGTTTAGCGTCGAGTATACATCTGTGAACATAATCGTTCGGTTCTTCGTACGTGTTTTGTTGTATACGTCTTCTGTTAGTCGGAACGAAAATGGTACAGATTCATTGGGAAAGATCACAAACAAACTGTCATCGAGCAGAAGTTTCTGTGCGCTGTTTAGTCGGTCGATTTCAAACGCAAAAACGCTTGTGATTACGTCGCCGCCGAGCTCATCAACGGCTTTCAGGCTTAGTGGGACACGTTCTCCAGGCGAGACCTGAAACAGGAAAAGTTACAAAACATTTAGAGCGCAATGTCATTTGGATCATCATCATCATCAACATCATCACCATCATCAACTTTTTACGAAGACAGGTAATACCCTTACACCTCAAGCTTTGAATACATGTATTGTCAAAGGATTCTTAAGCGGCTTTCGGTAAGAGTTCAATATCTTGAATCATCATCATCATCATTAGTAAACCAATCACGATTAAAATACATTTTTAAAATACAATTTTGAATTACAAACAGTATCATTCGTCCTCAGTTTCGCTCCCTGTACCAACTGACTATGTATTTCAAAATCTCAAAGTCTCAAGAGTCTGTAAAACGTTAAAACGCTATGGTTATGATAATGATTGTGATTACGAATACGAAAAAAATTAGCCATACAATCGAGCTTTAATTCCCCTTGTTATATTCCTAGACTTTCACTCAACTAAACAGGGACTGCCATTGGTTGATTCTTGGTCACGTGGCCTTGACTAAAATCACATGTGTCCCGATCGTGATACATTAAACAATGTACCCCGCGCGGGATACATTGCAGCACGTGATCAAAGCATGGTGGAAAGTGGCGTGACAGAAGGCGGGAAAAACACCGCCAGGTCCTGCCAGTTTTCTTTTTCGTGAATGAACACAACAACACAAACACGAAGCCTCAAGCTAAAAAGTAAACATTGTCATCCCAGAAGTTCCCAGAAGAAAAACAGCAGCTAGTGGAGGAGAAAGATGCAGATAATATAAGGAAAGTACTTTTGTTTGTAAATCATTCATTCAGTAGTTTTGAGAATTAAATTGGTGTTGTTATAAGTACCGAGTCAACTGTTTTGTTTCCCTCCGGTTATTCTTTAGTTGCTGTTGAAGTGAAGGTCTAGAAATATAACAAAACACTTAATGTCAGGTCCCTCGGGAAACTAGTTAGTTTTGTTTACCTTCGAGTACATCAGGACTCTCGGGAAAACGAAACTAACTGTTTCCCTTGGGATCTGACATTAAGTGTATATTATTTTTAGACCAAACTGAGGCCCGAAGGGCCGGAAAAAAATTTTTTGGAGACCGCTCCCCCCCCCGCCTTTTTCTAAGGGTCTGGATGACCGGCCCCCCTTATCTCGAGGTCTGGATCCGGCACTGCAAACTCTGTATTTTTACATTTCCGTAAGCGACCAGCTCCAGTTGCGGACACCTCTTCCGCGTCCCTAGGGTGTCCGCTTACGAGAGCTTCCACTGTAATTAGATAAACCATACAACTGAAAGAGCGAAAATGAAACTGAATGGGACATAAAAAAGAATGGGAAAAGTGAAAAAAAGACCTACTGAAAATGAATGGGACATAGAAAGGAATGGGAAAGACGAAAAAAGACCAACTGAAAATGTATGGGACATAGAAAAGAATGGGAAAGGTGAAAAAAGACCAACTCATACCTTCATCGACTTATTATTAGTTTTATACTCTTTGGTGTCTGTTGCGATATCGTATAGATCTCCACTCAACACTTTGGTTCCACCATTCCAAACAAGAGAGTTATTTTTGTAAAGGAATTTGTCCCAGCGGAGGGCTTTCTTAGGACTGTGGTGGGGAGGTGTTTCACTCCAAACACATCGTTGAAGAGACGAGATATAAATAGCAGCGCCCTTAACATTGCTGGAGTTCTCTATGAAGGATACGCTAGTCTGAAAACGAAAAGGGTTGCAACGTTGGTACCGGCAGGACTACAGTCAAAGCCCGTTAATACGGACACTACATGAGAAGGGCATAGACTGAAGTGTTCATATTAACGGGGTGTCTTTATTAAGTGGGCCATGCTTTTAAAAGTCAAAAACACACCTTTTATTTGTACAAAAAAACTAAAGACATATATAAAACAGGACGTTAGTATCATCAAATTAAACATCATTCTGTAACCTTCACAAGCAGTCATTCAGCCGACTATGTCGATGGAAACACTCAAAATCGAACATTTATAAATTACTTGATCAAAAGTGCATGTTCTCTGCCTAGCTCCTTTGATGCAACAAATAGTCTACAATTCATCCTATCCGGTGCACTGTAGCGCTTAGCGCTGGGAACATCGACATGTTGCCGGCAACGGAAGGATTTTCTTCACCTCAGAGGGAAAGGTGTATTGCATACACCACACAATTGACAATAAATTGTCCGCATTATTAGCAAAGTTGACGTTCTAAAGGAAGCTGTTGTTATCCGTTTTTACGGGTGTCCGTATTAAGGGTATAACGAAAGTGGGTGAAATTTGGAGAAAACGTAATGTGTCTAGCGACTGCCCATAAAGCGAGGTTCGGCTGTATACAAATTGCGCTTTACATAAGTTATTGCTCTAATTAAAGTGAGGTTTTAGGTTTGATTTCCAACGCGATTTAAAGAAATTCTTCTTAATTCCTTACGTACTTTCAAGATTCCCAACACAGGCGAACGCGCAGTGAAATTTCAGGGAAGATCAGCTCTATCAATTTAAATTTCAGCTTTGAGGTTCTTCTCTGTTCAAACATTTATGTTCATCATAGCCACAAGGATCACTATACGTTTCTGGAAAACTGCCCACCTACCTCTCCCCTAAGCCAACATTTTGCCCTAGGAGAGAAGTAAGTGCTAATGTTGGCTTAGGGGAGGGGTAGGTGGGCAGTTCCCCAGAAACAAATACCTTCCATCGTGAGGGTGGTAAGTGTGGATTGAAGTAAGCCAGAAAGCAGTCGGGATTATTCGCATGTGTAAACTCATCCATCATGTATTCCAGGACATAAACAGCCCCACCAACTCCCTTGGCCTGATTCCCAATGAATGTCAGTTCACTATAGGGGTGAAGTTTGATCTGACTTGACATTATCAACACCGCCCCTCCACTAGATCCTGTGTTATTAGCGAAAGTCAGCTTCCCATCAACGTCGATAACGCAATCTTGGAATGCTGCGGCCCCTCCTAAAGAAAATAGTAGTGCTAACATAAAAACAAGGCTTAAAAGCAACAAAAAGCAACGTAAGGAACCAAGAGCCCACAACGACAACTCTCATATGTAAAAAATGCACCTGTGTTTACAAGATCATGACCGTTTTTGTGGGCTGCAGTTCAGAAGGCGCAGCCATTATGCCGTCAAGTTTGTAAGTAAGTCTGAGCTAAAAGCGCCCGCGCGCCGGTTAGCTCACTTGGTAGAGCGCCGGTCTGCTGAACGGGAGGACGCAGGTTCAAACCCCGGCCAAACCAACAACCAGGATTTTTCAAAAACACTGCTACAATTATGCTGGTTGTGATTTAAGATCTTGTATCAGTTCAGATATTGCATCATTGGACGAAGACGTTAAACCGTTGCGGCGCTCTCCTCCACAATTGTTTCATTGGTTAAATCAAAGTGGATGTAAAAGAATCAACAATTCTTTTCAAAAAGTGTAAGGGATTCACCCCAGTTGTTCCCTGCCTCATTACACACAGCACTCGTATCATTGGCTAGGAGGTCATAAATGGAAAGATGGCCGCTGCCAGACTAAATATGTTATTATATAATGTAAACAGGACGCGTCTCTTGTCTGCTCATCGGCGACAATTTATAGTTGAAACATTCAAAGATGCGTAGGCCCGCAATATAAATAACAGTTACGAAATATTTTCACAAACCGAACCGTGCAATTGCTATGTTCTTTAAGAAGACACTTCGAAAGATTGCAGCACTGGTTCTCGAAACGGAGATCTCACTGACAATAGTTTACGTTATTGTTTGTTTGTCTTTCCTCTGCTTCTCAATTCATTTCGTAAGGACCTTACTCCGAAACTACGACGGCGACGGCAACGGGAACGTCAAAAAGGTAATAGGTTTAATGAGCAACACAACAACTTTGCACGTGGATCACCCTTTTTTGGTACATTTCTTTGCAGTCCGCATAACTACGGCGTGAAATGACCAAATTTGGAAACGGGAACGGCAAGCCGATAAATTGTACAATCCCTGTCAGAACTTGGGCGCGGTCCCTTCTCTTCAGCTCCAATCCAAATTCCCTTCTTTTAAGTAACTGAGCCCCTTGGAATAATCGCGAAAAAAGTGAAAGGATGCGGAGTCTATTTTTCAACGAAGTTTTCATGGACGTCGCCGTTATCGGATCGTCATCGTAAGGTCCCTCGTAATTCAGTGACTACGGCGACGGCAGCGGTGAAGGCAACGACGACGGCCAAGAGAACGTCAAAGTACAATTATTATTATAGTTTTGAAAACAGAGTAGAGAGCAACCGAAACCAACAAATCTGTAAATTTCCCTGTCTTCCCGAACTCGTCAGCTTTTTGAACATAATTTTTCAACTCTTAAATAAATGAAGGTGTTAGAATATTTGGGACTGAAAAAAATTGAAGAACGTAACCTGCGTAAAGTTGAAGGGATTGTGGATATGCCCAGAAACCCGAGCCGCTACGCAAATTCCTCGCGGCTTAATCCAAATCTTATCGAGGCTCGGCCGCCAAAAGCACTAAAGCATCCCGCCAGCTACGCAGGTTAGGATGGACGCAAAGTTAGTTTTCTAGGGACTTTTCCACTGGCATCACTGCTGTGGTATCGTAAGGTCCCTGCTAGTCACGGGCAAGAAACTAGCAAGGTGTAAGAGGGAGGCTACCTCCGATTTATCATCTTACCTCCACTGTTTTGCTGAAAGATGTTGTTTCCCTTGAACAATAAGTTTATTCGCTGACTTGTAAAGGGGCTTGTTCGCGCAAAGTTTGGCATGTTGTGGTAAGTAAAGGAACAGTCGATAAATTCTGCTAACAAATCCACCTTGCTGCCGTACGGTTGTGCTGTTGTGAAGCGGATTGCAGAACTTGCATTGGCATGGTTGTTGCTAAATTTCACTGCTTCAAACCTGAAACAATTAACCACGACTGTTACCCAGGGCTGTTTACGTGCCAGAAAGAGCAAGATCCTAGAAGGCAGACATCCTAGCGCCTTTTTGGTTTACATGGGCAAGGATCTTCGAATTCCTAGCTGAGAGGCAGGAAGATCCAAGCACCATGTAAACTGCCTCTGCTAGGAAGATCCTAGTATTAGGGACAAACCACACAAAAATGGTGGCGGGTAGTTCACTGGTTAATAACGGCAATAAAAACCTACCATTTCGTTTAGCGTTACCAAAAGCTAATTATTGTCATAATTCTACTTAAAGGTAGTTATTGACGCATGTTTGTTTTTGTCGCTCGCCATTGTTAATTCCTTCCCGATGTAGAAGGCCTAAATGTAATAAACGGTCCTAAATGTAATAAAGTTCTAACTGTAATAACAATTTGCCCTAAATGTAATAAACTCTTAAGCTGCCAATTACAGTAATTACTCGAACAAGCTCCGCCCTCAAATAAGCGCCGCATTGGGCGGGGGAGTTAATTAGCGCCGCGGCGCTTATTCGAGTAAATACGGTACTAAGCGGTATTGCTATGGTATTAAGCTCCGCTCTCAAATAAGCGCCGCATTTTTGGAGAAAAAGTTAATAAGCGCCGCGGCGCTAATTCGCGTAAATTCGGCACATATCCTTCTGCACTGTGAACTTTAACGTTCACAAATAAATTGCTTGTAAACGGCAAAGTAACAGTATTTTTGTAAAAAAGCAATATTTAAGCAATAGAAAACAAGGTCAACATCATATCTGTATAAAAGCATTAACGGCTCTTTTGATTCTCTTACAGTGAGACTTACAGTGGAACTCGTTAATGTTGCTTTTCCTTTCATTTCCTTGTTTCCTATTTTTCCCCTACTTTCCTCGCGGCCACTTTTTTCCTGTCCCCAACGCGGCCGTTGTAAAAAAGTACAATAGTTCATTTTTGTTACTTGTTATGTTTTACATAATTGTAAACAATATGGATTAACCAACAAAATGAATGAATGAATGAATAAGTATACTTAGTAGACAAGAAACTGTTATGTGTCGCTTTGAAGAAATTTAATCATAAACGTGAAGTTCAACGTTGCATATTAAGGAAATATATCAGTACTGTTTTCCTCGAATAAGGGCCGCGGCGCTCATTTACTTTTTTCTCCCAATGGTGGCGCTTATTTGAGGACGGCCCTTATGCGTGTAAATATGGTAATTGGTAATGTACCGTCTTTACGCGCGTGAATAAGCGCAGCGACGTTTATTAACTTTTTATCCCAATTGCTGCGCTTGTTTTAGAGCGATGCTTATTCGCATAAATACGGTAATTGGTATCTTAAGACTTTATTACATTTAGGGCAAAATGTTATTACATTTAGGACTTTATTCTTTATTCGATCTTGACAATTATGAAAACCTGATGACGACGTCGAGCGTTTGCATAACTGTCTTAAATTCTCCCAACCCCTCTAGTGTTTATATTAGGCTATTCAAGCACAGGAAAAAAGTTTTCTATTGCTTAAATATTGCCTTTTTACAAAAATACTGTTACTTTGCCGCTTACAAGCAATTTATTTGTAAACGTTAAGTTTCACAGTGCACAAGGAAATGTACCGAATTTACGCGAATTAGCGCCGCGGCGCTTATTAACTTTTTCTCCAAAAATGCGGCGCTTATTTGAGAGCGAAGATTAATACCATAGCAATACCGCTTTAAACCGTATTTACTCGAATAAGCGCCGCGGCGCTAATTAACTCCCCCATCCCCCCAAATGCGGTGCTTATTTGAGGGCAGGGCTTATTCGAGTAATTACTGTAATTGGCAGCTTAAGAGTTTATTACATTTAGGGCAAATTGTTATTACATTTAGAACTTTATTACATTTAGGACAAAATGTTATTACATTAAGGACCGTTTATTACATTTAAGCCTTCTACACCCGACCCTTTTCTACTTGGGCACCACACGCCGATCCGACGTGAACAGGGCCACCCAACGACGGTTTCCTCCTAAATACATTGAAAACACTTTTTAGGCTATCCAGAGGACTTTAAGGTCTCTAGAAATGCATTCTAAGCGGCGCTATAAAATTTTTATCTGTTCAGTTATCCTAGGAGAACTTGAGCCTTTTCTGATTCCTCCTCCATCGCATTTTCGAATCCGAAAATTTTAGGTTTTATTTTTTCCACGAAGAAAAGCCTAACTCGGGAAGTGAAATGTAAAAATTACACTTCAGAAATCGTAGGGAATTTAATAGATAAGCTTCGAGAATTGTACTTGAATGGAACGGTCATCTAGAAATTTTTAGCTGTTCTCAAGTAATAGAAAGTTCTTGGCTATATCTGCTTCTCCGAACACATATTTTACAGAAAACTGTTGTTGGGTGCCCCTGTGTGAAGTTGTTCCGCCTTCTAGGATCTTGCTGGTATTCAACATCCTCGGAGATCCAGGGGCAGTCAGTCAGGCCGGGTTTAAAGGCGCGACGAACGTTTTCAAGCATGGGCGGAAGAGCCCCTGGGTACCGACTCTCACCGGACCATTCCAAACGGCCAAGAGAATGCTGGTTCCTGACTGGGCACAAAAAATACTTTGTATTATTGTGCCCAATCGGCGAACAGCATCTCCTGAGTTATTTTTCGTGAGTTCGTACACGACTGCTATTATCTCGCCACAGTTGCCTGGTTCGTTCACCAGGCATTCCTAACAAGAAAACGAAGGAACTACCGATGAGTCGAAAAACGTTTCGGATGTTATCAGCAGGAGCAATTTAATTTGCACTGAAAAAATTCTGTTTGTGACGGATCACAATGTATCGTAAACAATGAAGCGGCGACGAGAAAGTGAAAAAAGCAATAGCTTGACATGGCAAATCAACAACTTTGCACGTGCATCACGCTTTTTTGTATCTGTGACGGAAGGTTTTTCCACTTTGAAACGAATTTAAGGCTCAAGGGAACTCGGTGCTTGACTCACGATAAAACTGGGGAAAACTAGACTCAAATGGCAACTCGCTTGCGGGGAAGAGCCGTCACTTCTCTGTAGGACCGGGATCTGACCAATAACTGCAATAACTAACAGCAATAACTCGGCTAGGACACGGCGAACTAATCGACGAAGTAATGGAAAAATCAGTTCAAAGCAACTTACTTATATACGATTTTTACAACCATTGAAGAAGAAAGAATGCAATAGAAATATAAACAGAAATCACTTAGAGTCGAATGAAAACTAAATACAACTTCTATTTTTAACCTGAAATCTTTTGTTACTGTTGCTATTTTAGAAAGTAAAAGTACTGAGACAAAGACCTAGCCAGCTCAGCAAAACAGCGTTTATGTACAAAGTGTTACAATATGAATTAAATTGCAAGTTCATCTATCGGCTGTTTAAACAGAAGAAGTTCCGACTAATTGGAAGTTTTCACCTTAAACAAAAACCGATCTATTTTTAAAATTACAAGACAGCAAAACCTTTTATATTGAAAATTCGGTTATTACCTCTCTTTAACTAACAACTTAATGAAATATATTTTCGCAAATAAATATAACTAAATCGCAATTAAAACGAGATGCACCTGCACGAAAGGTGTTACTATGAATAAATGTCGTCAAGTAGTAAAATCACGAAAAATAGAAAATGAAGTCAAATAAACCATTATTAAGAAATTAACTATTCTTTCAACAATCAACATTGACGTAAAATGTATATAATTAAAAAGAGAACGAGCAATTAGTTTTGTTTGTTAAGGAACACTGTTGGTTTTTCTATGATTATTACCTAGCGAACACAAAGCAAATGAGATAAAGGATAATAAAAATGGCACGAGCCTTTTTCGCGGAGCTAAAACTTGTTTATGCAAATTCAGTATGAATTACTAAGAACAACGTCAAAGCGAATATTTGAAAGCTATTTGTGATATTCGAGGCAAATAAAGAATTCATGGAAAATCTCTCCTTACATATATTTCTTTGCCGTCACTGCACGACTACCACGTGAAAATGCCTAATTTCACGTTTTGTGAAGAACGTAAACAAGCAATGACAAAATATTCTCTCTCTTTATGAACTTGGATATGGTTGATAGAAATTCAGCTCCAGAAGAGTACGCTTGCATTTGACAAAGTAAGTGAGTTGAAAGAGACTGAAAAAATGTGAGTTCACTCTTCATGCGACGTTTTCGTGGTTGTCAGCTGTCGTGGCATATTAAACTCCCTAGTATTTACGAAGGCGTGATCGATGCAAGCGTGAATACCTGTTGTAAGCTCAAGCTTGTATTTTTGGAAAAGCGTCTGTAGTTTTCGTGTAGCAGACAAGCCGTGATCGAGTCAATAGGCGTCGTGTACGAACTCACGAAAAGAACTCAGGAGATGCTGTTCGCCGATTGGGAACAAAAATACAAAGCATTTTTTGTGCCCAATCAGGAGCCAGCATTCGCTTGACCGTTTGGAAATGGTCCGGTGAGAGTCGGTACCCAGGGGCTTTTCCTCCTGTGCTTGAAAACTTTTGTCGCGCCTTTTCTCCCGGCCCGACTGACCGCCCCTGGGTCTCCGAGGATGGGTATTTAAGGATCTTCCTCCCCCCGTGTAAAATGCCCATTAGACTTTTTAAAGGCCGGACACCTCGCTAAAACGGGCAGGTAAAGTTCTTCCATGCCTTTCCGAGTTTACTCTCTACAACACGGACAACTCACTAGAACGCAGATCTAGGGTGGGTCCCTTCCCTTCTATAATCCTTAAAAGTTGCCTCTCTTTAAGACGGACATAGGTTCTGTTGAACAGACTTCTACGAAAAAAATGGCATGTTCGGAGCCATGATATCATGTACCCACGGCAACACTTTCTCGAAACAAATTTTTGACCGGAAAACTAGGTAAGGTAGTAAACAGCCCACAGGCTAAATACTACACTGCAAGGGTTAGTCGTCAGGTTGACCATTTGTCATTTGCCTTTTGGGATGGATTCGTCACATGTCACCCCAATTCAAGACAGTTCTAGCCTGGATTTTGGACTCTGGATTCCACGCCGTGGATTCCGGATTCCAGGTACTGGATTCCAGTCTTTGTTAGTGGAACTTGAATTCTGGATTCCAATCCCGGATTCCTTTATCTGTATTCCAGATTCCACAAGCAAAAATTTGCCGGATTCCGGAATCTGAATTCCCTTATATGGGGTAAATGGATTTAAATGGTGAATAATACAGTCTGTCAACTTCCTTTCGATTGCGAATACCCCGCCGCCGGGACCGAGAGTTGACTCCTTTGAGGGGCACCCAACGTCAATTTTCGGAAAGTCAAGTCAAGTCAAGTCAAATATCTGTTCGGAAGACGATTTGAGATCTAGAATTTTCGGAACATTTGTTGTACAATTTCTTGCTTGCCTGCCTCTACTAGGATTCTCGAACATCTGAAAAAATGGTATAATTGCCCATTTTTAAAGGATTTTTGCCCTAAAAAGGTCACCTAGAATTTTCGGGAGCCTTTTTTCTGGCTGAAATTTTCAAAAAGGTGAGTTTTGATCCCTATAATTTTCGGATCACTAGACTTTCAGCTAGGAAATCCGAACACATGAGAAATTTTTAGGGGATACAAACATGCTATATCTACTGTTTAAATACTAAAATAAGTTTAACAATGCTATGTTTAAGTGGTTTTGAAATATATTCTCGTTGGGTGTCCCTGTCCTTTTAGCGGAAGTCTGGGGAGTGCGGGAAGAAATTGATTTGAAGACAGTTGTCTGAAAATTTTGATTAACTATAGAACCGGCCGCTTAAGTGCAGAAAGTATTTGCTATCCTGCCAGCGAGAGACCATACTAAAATTATCGGCGGAATATTCGTTGAAATTTAAAAAAAAAATGAAATACAGTTTTTATCAAAAAACCCAATAGCGTCATTCGCTTTGCACCCAGAATTTCAATGCATACAGGTGGGCCTCTGACTGACCTTAACACGGAGGCTTTGTAAGTTGCATCGGAGTTCATAAAAAATACATTCATCCCTGCTCCTCGCTGTGCCTCGTTTTCGCTAACGGTGCAATTTTTAAAGACTGTCGTGAACCTGGAAGCATTGTTCCATTGTGTCAAACTTAGTCCCCCTGCCGCCTGCCCCGCTGTATTTCCCGACAAATTCGAGCTAATCATAATGAAGTGGTTGCCCATGGCCAAGTCAGATTGCTCGACGTAGAGTCCACCTCCGATCGTTGCGCTGTTTTTCGCAAATCGAGTATTTTCTATCCAAGCCCGGCAAAATTGGGCGTTTTTTCTGAACACAACAAGGAGGCCTCCGCCACCTAGAATTATTTGTGATACATGATAGGTTGGCGCGATAAATTTTGTAGTGTCATTTGTAACGGCGGAGTTGAACTCGAAGATAGAGTCTTTGACTATTAAGGAAAGATTCCAAGCCTCTTGATATAAAAATCCCGCTCCACCACCGGCGGAAGTGACACCTTCTATGTAAGTTTCCCCTGAATTATACCCATTAGAGGTATTGTTCAAGAAATGGCATCTTTCAATTGTCACGCTGCTATCGAAAGCATTGATCCCCGCTTTGGTGTTATTTCTAAATACGCAATTCGTGAAGTTAATATCCCGAGAATTCCAGATTAAAACGGCAGCAGCAACAGAGCGAGAACTGCAGTTTTGAAATTCAAGGTCCAAGAAGTTAATGTTTCTTGTATAGCTCGTGTTTGATCCTATTTCGATTCCAGCCTTTGCATCCGCGCAACTAATAACCGATCGACCACCAGTTAAGTTACTGCTAGATTTCAGATAAACGACGACCGAGGTACTTGTCTGGTTAATTTTCACGCTCTCGTTGAGACTGTAGACGTTCCCAGCGTCAAGCAAAAAATTAAACATCGTTTCATTTCGATTGCTTGAGTCCTTTAAAGCTTCCAAGGCGAATCCTAAGGATCTACACGGAAAGGTTGCATTCGATTTCCGACAAGATTTATCATCTGTTCCAGTTCCCGACACTCGGACCACAAGGCCGTCTGAGACCGACTTAGTTGTCCACACTGAAGCGATCACAAGTATAACTGCTGATAAAAAGCTGGTATGCATTCTTCGTAACCACTCAAACTGAAAGATTTTCAACTATACTCACTCTTCCAGCCGACCGAAATCGAAAGAACTACCACTGTAGAGAGTCACGCGAATCCATGCGTGACCACGCGTACTTCCTGGTGTCTTTACAATGCCGAGGGACTCTGGGGACGAAAGAGTAGCCTGCGTAGCAGGCGTCGCAAGGGGTAGGGGATAGGCAGGAATAAAAAAGGGAGGGGATCGCGCTTTTCGTCCTCCTCCTCCCCTTTTTGCGCCTAGGCTACGAAAGGCTACGAAAATGTATTCCTCTCGTCAATAGCCCATTCGGCCTATTCGGCCTTCGGGCTCGAGGAGTAATTGTTAAATAACTGTTTTTGTATATTTCAACCGTTTTATCGATCTTACGATATAGCAGGCTGGTGTGATTCTGGACACCCTGTGGTAGAAAACATGGCATGTATGGCTAGAAATATTTCTAAAACTCCAGTCCCATGAAAGTCCTATCCCCCTCATTGTTGCAAAATACGATGAATGACCATCAAGGTGGGTGTTCCTTGAATAGTGTCCAAACTTTTCTTCTAGTTTTAATCGGTGAATTCTGCCGGCACACCTGCCACCATTAATCGAAGCCTGCCATCGTTTTGGCCAGTTTACAACAGAGCATGCGTGTGATCAAAGATTTTAACCCAATCTCGACCCAGAGCGCTCGAAAAACACTATCCACTGTTTTAGTATGCACTAAAAAGAATTATGCAGACTCAGAGTCAGAGTGCCATCTTTTAAGATCGTTTCTGACGCTATTCTGCTCTTTTGACAGATGTGAGGATGGCCGTACAGTATACCTCAAAGACGGCTTCTGGGGTGGTTTGAACAAGAGAGGTGACTTGGTCGCTTTTTTTTTTCCATTCCAGTACTGCAGTTGTACAAGCACGCCTGGATTGCCCGGATGTTTATTTGATCCAAATAACATTGACCGCCAGTGCGCTGATAACCGTGAAGGATGGCTGTGTGGAAAGTGCAGTCGATACTAGCGTGGGATTGAGGTAATTGCTTCTACGGATCAGGGGAAGGCAGGGGTCCGGACCCCTCTTAATGAAGCCACTGTATCATAGATTATTTCTTTTTAATAACGGATTAAGTGCTTTGAATCTGAAACTGCTACCACAATGTATGTTACTCAATCACATGCATGCATATTCAAATTGGCCTGTAATTAAGTTACAAGTACAGTCCCTGTCACGTGCGCGCTAGCCGTGACGAAGAACAAATTTTCATCTGTTTGGATTTCCTAGCTGAAAGTCTAGTGATCCGAAAATTATAGGGATCAAAACTTACCTTTTCGAAAATTTCAGCCAGAAAAAAGGCTCCCGGAAATTCTAGGTGACCTTTTTAGGGGGAAAAGCCGTTAAAAATGGGCAATTATACCAATTCTAGATCTTTGAAAATCCTAGGAGAGGCAGGCAAGAAAGAAATTTTACAACAAATGTGCCGAAAATTCCAGATCTCAAATCGTCTTCCGTACAGATATTTTCCAAAAATTGACGTTGGGTGCCCCCGATTACGTATTTGTTTTACTATCCCTGGGAAGCCCCCTAAGGGGATAAGGTAATAAGGGGGGAAGTAAATATTCGAACTTAAGTATAGCTTGAGTAGCACAGTCAGTGGATGCATATACAATGTAAAATGACATTCCTCTTTATTCGTATTCACTTCAGAAACTCTTTAACCGTTTAACCCCTAGATTGAATGATGGATCATCGCCGTGTGATCTGTCCATGAAAACCTTTGACTTATGTTCCCTCCTTTAAACAAAAGGAAAAATAAGCACTTTGACTGTCGATGTATTTAGCATGAAAGTACTAATTGAGGACACTGTTTGGAGATGGGGCGGACATTTTACGTGGACATCCTAGCCACGCGAAGGTCTAGCCGTTTGCAGGGCAAAGGCAGTTATCTTTAGACCCTGAGTTTTGGTCCGGCCTTGCATGGAGATCATAACCCCCATCCTGGGTTGGACTTTACGTTGCGGTTTTCTTTCTTTTTATTAGGAACACTCTCAATAGCAGATCAAACATTCCTATTAAAATGTCGTCAAAATGGCGGCCACCGTTTACGAAAGGGACAACTTCGCTGCCGACCGTTACTGATTGTATGGAAACGAGGCTTCACACGTACATCCACATTTGCTATCAACGCATTGTTATAACGTTAAGAAATTGTATTCAGGGAAATTCGCTTGTATTTGACAAATTACGAGAGTTATTGGTATAACTGGGACAAAAATTTGAAAGTACGCCAGTTCATTTTAAATGTGACGTTCTCTTGCTGATGGTTAATTTTTAGCCTGAAGTCTGTCTGTAAATTCTAAGATGACATCCATTTTGAATGACGTCACAGATCCAAGGTAGCGCCATATCGTCTGAAATTTTATATCATATTGTGCAGCCTATTACGGGCTTCCTATTAATCACTTTAAATTGCAAAACCCTTTTTACATGTCTTTAATTTTGACATTAGAAAATAAAACTGAATTAGAAAAAATTCTAATTAGATAAATCAGAAATTTCATTAAAATCTCAGATGACAGTCAAGATAATTCCAAAGATCCCAGATCTCGCACAATATTTACGTCATCTTGTAGACCTCATCTAGCTATTAGAGTTTAATTTTTCTAACACACTGTAACGTAGTAAGGGTCCATGGAAATGAAATGCAATTAGCCCCTCTCTCCCAACCCCATCCACCCCCCCCCCCCCCTTCCATCAGATTTTACCAGGGGTGCGGGTGTCGATTTGCTGATATGTCCGAGTGTTAGCTAAGACCTGTTGAGAAACATCATTTCGTCTTTGTTTGTCCAATTGTAGACCTAATTAAGGTTTAAAAGGGCCAGAAAATAACTTCTTTATACAAAGCATTAGTGCACGCTACACTACAATTAACAAGAGCGGATAAATGCCGTTATCTTTGTTGTAAAGCAAATGCTGTATGAAGCCACTTTAGAAAAGAGGCTGGTAAGTTTCACATCGGAGAACAATCGTAGCAGCACAGGTGGCCTAGCCGAACTCTGTATTTGAAAGTTCAGTAATTGAGCACAGCTGACTACAGCATTCTAATTTCCTCTAAGGAATGGTGGGAAATTCACGTTAGTCAGGAGTGAGACGAGCGCAGACTAACTGTGCTACAAGGTCCTGACTCCAATGGAAGCATGCAAAAAAACGTTGAGTAAACAAATATATTATACTAATAACTGTACACATATGATTCTAAACCTATTCAAGTTTGAAATAACAGCCGCTGCATGTGCTTTCCGTGGTCAAGATACACCTAAGGGTTTGTTACTCAAAACCTGGTTACATTTCCAGGAAACTGTTTATGAAAGCAGAGTGGGGACGTCCATGAAGTTAAGTTCAGAATGTTTACACTGTTATGGAGTTCCAAACGTGCCCATGTATTTTTAGTTTCTGTTCTTTAGTAGCAAGTAGGGACGCCGGGAGACGTTGAGTCACTTCTGTCGATCATTTCGGGCCGCGCAGAGCTGTTCGCGTCTGAAGCAATAAAACAAAAACAACAAAACAAGGTGATTAGACAGTTTTGTGGCATTTTAAGGGGATCAAAAATACCACAGATATTAGTCATTACTATTCTACTTAATGCCTTTCCGCCATGAAAGGTAATACAAGACAGTCTTGGATTCTAGATTCCACTCCATGGATTCCGGATTAGTGGAACTCGGATTCCGGATTCCGTGAGCTGAATTCCGGATTCTACAAGAAAAAAAATTCCCGAATTATGAAATCCGGATTACCTTACATGGAGAGACTGAGCGGAGGGCAAAATATTGGCTTAGGGGAGGGGTAGGTGGGAAGTTTCCCAGAACGGTATAATAATCCGCGGTGTCTTATACTCCAAAAGATGGTTAACATTCTTTCTTTTATGTCTGTGGATAAGACGTGGCCACTCAAATAAGCTACTTAACATCATAGGTGACGAATTACTCCTTAATTTTAGGGCGAAATTTCAGCGTTAATTTGTAATTTCACATGTGAAATTACAAAATTGCCATGGCAACCTTCCATACGTCTCAGTGTCAAGATGGCGACGATGTTTTAAAATGCCGTGAATGAAGATATCAGGGCACAGAAAAAGGCCACAAGTCCAAAAAGGACTCTAACAGATATTTTTGCTGAAAACGTCTGAAAAATTCTGAACTTTATAAGCCCAATTTAAGGTCTAAACATTTGAGAGAGTGGAGTTCTCGATCGATACGATCCAGGATAAACATGTCAAAAATCCAAGATTGCTAACGTTATTCGTCACCCATGATAATAATAGGTAATAGGCCTAAAGGCTCGGGAAATTATTAGGATTTGGACAAAACGCGCGTGAAATTATTCCCTAATTTCACTCGTCACCATTTGATTACACATACTAATCTTTTAGGTAGCAAAACCCTGATAGAGCAGAGATTGAGTGAAATTCTCTATTCTGTTTTTAAACTCGTAAATAATAATACGAACCCGGAAAGCTTGAGTGAGTTAATCTCTTTACGCGAAACAACATATGCCACGAGAGGAAAGGACATTTTAAAAGTGCCCAAGAACAACACAACACGCTTTGGACTCAATTCCTGGCGGTATCAGGCGCCTAAGATCTGGAACAACTTGCCTGATGTCGTAAGAGCGTCGTTCGAGTTTAAAACATTTAAAAGACTGTGGCATACCTGTGAATTAGCTGGTGAAGTTTTATATTTTTTTAGCTAATCCATGTAGCTAAGAGTATGCGCCACTTATAATGCATCTTATCTTATCTTAGTACTTTCCTCAGTAGCTGTTTATTATGCTGTACAAGGTGGTTCCGTGTAACTCTTAATTCTGTGGATCAATTCCTCAAGTGTGACCATTCAAATGAAATTTACCCAGTAGTACTTTCGTTAAGTTATGTTTGTTATACTATACAAGGTGGTTTTATTTTGTGAGTGTGTGGATGAATTGAAACTTGTCCCCGAGGGAGGGAAGGATGCACAAAAAGACTAACCACAATTCGAGACCCCTGAAGGTTTACTGAGGATCGTAGCCAAAATGCTTCTCCGTCTTTCAGTTTCGGTGTCCCGGCTTTCTTCATTTTCAGTGTTTTCTAATTCCTGGTATCTATGCCTTTGATCGTCTGGTGTCTCCTCGCCTGTGCAGCATTTAAATCGCCTTCGACAGAAGAGCCCAGCCTTTAAGAAGAATACCACAAGCGTGTGAACGGCGGAGACGATCAAAAGAACCAGGCAGACGTTGAATGCAGTTTTCTTGTCGTCAACAATTTGCATCATTGCCAGTATGGAGAGCACTAGCAAATACACAGATTCGGCGTAGTTGGCACGTGGTCGCATGTAAGGTTGGCAGTTACTGTGTACAGCAAGGATTACCATACAGGCGACTGTCATTAGAAGCTAGAAAAATGATAGGAATATCTTTTGGAGATCAAAACGCTTTGATTGTATTTACAAAAGAGTTTAAGTTGCTATGATGCAACGTTAGTGCCTTAAATACGTCAGGCGTTATTTGGCTGGGGCAGGGCCTAGCAAGGAAGAAGTCCTTGGTCTAGCATACCCGCCCCCCGCCCTCGCCCAATCTGGCCTTCGACGTCTCTCCATCAATTCTATGTACATATTGCCATGGGGCCTTAAATACATGTCGGGTTCCTTGAGGGCGATTATTATAACTCACTCAATTTGTGTAAAATGTAAATGGATTTTCTTCGATTTGAATTCCTCCCTTTTCTTTCTAAACCCTCTACTAAACGTCACAGCAAACAGCTTCACATCGTGCCCATGCTGTGCAAGAGGCAAAAAGCCACCAAAAAGTGGATAAACGTGCAGAGTTTTGCTGGTTTGTACGTGACGTCAGGGCGGCCATGTTGGTGATCAAGAACAAAAGCATTTCTCTCCTCTGGGAACTAAACTCTGTTTTCATGTAAATTCTTCGAGGTAAATTTATTTTGTATTGACCCTCGACATGGCCGCCTTGTCACGTGGTCACAAACCAAGACTAGACCGTTTTACTCACAGCTATATGTTAATTTATTGGAACAAAAGAAAGCGTTTACATATCAAGAAAAGAGTTCAACTCCCACAGGATCAGTTTGGAACACCAACATGGCGGAAGTAACGTCATGTGGAAACTATATTATTTTATGTTTTTTGACATGTTCGTTGTCGTCGCCATCACGGTTGCTTAAACTGTTTAACGTTTCCGAGGGTAGAGCGGAGATCAATTAAGGTTTCTGGGTTACTGACCACCTATCCCCCCCCCCCCCCCCCAAGTCAACATTAACACTTACTTGTGATTTAGGGGAGGGCTAGGTGGTCAGCTGCCATTATTCTCTCACCTTCTTAATCTTCCAGTTTGCAACAAACGCATAAATAGCAACCAGGAGTAATCTTCGACATAAATCCACTGACCACCACCAACAGCGTTTGGGGCGCAGGCCGCTAGTCAGTGTATCACTCCATTGCGGTTTAACTCTCCAGTAGCCATTGGTTAAAAGAAATACAGCTATGGGCGGTGGGATGACCAGTACTACTAACACGATTATGGCAATTATTCCTATTGGTAGATGGCTGCCATGGAAACATTGAATGCTGCCATCGTAAAAGAAAACGTAGTTTCGGGCAACGTTTGGACAGAACAGGATCCGAAATGACGTCTCCACCAGGTAGTTGTAAACGAGGAGGAGGAGACACCAAAATGACCGCAGCATAGAGCGTCGGCGCAGATTAAACGTCAAACGGTGACTGAACAAGTACGCCAGGAAAAACACGGTAAAGACTAAGAAAGGAACAGCGTAGCCAAACGTAATGGCGTATAAATTGTTTATTCCCCGAACGAGACAGGTGTTAAGGAAATAATTTAAAGGGCCTCCAAAGTTAAATATGTCCGTTGCTAGAAAAATGTAATTATATTTCTCGATAGGATCAACGATGAAGGGCAGGACCTGGTAGAAAAACAGCGGTCCTCTGAGCTCGCTAGATATGCCGGGATTGAGCCAGATGACGACGACACAAAAAATTATGACAATAGGAATAACCAAAGCTAGCACCCATCCAGACTTCGAGCATTCTATGCACTCAGTTCGCCTGTAAAGAGGAATAATATTGTTTAATTATTGGTAAACATCAAGTTAAAAGACATAGTAAACAATGATGAAAATAAGCTAATAGCCGAGTTTAACCAATGTTTGCAAAGCAAGCTCTTCCGTTTTCTGGATTTCATTACCCGCAAAGTGTATAAAGGCATAGTCCATGGAAAATCATTGTTCAATTCCCTTTTTTACAACAACATTGACATTTTGTTTAGCATCCATTTCCGACGAAGTTTCTTGGAAAATCGTGCGAGAGAAACAGATCAGAGAAAAACAAATCAGGCCATCTGTCCTAGCCGAGAAAACAGACGACGTTTTCCGATGCCACCACAGGTTTCCTCACGAAATGACGTCTGATCGACAAACGAGCGCAAAAATTCCATACTGATGACGCGTCACTTTCAAGATCTCGGTTGCGCTTCTGATTGGCTGAAAATTTCCTTCGACCAATCAGAAGCACGACCCAGATTTGGGAAGTGACGCGTCAACAGTATGGAATTTCTGCGCTTGTTTCTAAGACGTCATTTCGGCGCGGGGTGATGGCGTCGCATAATGTCGGCTGTTTTCTCAGACTACATCATTCTGTCTATACACCATAGCTCTTGAACAATCAGCGCGCAAGAAATCGCTCAGTTATTGTAAAATATGTACTTTTTTATGTAGTTGTGGCCTACCTTAACCCAACGCTAGTGTTGGCTTTGCATTTTCCGCACATCCACCCTTCACGATTATTAGCGCACTGGCCATCACTGTTTACGGCATTAAATAAACACCCGGGCAATCTTGACGTTTTCGAACAATTACAGTAGTTGAATGGACAGAAGTAGGTCACGAATTCTCCACTGCTCGTCGAGTTTCCCCAGTAGCCTTCTTTCAGGAATACTTTGGTACCATCCTCGCATCTATTGTTTTAAAGCAGAACGAGATATGTGTTAACACTCAAGCAAGCCATTAAGAATTAGCTCCTACACATTTTGCATGGCACCAACAGATCGCCCCATGTAAGGGGTGCTTAACCATTTATACAGACCACTCGGGCGGAAATCTTGTGCATAGAGCGGTTTTCATTTGAGTGTCGAAAAGTAATATGGTTTTGCACTTTCTACACGATGCGATTGGCTTAAAAGATTCGCGCCACCTTTTCATCCAATCAGAAGTAAAACCAAAGCCAATTGTGACGCGCTCGCATGCATTTTCCCGCGCTTTGCGTCAGCCACATGTAATTACTTCGAGTTTTGATTGGTTCAATGTATTGTCTGTGTCCTATGTGATTGGCCAGAGTAATTACTTTGGTTTTGGTTTTACGACACTCAAACGAAAACCACTCTATACACAAAACTATAAAATTTGAAGTGGAGGGAGAACGATCGTCCCACTTCAACGTTTATTCAAATAAGCTGACAGAGTTAAAAGAGTGGAAATATTACATCGCCTGAAATCACAGCCCATATTTTCTGAATGGCGTGAACCGTCTGATTTTCCAGCCGGAATTTCCGGAATTTCCGGTTTTCTCATGTAAATGGTAAGTAGGATTCCGGAATCCGCGGGAATGTTTGTTCGTGGATCCGGAATCCTGCCCTTTGGAATCCGAAATTCAGTTCAAGGAATCCTGTATCCCGCAAAGGACTGGCCGGAATTCAAGTTTCACTGATGAGGAATCCGGAATCCAGTATCTTAGGAACTTGGAATCCACGGCTTAGAATCCAGAATCCAAGAATGTCTTGGGTTCCCTTACATGGTGCGAAACAGTTAGCAATTATTGGACGAGGTTGAGCAAACTATCGTGATTTGTCAGTGGCGAGCAGATCAATTATTTGCCGAAGCCGAAGGCTGAGGCAAATGATTGATCTGCTTGCCACTGACAAATCACCATATTTTGCGATACACGAGTTCAATAATTGTTTTATCATTCGATCACTGACTTTGTTTTTTAATAAATAATATCTTCGGAAAGCGGTTAGCGCGCGCTGCCTTCCAGGAGTAATGACAGAGATCACATAAACGGGCAAGGAGCAAGCGTGATTTCAATTACGCATGAGCAGAATAGTATTTGCAGCCAAAAACAGTTGAACGACATTGCGCATGAGCACACCATTATTTGTAGGCAGTTATTTGCCGGTCACGTGGTGGGCTCTCGGCCAATGAAAAGGAAGAAACATTTGCATCGAATGATAATTGATTTTATTTTTCTTCCCGTCTAGATAAACACACATCGACTGCAGGGAATGATTCCGGAGCTCTATTCTCGAAATACCTAGGACAAACCGTGCTTCGCCATGGATTAGGAAAAAAAAACTCCAGCACCAAGGGTAAAATAATGAATTTTGTAACGTATAATTATCACCAGAGGAAATAAGCTTATTTGAAAAAGGATATCGTTGTACATATTTCTAAAAGTACTGTCGACTTGCAAGAACTCGAACCTTCTTGGGAAATAGAAAAAAAGTTCGAGTTATCGGGAGTTTGAAGCAAATAACCGGACGAAAGGACATAAGCAAATGGATGGGGAGGGAATGCAATTTAAAGCAACAAAGTATACAGGGATGGACACTGAATTTGATTAAGAGTGACAAAAAAGTAAAGACAAAGAATTGACACGGTTCTTTTGAAACAAATTCAATATTTCGGACTTCAGTACACGGTTTTTTTCCTGACTTGTCACCCGCTTACCTCTGCACACCCTCCAGCTCTGTATTACACATGCACTTTTTTTGTTCATCCGAGAAGATGAAACCGGGATGACAATCTCTTAGTTCCAATTCTACAGAAAGTGAGTTGATTAGCGTCGAGTATACATCTGTGAAGATAATCTTTCGCTTCTTCTTAAGTGTTTTGTTGTATACGCCTTCTGTTAGTCGAAACGAAAACGGTACAGATTCATTGGGAAAGACCACAAACAAACTGTCATCGAGCAGAAGTTTCTGTGCGCTGTTTAGCCGGTCGATTTCAAAGGCAAAAACGCTTGTGATTACTTCTCCGCCGAGCTCATCAACGGCTTTCAGGCTTAATGGGACACGTTCTCCAGGCGTGACCTGAAACAGGAAAAGTTACAAAACATTTAGAGCGCAATGTCCTTTGGATCATCATTATCAGCAGCAGCATCACCATCATCAACTTTTTACGAAGACAGGTAATTCCCCTTACACCTCAAGCTTTGAATACATGTGTTGTCTTAGGATTCTTAAGCGGCTTTCGGTAGAGTTCAATATCTTGAATCATCATCATCATCATTAGTAAACCAATCACGATTAAAATTAATTTTTTAAAATACAATTTTGAATTACAAACAGTATCATTGGTCCTCAGTTTCGCTCCCTGTAGCAACTGACTATGCAATTAATGTTTTGAGTTGAAGAATGTATTTTAAAAGTCTCAAGAGTTTGTAAAACGTTAAAATGCTATGGTTATGATAATGATTATGATTACGAATACGATAAAGATTATGATTTTGATTAGCCGTACAATCGAGCCTTAATTCAGAGTATCTTTTCAAATTAACGATGTGTCGATCACAAGAGCACACAGTGGAAACTATCCTTCGTAAGCGGACAGCTCTACTTAGCTTCAGGCCGCCTTCACACAACCCTGTTTTTTCTCACCTCCTATACAAAACAGTCACCTCCCCTTATTTTTAGACCAAACAAAAAATTTTTTTGGAGACTGCCTCCCCCCCCCCCCCCACTCTTTTCTAAGGGTCTGGATGACCGCCCCACCCCCTCTCCCCCTTATCCCAAGGTCTGGATCCGGCACTGCAAAAAACATAAACATTTCCGTAACGGACACCTCTTTCGCGTCCCGAGGCTGTCCGATCACGAGAGCTTCCACTGTAAATTACTTAAGACCATACAAATAAACGAGCGGAAAATGAAACTGAATGGGATATAAAAAAGGATGGGAAAAGTGAAAAAAGAACTCCTGAAAATGAATGGGACATAGAAAGGAATGGCAAAGACGAAAAAAGACCAACTGAAAATGAATGGAACATAGAGAAGATTGGGAAAGATCAAAAAAGACTAACTGAAAATTAACGGGACATAGAAAAGAATGGGAAAGGTGAAAAAAGACCAACTCATACCTTCAGCGGATTTTTATCAGCTTTATACTGTTTGGTGTCTGTAGCGATATCGTATAGATCTCCACTCAACACTTTGGTTCCACCGTTCCAAACAAGAGAGTTATTTTTGTAAAAGAATTTGTCCCAGCGGAGGGCTTTCTTAGGACTGTGGTGGGGAGGTGTTTCACTCCAAACACATCGTTGAAGAGACGAGATATAAATAGCAGCGCCCTTAACATTGCTGGAGTTCTCTATGAAGGATACGTTAGTCTGAAAAGGAAAAGGGTTGCAACGTTGGTACCGACAGGACTACAGTCAAAGCCCGTTAATACGGACGCTACATGAGAATGGCATAGAAAGTGTTCATATTAACGGGGTGTCTATTAAGTGGGCCATGTTGTTTTTAGAAGTCAAAAACACACCTTTTATTTGTACAAAAAAACTAAAGACATATATAAAACAGGACATTAGTATCATCAATGCAAATTTAACATCATCCTGTAACCTTCACAAGCAGTCATTCAGCCGACTATGTCGATGGAAACACTCAAGATCGAACATTTATAAATTACTTGATCAAAAGTACATGTTCTCTGCATAACTCCTTTGATGCAACAAATAGTCTACAATTCATCCTATCCGGAAACGGAAAGATTTTCTTCACCTCAGAGGGAAAGGTGTATTGCATACACCACACAATTGACAATAAATTGTCCGCATTATTAGCAAAGTTGACGTTCTAAAGGAAGGTGTTGTTATCCGTTTTAACGAGTGTCCGTATTAAGGGTATAACGGAAGTGGGTTGAATTTAGAGAAAATGTAATGTGTCCAGCGACTGCCCATAGAGCGAGGTTCGACTGTATACAAATTGCGCTTTTAGATGAGTTATTGCTTTAATTATAGGGAGGTCTTTGGTTTGATTTCCGGCGCGATTTAAAGAAATTTTTTCTTGAGGTGATGTTACATGAGACGATTCGCAACGACGATTTTTAGCGCAACACAGCGTTGCAACATTGTTGTGACATTGTTTAGAATAGTGACAACATTGTTCCAACATTGCAACGATATGTTGCGCTCAAAATCGCCGTTGCGAACATCACCTTTAGTTCCTCACATACTTTCAAGATTCCCAACACAGGCTGTACTCCCAGTGAAATTTCAGGGAAGATCAGCTCTGTCACTTTCAATTTCAGCTTTGAGGTTATTCCTTGTTTAAACATTTATTTTCATCATAGCCAGATAAATATACCTTCCATTTTGAGGGTGGGAAGAATGGATTGATGTAAGCCAGAAAGCAGTCGGGATTGTTTTCGTGTATAAACTCATCCATCATGTGTTCCCGGACATAAACAGCCCCACCAAGTCCCGTGGCCTGATTCCCAATGAATGTCAGTTCACTATAGGGGTAAAGTTTGATCTGACTTGACATTATCAACAGTGCCCCTCCGTTAGATCCTGTGTTATTAGCGAAAGTCAGCTTCCCATCAACGTGGATAACGCAATCTTGGAATGCTGCGGCGCCTCCTAAAGAAAATAGAAGTGCTAACATAAAAACAAGGCTTAAAAGCAACAAAAAGCAACGTAAGGAAACCAAGAGCCCACAACGACAACTCTCATATGTAAAAATGCACCTGTGGTTACAAGATCATGACCGTTTTTGTGGGCTGCAGATCAGAAGTCGCAGCCATTATGCCGTCAAGTTTGTAAGTAAGTCTGAGCTAAATGCGCCCGCGCGCAGGTTAGCTCACTTGGTAGAGCGCCGGTCTACTGAACGGGAGGACGCAGTTTCAAAACCCGGCCGGACCAACAACCAGGGTCAAAAACACTGCTAACATTATGCTGGCTGTGATTTACGATATTGTATCGGTTCAGATATTGCATCATTGGACGACGACATTAAGCCGTTGCGGCGCTCTCCTCCACAATTGTTTTATTGGTTAAATCAAAGTGGATGTAAAAGAATCCACAATTATTTTCAAAAAGTCTAAGGGATTCACCCCAGTTGTTCCCTGCCTCATTGCACACAGCACTCGTATCATTGGCTAGGAGGTCATAAATGAAAAGATGG
>OZ038003.1:7119060-7149060 GCA_964035705.1 Porites rus | reverse complement strand
GTATTCTTGTTTGTGGCTCTTTGGGATTTTATCAGACTTCTATTCAAATCCTTCAGCAAACATTTTAATAACTAATGACAATGCTCATTGTCACGTTAATTGTTATTTTCAAATAGAAACTGTTTTAGATGTTTTTAGCGAAATGACAAAAAAATTTTCGCATGAAATAAACTCTCTAGCTCAATATTTTATGTAACCATATTAGCTAAGGTCCTCAACGAGGAGTTATTAAGCTGAACGTTTAGTAACTCTATCAATATAGCTTACAAACCGGAACATTTGTTTCAAGATATTTGCAACTGTATATAGCCTAAGGAGGTTGAATTTAAGAAGAATAGTAGTACACATGAATAAACTTGTTAATATATGAATTTGTAATCAAAAAAATAATCATAACATGCATGCCTGACTATGATTTTGAGTTTTCAACAATAAAAAAAGTGTCATGTTTTCACACACAATGTGAAAAAAATTTACATAATTCAGGGATTTGGCGGTTTCTGAACTGACCCCGATTTTCTAGATATAAAACAGACAGAGTTTCCAGTGAAACTTGTTGTTTAATGCAACACTATAATGGACATAACAATGCAGTGTGCTATGTGTTGGTACATACCTATAACTCTTTTGTTTCCAATACCTAGGAATACTTGCTTACCTTCACAGAGCTCTGAGACATGTAGGACAAACAATAGTCCTTTTGATTATTTTAAAAGGATAGCTTCTGGTTATTTGACTATCATGTCACGTCCCAAGTTCCACCCACGTTGGTCACCATGGAAACTAAGATTTTTGCAAATACCACTGAATATTAAGTGCTTATCAGCCTATTTTTATTGGTCTGATAGGTGTATATTACACCAAGAACGCCTTATCCCATAGAAAGGCTAACAGTTCAATTTTATACATTATTTTAGCCCCATTTTCAAAGAAAATTACAAGGAGTTTTTGTTAAAATGTTTGGCAATATTAGTGAATGAGGCTGAGCATGATAAGCTGAGGCAGATAGCACCCTCCGAGATCTCCATAATTCTTCAGTTCATACATGTACAAAAGTGGGATCCAATAACTGTTTTATTATTCATTCAAAGTAATTCTGACTTTTAAAACTTGCTTACCTGAATGGAACAATGCAAAGTTTCCATCTTCATTTGCCTGAACATTGCATATAGCAAATTCCCAACTTATAAGAGGTTTTTAGTTTGTCAGATATGTTTCTTAGGCTTAATTAAAGTAAAGGTGATGTAGGATTATTTAATAAAATAAATAAACTGTTATCACTCATTGTGTATACGCAGGAGCTTGGTGTTCTTGGATTCTCATCTTTATTTGCACCTTCTCGCAATGGAATTGGACCCGCTGATACTTTTGACATTGTCAAACTCATCAACAGTACCTACGAACTCTTACAACAACAACAGCGCAATATGAAACAAAGAACAGATCTTGAGGAGAAGTGAGTGCTAGGCAATGAATTTATTTCTGTGTGAAAATGTGTCTAGGTCAGGTCTGCTGTTGCTGTGATATACTGGTAACTTCTGTTGGTAATGAATAAAAGCCTTCGTTGAGGTTGCCAGGGTCATTGTGACCATCTTACACATGATACTCCACCCTGGGTGCCAGAGACTTTTCTAGCGTGGTTTCTGGTTTCTGTCAAGTCTTTATAGTGACTCGTTTTTTCTCGCAGATTTGCTGCTCGTGGCTTCGGCCTACAGCCGAAGGTGTGTCGGCTTTTGGCCAACAACAAAAATTCCAGCCACACGCAAGAAAAACCTCTGGTACCCAGGGTAATGAAACTCTAATTTAGGCCAAAAACTGCTGGGATGATTGAAATACGCTGTAATTAAAGCAGCTGTGTCACAAAATTTATTGAAATTCCAGCACCTGCTATAAGCTTGACACCCATTTACTTTCATAAGAAATGAAAGGAAAATAGAAGCAAATGGACTTTCTAGTTGTTCCATTTCCTGCCCATTAATTGCATATTTTTGGCATCTTGAAATCTTCGTTGGTGACTTTCCTGCGGTAAGGTACAGAAAAGTCTGTGTATTAGTCATGTGGCTTGTCACACCTTGAACTTATCCTGGTTTCTGTGGCACAAAGTGATTAGGTATTATCCTATCCCCCCGTCCCCGCCAATTAGATGGTATGCCAATCAATTGCAGAGTTACCTGCAGCAATGTGTTTCGCACAGCACGATACCCATTTATACAATCATGTAAACCAAGGTGAAGAGATCGATTGTCCTGTCTAAGAAAACAATGTGATGGCAAGGCTTGAACATTGACTTCCATCTTAAGTTTGAAGTGTTAACCACTCAGCCACCATGCCTTCAATGTGGTTTCCTTATAAACGTAACTGGGAGTTGTTGTCTCTCTTTTCTTAGAGCCATGTGCGGGAAGCAAAAAAGTATTTTTGATTACATGCGTTCTTGGTTTACTGTCACTCAGAAGGAAAAAGAGACTGTGTCCAGTCTATTATAATTGCCTGAAAGGATGTGTACGGCTGTAAACATCCTAAAAACATTAGTAGTTTTGACAATTTTTTTGGGAAACCCCACATTTATAATTTTATTATAAGTAACATAAAGGCTTAATACTTAATATTTGTACATGAAAGGCTATAAGGTTAGTTTCAAGTTTAATATCTTTGTAAAGACATAATCTTACATAGTGTGGCACTTACTTTTTCGTTGTTTTTAAGGAACCTTCGATCAGAATGTGACAATGAGCATCTGATGCAGGCCCAGAAGAGACTAAAGGTATTTCAAACATTTTTGTTTTGTTAATTCAAAACCCAACTAAATTAAAGTTTTTCAGCAAAATTATTTGTTACCAGGAAAGCTAGCCTGTTCATGTATTTTAATTATTATATTACTTTGGGTATAACTTTTGTTTTATTTAGGAACAGTTGGAATCTGCTCAGAGGGAAATTGCTATGGGAAGTGAACGAGAGAGGCAGTTACAGTCAAAACTTTTAAAAACAAAAGAGGAACTAAAATTAGAAAGAGAAGAGGTAAATACATGTATACAATTTATGAAACGGTTTCAAGTGGAGTACAGATCATGAAATAGATGTATACCCTGGCTCAAGAGGTCCATTCATTTAGGATGAAATTAACCCTGCTCAGGGCGTTGTGAAAGCTCTTGAGAGCAGACACAGATGGACTTCAGTTCAAACATAGGGGTGCGGGCAGTGCAATGTTTCTTGTTGTAGCATTGTTTTTTCACATTTGTTGTAACAGTACAAATGTATATCAAGCTGGCACTAGCCTGTTCCAGGCTCCAAGATAGTCAGGTTCGTGAAATTGAGAAAGTGCGAACACAAAAATAAAACGGAAGGAAACTGGGGAGAGGAAGGGCGGCCACCGCCCCCTTTGCCCAGATCACGTGCCTTACACTTACGCGTCATCCCTACTACACTTGTACATCATTCCTACTATCTGAGAGCCTGGATCAGGCTAAGCTGGCACTGGCGGCTATCTACATGTAGAAGGTAGATTACGGAATCTTATTAAAATCTCCCTTTACTCTGACAACAACTGGCAAAACTTGATAAATTATTAAAATTATTATTATTATTATCACTATTGATATTAATGATGATGAATTGCAGAATGAAGAAATAAAAAAAGTGTTGAACTTATTATTATTATTATTATTATTATTATTATTATTATTATTTGAAATATGAAAACAGAAAACACTTTGACTCTTACTTGAACCTTGTCCTCCCAGGTCCTATTTAAGTAGGAAAATGGAGACTGTGAGAGGGCTAACTCATATAATTTCTGGGAAAATTTTGGTGGCAGAGCCCCTATCTGCAGAACAATAGGTCGAGGAAAATCAGTAGATTGTGTAAAGGCTCACTTTTCCTCACCCTATTCTTCTCGTTGGCTTCATTGCCTTTACCACCAAAATTTTACGAGAAATCACACACCAGTGAGCCTGGCTACTGAAAATGTTTTCTATTGACTCTTTTCTTCTTTTTCTCCAACAGTTGAAGAAAACCAAAGCCAATTCGCTTCATGTACAGAAACAGTATGACCATGAAACCAGAAAAAAAGAACGGGAATTCACCAAACTCAAGGAGAGAATTCACCAACTTCTAACAGATAAAAGTCAAGAAAAAAGAGTTGGCTTGGATATCCTAAATTTAATAAAACGACCCAGCGGACAGCGTGCTATGTGGAAGACTGAAACTGGAAAGTAAGTGGCCTTCAAAATATTGTTTATATAAATTACCTCTGTTTAATCCGTTTGTGGCCAGGCTCGTATTATAGTCATGAAATGTACACTAGTGTGATTTTTGTTGGATGTAAAAGAAACCAAACTGTAGGCTGAGAACACGGCCATCTCTCCTTGCTCTTCGCTGCCAGGGATATTTCGCCAGAATGGCAAAATGTCCCTTGTGGCGAGGAGCAAGAAGAAATGGCTTTTTTCGGAGGCTACCCAAACTGCTGTTCAGAATGAAAGAGAAGGTGAGTTAGACCCCAGTGGTGTGCGAAGAAATGATTCTTTTCAGCTTAAAACGTTTACGCTCAATATTCTTACAAAACATATTCTAACTGTAAAAAGAACAGTCTATAGAGGTCGCAGTGTTTAAATTTGTTCAAGTCACAGCAAAGACGGTACCCTGGTCCCAGAGGTTTTTCTTGAAATTTTTCTTCGGGAAAGAGAGAGCGAGCCGCGAAGCGGCAAAGAGAGAGAGAAGCTCTTTGTCTCCGCTACGCGGCTCGTTCTTTCTTTCCCAAAGAAAAATTTCATGAAAAAACTCTGGGACTAGGGTATAAAGACGGCTATGGCCGTCGAAAATTCTCTTCTGAAATACTGAAAAAAGCTAAACTTGACCGTGGAACGTGATAAAGCTTTACAATGGATTCTTGAAATCACCCAATAATTTTTACCACGATACTAACACTTTTAGGGCGTCGCCCGCTACCGTATAGAATCGCATTCATTAATCATAGCGTGAAACGAGAATCGCGTAGTGCGCAACGCAATTCGCGTCTCGCGAGTGGTTGGTAACTTACTTTTTGGGGTACTGTAGTCACGGAGTTGATGTCAATAATACTATTGTGACACAGTCCTGTTTCACCCCATATTACTGTGTTGATTCACCATGGTGAAAAGAATTAACTGAAACTTACTAATTTATTTGGTACATTTTAAAATTTATAATGTATCCATGTATGTGCAGAAATGAGGAAGAAATGTACAGAATGCTTATCACAAGTTATGAAGAGAGACAAAAGGTACAGTGAAATGTATTTTTAGCGCCTTTGTGATCGTTGACTGTATGGTAATTATCTAGAACGTACTAGCTGAGACAAAATAATTGTTTCTAATCTCCCTGAGAATAAAACGTCCAATGACATGTTAGAAGTATACCAAATGGCACTCGTTTTTTTTTTTTTTTACAGTTACAGACTTAAGGAGAATAATACTGTCCATAGCTACCTTCTCGATAACAGAAGACTATTCATTTCTCTTCGATAGTACCACATTTTTGTATTCGGGTGCCATTAAGTAGAGCACGAAAAAAAGTATAAGTACAACTGGTACAACATGACGTTTTTGTGAGCCTTTTCTGTACTGTTTAAAAAACGGCCAGGAGTGTATTGTCAGGTTTAAAAACTCGAGGCGATGCCTAGAGTTAATAGACCTGATAATACACGACTACGAGTTTTTTGAACGGCTTCAAAATCTCTGATACATATCAACTCATTCTTGCACTAAACTTTGAATTTGGGGTTATTTTGGCCTATAAAATTGGTAGTAAAGTTTATCCGTGTCTTTATGAGATAGTAAAGACACTCAATAACTGTTAATTTCTTTTGTTTTTCTTCATGAATTATTAATGAGTTTTTGAAGTATTTTTGTTCTGTCCTAACTGAACCAGCTGGTGAAATTGGCATTTATTTTTTAGAGACTTTGATTTTAATGTAAGTAATAGCCTGAGAAACCAGCCGAAATTTCGCGACGTCACCACTGGTTTTTCCGCGAAAATGACGCCTGAGAAACTGGCAAAGAAATTCCATACTGATGACCTGTCACTACCCAGATCTGGGTAGTGCTTCTGATTGGTTCCAAGCGGAACGACCAATTGGAAGCACTACCCAGATCTGGGTAGTGACGCGTCATCGGTGTGGAATTTCTGCGCTCGTTTCTTAGACGTCATTTCGTTCGGAAACAAGTGGTAGCGTCGCCAAATGTCGACTGTTTTCTCAGGCTATGTAAGTAAGTGATTATTATTGATTCTGTCCGTTAATTTTTCATGTACGTATTTTTTATTTTGGCATTGATTCAGGAACTAATGGTTGAAAATAGCGATCTGCGGGAATCACTGAAAAGTATGCAGACTGAACTGGTTAATTTATTAAATCATCACAATGATGATTATGAAAATGAAAATAATACAGAGGTCAGTAATGCGTCGCACAATTTTGTTTTCTGTTGCAATCCTTATTGTTTAATCAATGTGTAGTTCCAAAGAATATCCATACCCCTCATGGAGGGGCACTTTTTCTTTAGACCTCCCCCCCCCCCAGGCGGGGGGGGGGTAAATTTCCGTAATTTTCCAGCTTGGTCTATAGGCACCCCCTAGAAAGAATAGTTACGTCAAAAATGCTGTTGCGCTATACTGTTATGCGAAGATTAATTGTTTATCGCAAATTAACGATAAGGAGAGAAAAAAAATCCCACCCCTCGAAAATTGCGTCCTTTTGGACCCCTGCCCCCCCTTCCCCTCTGAATTTCCGTTGCCCTCCGTGAGGCTGGGCGGGGGTATGGATATTATCTGGAACTACACAATATAAGGATATGACGATCCCCCCTTGCGACGCTGGCCACCAGCATAAAACCCTCGTTACTGAATTTAACGAGATTTTCTATCATACGAGAAGTACACGTATTTGAAAAGAAATTTCAAAATAAATTCACACAGCAGACTCATTTTCCGGTTGCCTCTTTTCTCCAGAAATACATATGTCTGCGTCCTCTAACCTGCGACCAGGCCGGTTATTCTTCCCTTGTTCTTTGAAAGACGTTCGCCGACTTTTTCTCTCCTGAAAAAAAAAGAACGGCTGATTACAGTTTATTGATTGTTAGGCTATTTGCCAAGGAAACAGCGACTTTTGTGCGGTTTTGAACTCATGAATTAGGAGAAATTTACAGCTTGGCGGTTGTTACCTTTTAACCGTGGTAGTGTTCAATCATATGAAAGTTCTTAGTTATAGTACGTATGTCTTTGTAAAAACTACAAGAGTTTTAAAGATTATACTGCTTACAAATTTAATTTATGCGAGGGCTGGAAGCTGACACTAAAGCAAACAGTATAAATTTTTCGTTTTTATTCTTTATTCATGGTAACTGGAACAAGCCATCATCGTCATCCTTTGCCTTAGCCAAGACGCCTCGAACTCCCACTTTCTACACCTTTGTATCAGTCTTTGCAACGTGCAGGTCCGGGACCCCAGTGCCATTGTCCATTCTCCGTTATCTCAAAACTCCGAAAAATATGTCCTTGTGCGTAGTTCTGTAGAAGTGTTCACAGACCTTTTACTTTCTCCTTTAGTTATCTTATCTTATCTTACCTCATACTTTCTCCTTAAAGATCGTCGAGTGCGCGTACGAAAAAATAAATAAGTAAACCGCAGGGCTTTTGGTTGATCCGCTAACGCAAGGAGATATATAGCCCGTGTAGGTGGCGGAGTTGTTTTTGCGCGTGTGAGAGTTTTGACGGCGAAGCAGAGAAGCGAGCGCCGAAGGCGCGAGAAAGATTTGAAAGTTTCTCCGCCCAGCTTCGCAACTCTTCCGCCAAAACTTGCCTGGCGCGAACGATCCCGTTGTAGGGGGTGTAGTCTCCCTCGCACGCAACGAGGAGGGGGAGCGTTGCGAGACGAGACAAAAACGGCTGCGAAGGAGACTAGTATTGGCGGGGTGTCCGCAATAGCGAGGTGTCCACAAGCCAAGAGCTTTTAATGTACTGGTAGCTTTCCGTAGATTAAAAATTAAATTTCCCTTGTTAACTTTTTGCAGGGAGGTGAGCTGAGTGAATCAGGCTCCTTAGATGAACTTTCCACGGGACATTTTCATATGCCATATGATATAGTTAGAGAAGGTATGGGTGAGACGGTTTTTATTTGAAGTTGTGGTAGAACTATGAGATGGATAACTCTATAATGGAAGAGCCGTCTTTTCAGGGATAATAGCAACGTTCTGAGGTGCTTTTGTTGATGAAAAAAATGCGCGTAACTGGGAAAAAATTTCGCCCGTGAGCCTTAAGAAAATAATACACTTTCAGATGAGAGCTGTGGAAGAAACGTAGTTGAACTGCAGTCAATGATTTTCGCAAATTTGATCAACACACTAGACAAAAGGTCTAAAATGTTTTAGATCAAGATTCACAAATTCTGCGATAAACTTTTTCTGTTTTCTCTTAACCTAAATTGAGTCTCGCATTTTCTTTTCATAATGCGTTGCATGCGAATCAATTGAACGTTGCGGAAGAACTGTGGGACAAATGTGACAATACTGAAACTTGGTTTTCCTGTGAAAGCCCTCTTGTAACTCTACTTAATGTTTCTTCTTTTTTTTTTCAATTATAATTATAATTTAAATGTATACATTTCTTTTGTTAGGAATTGAGAGTAGTTTGAGAGAAAAGTGGAGATTGCTGAAGTCTAAGTTAGAAGAAAAGAACAAAGGGTCTAGCAACGGTAAGTCACGTGTTAGACTTTCTCAAAGCCCGTTTCCGGCTTCTGCTGGTTAGCGACTTACGTCGCTCGCTTTGCGAACGTCCCTCGGGCCTTCGGCGCTCACGCAGTCGGCTTGTGGCAAGTTAGCCGCATGTACATGTATGTTTGTGGTTTTACAGTATCTGCTTCTCCTTTTGTTTGGATTGTTTGTGTTTCAATAAGGTTCAAGCCTTCTTTCGAGCCGTCTTAAATTTGGGCAACACTTACTTTTGTAAAACATTGCTTGCTGTGTCTGCGTCAAGAGGCCTTCCTGCCCAGACTAGAATACTGGATTTGTTATTAACAGTTTTAGTTTGGTGAGGCAAAAGCGTTACGTTCGACAGTCTGTCGAACTTTTGTCGAACTTAACTTAGGCTCGACACCCGGTTGCGCCGTCTGAATCAGATGTCGCTCCAAAGTCGAACTTATGTTCAATTAGGTTCGGCACATGAAAAGTACGGCGTCTGAACGAGGCCTTACTTTGCTTTTATTTATCATTTTTCTGCTCATCTAAAGTAGATGTTTTGCAAATATGCGAAAATGTAAAAGATTTTATAGCATTATGGAGCAATTTAATTACTAAACGCTCCCTTCGCTCCCAGTCTGAGATGGAATAAAACATTTTCCCCTTACTTTGAGGTGGGATGGGGTAAGAAATCGAGGTGTTCGGTCTGTGGTTGGGTAGTAGAGGCTCCAGGACTAGAACTCGACACCCCCATTTAGATTTTTTTCCAGGTAAACCCACCCCACCCCACCCCTCCCGTCCCGTGTTATCTTTATCTTCCTAGCTTTCCCTGTTTCTCAAAAGAAACTAAAACAGAGCGCTCGTAAAACGTACGACGAGACAAGTTTTTACGCTGGCGGTTAAATTTCGACGTGAAATGTCAGGATTGAAACTTGTCATGGAACACCGCACCATGACATCGTCTGTCAGGGCCTTGATAATTTCTCTCTTAAATTTGAAACTTCTTCATACGAATAAACGCGGATCAAATTGAACTGATGCCAAGCCTGTCTTTCCAAAAGACGGTGCTCTCAGGCTCACAAACGTAGCGTCACTGTTTGCACAAACAGGTTCCACTAAAGAGGTCGAAACGAAAAAAGTTGACTGGGAAGAAGAGGTTCAAAGGTTAAAAAGACAACTGGAGAACTACAGACATGTTGTTGAGCAGCAGGAAAGCTTAATAGAGGTAAACCTTTTTGAAATATGTTTTTCTATATTTTGATTATAGGGGATACACTGTTGAACGAACTGCTGTTACCTTGTGCAAGTTGTGATAGACTGGTTATTGTTGCCAGTTACGCGTTCTTACTCGAGAAGCTACTTGTCATCGATAAAATAACAGCTCTGTGTCAAACAAAATATGTCTCAAAAGCATTATATCAGTCATTACAAACAACGACGAAAAATCTTTGTCAAACTGTTAGCCTAACAAGTTTTCAGAAAACAAATGCAATCTGTTTAAACCTCCTTCGAGTTTGTCCATCCATGCTTCCCTCTGTTTTTGCTGTGTTAGCATTTATTTTAATATTTCACCCCATTTGATGGTAGTTCCCTCCGTTTGAATTTTGATAAATTTCAAGACACAGCTCCTTTAACAACTGAGTTGATAGTCAAGTGGCCATTATTAACAGATCTATAGCCTGCGAGCAAGCTCTCCTATTTGGGCGTGTGAAGCGAGTCTCGCGAGAACGCGCGAGCGAGCGGCGAAGCCGCGAGGGGCCCTCGCTCGCGCGTTCTCGCGAGGCTCACTTCGCTTGCCTAAATAAGAGAGCTTGCTCGCAGGCTAACAGTTCTATTTCAGTGAGGCCTTTCAGGCATGGAGCAAAAAGAAGGGATCAAAAAAAAAAGAATCAAGAACAATCAGTTTTCTCTAAATTCATGCATGAGACAATGATTTTAAAGTAAATAGAAGTGCCAGTCGGTCAAAAGCTCCAATATGTAAATACCTTTTTTTCAAATGTTTAAAAATCTTAGGCTCCGTTTCTAGAAAAAGCCCTGTACAATTTCAGTAGAGAAGCCATGGGGATCCTCATTGCATTGCCATTTCCCAGAATTAACCCTGGCTAATAACCTTTGTGGTGACAGGATGGATACAAACGTGTCATACTAATCTGAATATTTGTTCATTCCTCAGTCTCTGCAAGCTAAAGCAAACAGTCTGACAACTGAAGGCTCTTCGTTTCTGGTACGACTGCATGATGTATCGAGATCATTTTGTTTTGTTGTTGATAATTTTATCAAAATGTCATTTTGCAAATTTTTCAAAGAAACCAATTTTGGGACAAGAACAGTATTCCCACCCCAGAAACTAGAGGTGCGAGAATGGGTACAAGCTTCTGGCGCAATAATTTTTGGGATCGGTTGGTTTGAAAAGCGTTACACGCACTTATGACTGGTCAATGGTTGCATTGAATACCCTTCACCAATCATAACTAACGCATGTCCACCTAAGCGATCCCAGAAAAAGCTGCGTGAAAATCTTGTTTCTGGAGTGAGGAATTGGACTTCTATCCACCTTTTAGCTAGTCTGCTACACAGCCGTTTTTAGTGTCGTCACGCAACGCTCCTCCCCCACCTTTTAGCACTCACCAAAGAAAATCATAGCACTTTTGAGTAATTAGTATGGTCAGATGAAAGTCTTTTACTTGACCATGTTAATCTTAAGCGACATTGCAGGAAAATACTAAAAAAAAACAACAGAAGGTTACTTGCTGTTTAACGTACGGCAAATATAGTAAGTCAAGACATTTGCTCTCGCCGAGTGCCATATTTTTATATTTCGAGGAATAGCCCTTGGTAAGGTAACACCCAATCTCATTCTTAATGGCAGTAATCCTATTTCACTCAAAGTTGGTGTGCCTGTACACCATTCGGAATCCTAAATATTCGTTACGTGCCCAAATGTTAGTATTGTTTTTATACGAGGTTATTGATTTCAAAACGGGGCTATATGTCCCGAGCATATTTCTTGGGTATATGCGCTTGTCAAGACTGTCAAGTCTTACATGTAAATGTTTTCTTATTTCATAGACGGATTCTCAGTTGTTGGAGGAGCAGGAGAAGTTAACGAACGACAAACACTTTTTTGATGAGCAGCGGGCCACGCTGGAGAACGAGCGAAAACAGCTGACTGATGCCGCCATCAAACTAGGACACGAGGTAGGAATACCAAATATCAATTTATTTGTAGCAGAGGAGACTACGTACTCCTGTGACCTATTTTTCCGTGCGGTTTCGCGATGGATCGTTGATTTTGAGTAGCCTGCGTAGCAAGCGTTTCCACTCGAGTTATTCCTTTTTTATGTCTCGTCCCAATTTTCTCGACGAACTCGCGCGGAAACGCTTGCTACGCAGGCTAATTTTGAGAGGTAGCCATCCTGATCTTAGATGGTCGAGAAACCTGGGAATAGCTTGGGAATATACAAAGTGGCATTGGGACAAGGGTGTGTGAGGAAATACCGTTGTGAGGAGGAGTAAGGAGCTCTCGTTTTCCATGGTCAATTTTCTCTCTTCCCAGATTCAGGGTTCGCACAGTGTCTTGAATTCTTGAAAAAGTCTTGAAATTTGCCTAGACCTGGAAAAAGTCTGGAAAATAGAGATAAAGTCTGGAAAAAATGACAAAAAGTCTTGAGTTTGTTTTTTTCAAAGCTACTACAAGTACTTTTTTTTTCGTTTTGGTCAAATCTTATTCAATCTTGCCCGTATGTTTGTAGCTCACCAGCGCTTTTTAAGGTCTTTGTTAATCACTTATTTGATAACCTTGAGTCTGAAAAGAGAAATTTTTGTTTTGGAATAAAGTCTGGAGAAAGTCTTGAATTTTGGGTCCAAAATTCTGTACGATTTCACCCTTCATATGGAACTACAATGTAAGAAAACAGCATCTTGGCTCGGTTAACGCACGGATGAATCTTATTCATTCGAAATATTTCTCCGTTTCTGATTGGCTAAAAGCACACGCATAATTCACCATAATATGCTACGCCAAAAGTGACAAAATATCAAAGATGCAACTTTTTAATTCAAATGCACCAAATTACTATCAAGATCAATAAAATTAACATCACTTTGCTTTTTGAATGTGTCAAGATTGTAGAATTTAATTTCAATTCCCACGTGTTTCATGTCATATATCAAGAGACACGTTTTCTAAATCAAGATGCATGTCTTTTAAATTAAGAAGGGAGACGACAATTTTTGATCAGTTTTGTTTCCGAGAGGGACTGAAACCAAGCAGACAGGTTGGAATTGAAGGTTTGAAAGTGTTGAGGGGCCTACACGACTCCTGCAGTTCGCAAATAGATTGGTCTTAAAGCCTTTATAGATTAGCTCTTACTTGAGTGTCTTTTAGGGATTTTCCTTTGCGATATGAAATGAGGGGAGGTTCCTTAAAGATGTTTCTGAGATATGGTTGGTTCTGTATAAGGGGCCATTTCCCCATGAGTATGTTCTTGAGGTTGGGCAACGCAGGGTGGTATTGCGTTACAAAGGGTAGTGTCTTCTTACGTACATTTTTGTTTCTCTGTTCTAGCGCTTTCTTTCTGTCTGCGAAAATGACCTCTGAGAGATGTTTTTGTACAGTTGTAGCTGGGTAATCTCTATTCTTTAGGCGTGTTGAAAAATTCCTTATGTTCTCTTCAAAAGTGATTTCAGAGGAATTGTTCTTAGAAGCCTTAAAGCTTCTCCTTTGATAAAGCCTTTTGTGACGCCTGGTGGGTGACACGAATACAAATTCGTGTATTGGAATGTTTCTGTAGGCTTGAAGTGTGTTCAAACGTCAAGGATAGAATCCTTGTTGAATCTGACACCTTTGTACCTTTCGTGTCCAAAAATGTAGTCTCTGTTTCTGATATTTCAGCCGTGTGTGAATTTGATTGTAGGATAGAAGTTGTTTACCTGTAGAAGGAATTCTTCTATTTCGTTTCTGCTTGTGTCCCATACTGATATGACGTCATCGACAAACCTTTTCCAAAAGATGGGCTTAATGCTGCCCTGTCTGAGTGTATTTCTTTTTTTATTTTGGCCATGAAAATGTTAGCAAAGGCTACGGCCATTTTCGTGCCCATGGTTGTTCCATGGGTTTGAAGATAATCTTTCTTATTAAATTGGAACGAGTTTTCTAGTAGTATCAGACTAAGCATTTCGCTTAAAAACGGGTAGGGACTGGAGGGATTCCTTAGTGAAATTTTTCGTATGCAAGGCATACAGTGGTAATACTCTCTCGTTGTGTTTTTTTTTTTTTTTGTATAGGCTTGTGACGTCCATTGAAACATGTATGGCACTTTTAGACAGTTTAATCCGCTCGATGAAGTTAATAATAAAAGTCTGTCGTATCTTTAAGATACGAAGCTTGTAGTTGTGCTATTGGCTGAATAAGGTGGTCAACAAATGCTGAGATCCGTTCTGTAGGTCCCGAACACCCTGATATAAAAGATCTTCCGGCAGGTGTCGGTTTGTGGATTTTATTAAGTGTGTACTGAAAACACGGGGATTCGCGGAGGATTGGGCGTAAGGGAGAGCCATTTAGCCGTCGTTTTATTAATGTGGCCTTCTGAGAGCAGTGTTTTAATAAGTTGTTGACCTTTTTTGGTTGTAGTTTCAACCATTGGTTTGTCTAGAGGTCGGTAGTTATTTAAATCATCAAGCAGAACCTGACCTTCGTTTAGTTTGACCTGTCTGCTCATCAATACGGTGGTGTTTACCTTTATCAGATTTCTTTACTGCTTTTGTTGATCGATAACTCTTTGAGAGCTTGGCGCTCTCCCGTAGATATATTTATCTTTTGGCTTGTCAAATTCAGTACTTGCGAGCTCTAATTTTACCTACTCTAGGAAGGTCTCCAGAGCTACAGATAGCTGGACTGGTGGTTCCCAGTCCGACTTCACGTGGAAAGGATGAGGTTCGTTTCCTTCTCCGTGAAAAATATATTGTAGTCGCATTCGTCTCGCAAATTGATTGAAATCCGCGAGAAGCTGGCGCCTGATAAGATTTTCTTTTGTTTCGGGTGTAGGGATAAACTTTAGAACACGCGATATTAGAGTAATTTGCTCTGATCTGTCAGTTGTTTATTTGACAGGTTTTTGAGGGCAGTTTTTATATGGGAATTCAGTTTCCCCCTATTGCTTTCCTTTACCTATTGGACTTTTATATATGTATATATATTTTTATTTTGTACATTGGTAAAAAGAATTATTAAACTTAAACTTAAACTTAAACTTGCGTGATTCAATGGCGTTAAAAAAACGCTTTTTGTGTTTGATTTTTCTCCGCTCTTTTCTTTTGCGGTTTTTGGCCGCTTTGTTATCTCGGCGGTTTGCTTTCCCCTTTCCCCTTACTTCTAAGGAGTCTGATAAGAGACAAGAGTAAGATTCACTTTGTTTATTCGCACACACATCGACTTCGCTAATCTTGGTCTTCAATTTACATTGTCATCTTTGTTGACAGTTTTCTTTCTAGCCGGTGATTGCGTTTTCTGGTGAGACGTCTGCTTGGTATTTCTATATTGTTCCTTACAGTATTCCTGCGAGATTTATACTGTTAGAGTTTACGAAGCTTGTTAGTTAATCGTTCTGCGCGCCTGTGGTGATATTTCACAAGCGCTTCTAGGAGAGCCTGTTCCGCTTTCTTTCTGATCGAGCCTATCTTGTTCTTAAATCGCCGCCTCAGTTCTTCGTCAGTTGTTGACACGCTTGAGATGTGTTCGAGATGTGTTAACTCCTTGTGCTGCTCGAATGATTCTTCTGACAAGTTCTTCGATTCCTCCTCCATGTCTAACGCGGCAAGGCGGGAATGGGCGAGATTCTTCATGGAGCAGTCCATAAAGCATGGCAGATTTTTCGGTTTCAGTCCCCCTCGGAAACAAAACTGATCAAAAATTGTCGTCTCCCTTCTTGATTAAAAAAACATGCATCTTGATTTAGAAAACGTGTCTCTTGATACATGACATGAAACACGAGCGAATTGAAATTCAACTCTACAATCTTGACACATTCAAAAAGCAAATTGATGTTAATTTTATCGATCTTGATAGTGAATTGGTGGATTTGAATTATAAAGTTGAATCTTTGATATTTTGTCACTTTTGGCGTAGCATACCATAACCAGATACTGTTGACCAAATTTGGGATAATTTCGCGATTAATCAACCGATGACGTGAAAAGTGCAGCACAGATCCAGGTTAATGCACCGTTAACCGAGAAAACCTGGACACGTGGTTGAGTTGTTTTGGTTGTGAAAAGAAAAAATGGCCGAACACTCGGCGGAGCATTTTACTCGTTTCACGACGAACTTTTGTCTAAAAACATAGCAAGAAGACAACTCGACGGACAACATCTGCTATTTGGAGTATATTTGCATACCTGAATAGCCCTTTATCTTCTAAACATGCACTATCGAGGTGAACTTAACATCGACGAAGGTAAGCATGTTTTAGCTTGTTTTTAAACTAGGAATTATTTTGAATGAATAACAAAGCAATTAATGAATTCGGCTTTCATAAGATATAAAGAATTATGCAGATCGAGGAGGGTGTTATCCACCTCGGCCGATAACGCCCTCCTCGATCTGCATAATTCTTCATATCCTACTCAGCCTCATTCATTAATTGCTAATTAAATCAAGCAATATTCATCTATCTCGTATGTTCATTTCAATTATACATTTTCTCGAGTTTTCTAATAACTCTAATAGTCGTCCACTCTCAAATTGTATTGCCAACTTTCTGTAACTTTTGCATTAATTTTTGTGAGATCATCCACAATTTAGGCTTTTATTTTCTTATTACAACAGCAGATGAAAGGTACTGTGTTGGTAAAGTGAGCTTTGTGTCATCAAGTCATTTTTTTCTGTTATCTTTATTTAATTATGCTTTTATTCATTTTTTTCCTGAAGCGTAAGAAATTTGAAGAAGAACGGGCATCTTTTTACAAGCAGCAACTCTTGACACCAAGAAAACATTCTACGGGATCAAGAAAATGTAAGCTGTTCACCTGTTTGTTTGCTTGTTCTTTTTAGAGTTGTCTATAAATTGCGCAGCGATATCCGAGGGTGGATCATGAAAAGTGTGTGCCGAGAAACGAGGAAACAGAGTGCCAGGCCGGGAGAAAGACAGCAATCTCAAACAATTGACTCTAGACCTAGAAACTATATAAATCAGCATTATAGAATGTTCAAAACAACGGAATTCAACAAGCGTTGCTTTGTTGCTGGAAGGAACTGCGCTTATTAATATTTTAGCCCTCAAGTGCGGTATGCAGTCTTGTACAACAGACCACTCCCAGACTAATACTACTTTTTGTTTTCTTTGTAGCGCCCGATGTTCCTAATCTTCAATTCAGCTCTGCATCATTTTCACCCGCTCCAAGAAACCTTCTTTTGTCCGAGTCAAGGGTTTCTCCACAAATCCCGCGGGATGGACCCGTGGAAATCCCGACCACTGACGACTTATACAAAGCTCTATCATTAAAGACTAATAAGTCTCAATTAATCAGTGAATTCAACGAGTATGTGATGTAGAAATATATATTAATGTTTATTTAGATTTCTAATAAAGTAGACGGACAGTGTTTGTTTCGTTATGCGCTCTTGACGACAACATTTTTGGAATGTAAAGGGAAAACAGTTTGGCACCTACTAACATAAAACTTTCGAGCGTGAAACGGAATTTTATTAAGTTTGTCTTGAGAAGTGATCTTTTTGTCAATAGAGACCTTTAGATTCGACGACGAGGAAAACTACGAAGACGAGATGTAGCATAAAAGTTTTCGTGTATTCTCACAAAATAAGAAAAGCTTCATCGTATTATTTTATCAAAGAAGTTAGTATGGTTATTTTTATGGGAGGTAGTTAAGCCCTCTACCGATTGCAAAATGATAAAACTTCTAACCGTTCTTGTCATGATAGCTTGTTTCCCCCAGTACGGCATTTTTGCTAAAACCTGTAGCAGACTGACGACGGTTACCACTTTTTGCCGCCAAAATGACGCTTGTTCACGTGCGCTCAGTGCTTACTATTGAGAAAATCTAGAGGTGTGCTCGTCTTTGACTTTGACTCCTTAATGTTACTCCTATTAAATGAAAACTGAGCATTATCGGTACCCGCTTGTGTTAACAGTAAAGTTTCAGGACGACCACTGCGAACGTTGTAGGAGTAGAAGGGAAGTCAACTTTTCTCAGAACTTTCTTGTAACGTTTAATCAAATCTTCCTTAAACTGACTTTGTTTCACCGTCCACCATTTGCCGAACATCTTTTTGCAGTGAACAGCCTCGTCCCCAGGCCAATCGCGCTATCCGCGTCCCGACAATCGTGACGGTTAACGTCACATCCTAAACCACTGAAGACATCTTGGAACGAGTGTGTATTGTGATTATTTAGTTTAAAAATATGAAATAAGCGCGAGCATAGAACCTTGCTTGCTCGATAAAAGTGGTATTAAGTTTTGGTTTTTTTATTTCAGAACACCAGTGAAGTACCCTACAACTGATGGGTCCCTGAGTAAATCACCCTCTCCTGCGAAACAACCATCCAGCGGTGATTCAACTAAAGAAAACCAATGCGATACAAGGCAAGCCAGGAGAATCAATGAGCATTTGCAGAATGTTAAGAAAGCCCTGCAGATGAAACGGAGCTCATCAAGTGATTTATAATGGGTGGATTGTGCTGACGATTTAGCCAGTTTACTGAAGACAAAAAAACTTCGTAATGTCTACTTTCAACAGATCGAGAAAGAGTACTTAAGTTCTTACTTAAACTCAGAGTCACATACACCTTATTCAGTGTTTTGGTAGATATAATCTCACAACTTCCGGTCAGAAAAGTTCTGTCCCAATAGCATAGCCTATAAGCAGGCTCACTTGTTCTTGTTCAGGAGAAATTTTGACAGTGCAGACACCCGCTAATCTTCTCCGAAGTCGCACGAGTGGGCCCGCTGGCAGGCTACCAGCAGTACCGTTAGCAAATATCAAATGAGTACACAATCGAATCACCTTCAACATTTCCTCGGGAAATTTCGAAAGTCTTCGTCAATCTTCGGAAGTTGTCTGAAAATAATCCAAGGTTCGAAACCTTGAGTTCGACTCGATCTTTCACTTGTTAGTTTTGTTCGCAAGTGGAACTGCGAGTCAAACACTCGAGGAGAAACGTCGTATCTCATAGCTCTATTGTATTCCCGAAGATGGTAACTGCCACAGTTTGATCAATGTCTTAACGTAACGTGGACGAGGAAACTCCTTCCTCACCCTCTCTTTTATGTCAATAGCCGAACTGGAAGCAGTCAGTGAAGCTTTACTGGCAAGCATATTGACTCAGTAGCCTGCAGGCCAGGTTGCACCCTCTCGTGGATCCTCGTATATCTCGACACGACTCACGTTCCGAGTGTCCAAGAGAGAATAATAGACCCTATCAGCCATGGAAATCAATAAGTTTTTTTCAATCCCTTTCCCCTTTTATCCCTACAAGGCTTCTTCTTATAAACGCTTCGAGGATAAATTGTGTGTGTCTAAACTAATCGTGAGTTCATTGGGTAAACCAGCGCAGTTATCTGCCGCGTTTGCGCGTGGACGATAAAGGTTGCAAGAACCTTTTTTCGTGGGCTTCAGTAAAGTTGAATTAGGATAAGTTACATTTAAAATCATTCGCTGCATTTAATAGCAGTTTCAACCGCATAATACTAATATGCTCAAACTCGACCTAAGCATTATCACAAGAGCTTGATGTATAGAATTTTGAGATGGCTGTATTATAGTCTTAGAGATATTAACAGCTGTTTATTTGTTAAATAAAGACGATACAATTTTCTACTAAACTTATAGCCTTTCACTGTGTTACCACCAGGGACCTCAAGCTACCAATATGGCCTGAAAAAAGGGAGTATATATTTAGGCCCCGACCACACGTATCCGGATATCTTTGAATCCGCAACTTTTACTCTCCGGATTCAAAAATGTCCACGTCCACACGTAATTAGTTCAGTGAGTGCAGCGCGAGTGCAATAATATTTAATGTTGAACGATAGATTTTCTAATTTGTAAGAAAAAGACTTTCAGCACGTGCATTTTACATTTTGGTACCTCTGCGAAACAGCAATGTGAAAAAATTCAACGTCTTATGGAGAACGTAGACATGACTGTGTACTTTGCTTTCTCTATTTAAACTTAAGTACGGGTGTTATAGATTCACTGAAGTTTTCTTTTCCAGGTGGCATTTTCGTTGGCGTTTCTGAGAAGATCCAATGCCTATTTTTTTTTGGCCAGAAAAACCACAGAGATTAATAAGTCCATACAGCGCCTTTTAAAACTTCCATCGTTTGCGAGACACCTTCCAATTTTTTTCATGATTTATTTTGTTGTTTTATTGAAATTGTATATAGAGTGTTTTCACTCACGTGGCCAGCATATATGCAAATTTATTGTAACAAAAGAAAGCGTTTGGATAAGAAAAGAGTTCAACTCCCAGAGGACTGGTTTGGGACACCAACATGGCCGCCGTTTCATTGTTTTGGGACACCAATATGGCCGTCGTGACGTCATGTGAAAACACTCTATACCGTATAGAAGTAACAAACTGCAGCAATAGGAATATAACTGGCTCGTCTCTTGGAAGAAGAGACTTGTTCGCTCGATTAGAAAGCGGGAGGTTAATCTCAATACCAGAAGTAATACCATCTGCCACGAATCAGTCTGCTTTTTTGAGGTGTTAGATGATCAAACCGTCCGGTACATTGCGATTCAAATCGATCAAGTCACGTTGTAAACTTCCACTACAGCTCCGTAAAAACTAAAATCTTACCTAAGATGGCTCAGCATCTTACATTACATAAGCACCATCGTAAATTCATCCTATTTTAAGATAACTTGTCAGGGGCGGATCCAGGATTTTTTTTAGGAGAGGGTGCACTCATCTCTTGCTCTACTTCAACACCAATAAACCACATAGTTTTCTTTTTTTTGCAGAATACCAGTTGTATTAGAAAACCGCAGGTCATCTCAGGGGGGATGGATGCGCACCCCCTGCACCCTCCCCCTAGATCCGCCCCTGCTTGTTGACCCTTATAGCTTGACTAAAAAGCCGCGAAATGGCTCGGAATGTAACACGCACCCTTTCAAACAAAATTTGACCGATTACACGCGCAAGGTTTGGAAAGGCCGGAACAGATAAAAGAAAGGCACGGTCCTCAGAGAATCGAGGAACGGATAAAGACCGCTTATACGCGTTGTGTTTTCGAGACCGGAATCGATAGAGCACGACATGAAACTGCAGAGGCTAGTCTTCGTGGGCTTACACAGACATTGACGTAGCTTAGACGACGACAGGGGCGTTCGCGGTTTCTTCTTTTACGAATTCTTCACCACACCCTCCGCCATTCTGCCGCAAATTGCAGCTTAGGTAAAACGTTTATCCCGCGGACTTGAAAAATGCATGGACAACTTAAAATCGCGACTGCTGGCTTTCTATTAAACACAGTTTGATTTGGCCAATTAACTCCTTAGCCTAGTGTGTCTTTCATTGACAGACCTAGACAGATATTCAGACTTGATTACTTTAAGTGACTGAAAATCTTTACTGTTAAATATGCTAACCAGGACTGAGAATTTGTAAGAGAAGCTAATCTGTGAAGTGAAGTACGACTGCTGCATGTTAACGACTTGCCACGGAAGTAACTGGATCGCATTGCGACCATTGATTAAGTTTCCAGGATACTTTCCTCTATTTAGCCTACGAAATGAATTATTATGTTTGTTCTAATCACGGCATTTAAATGTAACTCCCTTAGATCGAATAACTATATATTAAAGCTTGAATTTGATAGTATGCGGTTTGTGGTGGTCGTCATGATCTGAGCGAACCAGTTCCAAGAGGAATCAGTATGTAAAAAAGCAGGTGTTATTAATGGTCGAAATTGCCGAGTGTTCTTCTTCTTCGTCGTCTTCTTTTTTTTTTTTTATTTAAGAAAATAGGTTTAAAAAAGCAAGTGGTATTCATTCGACTCCGGTACTACCACTTGAGCTTGGTGACTTCGGAAAAACGTAATGTTTTCCTTCAAATGACGACATGGTGTATATAATTAATTTTCATATAATGGTGCATCTACGACTGCATATGCCAGCTAATATAAGGAGACCAGGAAGCTCTTCCTCATCCTCACTCCATTTTCTATGTGACCGTCGATGATAGCCCTTTGGATAACGACCGTCTTTCAAAGCCCCCTTCACCCGCTTCAAACAGCTTGGATTCTCTTTCACCAGATCATTGGTCACGACATGTCTGCGCAAATAGTCACGCGACATAAAGGGCAATCGCACGTGATAAAATAACTCTTGGAAATTCCCTTTCCTCTCACTCTTACTTTGCTCAATCCACTGAAGTATAACCTTGAAAACATCATCCTCTAACGTGCTATCACCTATCTCATCAGAGCAAATCCACCGCTCCACTTGTTGGCTTTCCAAATTTAGAAATTCTTGAGATTGAGCCACAGCGGCAAAGTTTGGAAAGAAAAAATTCCTTGAAATGACCATGAGGTCTTCACATTGGTATTTCTCGGCGTAATAATAAGTTGAAACACAGTTCGAGGCTGTTAATTCTCGCTCTAAGAATCTCGCAACGAATTTCTTTAAGCTTGGAAGAAGTAAATAATCCGCTGCCTCGAGTAGGTATACAGCATTCTTGCGAGTAATCATTACAGAGCCACAGCGCATAAATTCTAAGACATCTGTCATAACAGCCTCAGTGATGTGCTCCAACCGAATGATTCCTTCTCTGTTCTCCTTCATGTCGCTGTTGAGAAGCGTAGAAAAGAAATCACTTTCCGAAAGCTGGCTTCTAGTCGCCCTAGTGATCTCTTTGCCGTCTTTCATCAACAAAGTTACATCACTTGAATCTTCTTGCTTGGGCTGCATGATGCCAAAAACTGTTCCTTCTCAGATTCGGTTCTCAGAAGTTACGGACAGGCTTGACTTGTCGTTGTAACGATAATTTCCAAAGAAAGGATGTTGTCTTTCGGCTGAATATAGAAAAAGCGCAGCGTACGTGATGTACAACTCGGTGACGCACAACTAAACCATCTGTTCCTGTTTCGCGTGACGTCACCTATTGAACACAGCCGTATTCAGCGTCGTCACGCAACGCTCCTCTCCACTTTAGTGGGAAACACGTTAGATACCAAGTTGTGGCGCCCAGCAGTGTTACTGAAAACAAGGGTAAATGAATATACAATTTTTGACAGTTACTCTATGATGAAATTGGTAGGACATCCAATGACCTGGCTTTTCGATCGTTGTATCGATCAATTCGAGATCTTCTCACGTTTTCTCGCGAAGGTTGAGGTTGATTTCTGGTGTATTCATGCTTGAGATAAAAAAAACTCGCTAGATGGATACAACGTTAGGTAAGAGTCACCGATCATAAATGGGGTATCGGTATTTCGTAGATTTTCCACACGGTATTTCGGTATTTGCAAATTTTTCGTACGGTATTGCGGTATTGGGTACCCCCTGAATGCCCCCCTCGACGTGGAGAGGGGTTCGTAAGATGTTTTTTGTTCCTCACTTTCGAAACTCAGACTTTAAAAGTCAGGTTTCTAAATTCAAACTGTTTATTTTGCGTATCTTAATGTAAAAACGTATAACCAGAACCATTCCGTGTCTGATAACTTCATATAAACCCCATATATAGGGCAAACATGGGGTCAGAAGCCCAGCGATTATTCTGTCTAAACGCTACTTACACCCCTCTCCCAGGAAACAGATCTATTGTTAAGCGAATGACCAATCAAAACACCGAAAACAGAAGCCCCTGAACCGCTTCCTGACGGCAAAAAGGAATTTTGAATTTTGTGAAGCTTCAGCGCAAGCGGTGTTTAAGACGCCATTATTTTGGCCTGCGTCGTCACGTGACCTCAGGTTAGCATCTGGGAGATTTTTCCCTGGCAGCGAACCATCGTGTACCTATCTAGAGGGTCTCAATGGGGTTAACCGATAGGCGTAAAACGGCCAAAAATTTAGCCGATAGCCGTAAAAATTAAAAAATTTTAACCGTTAGCCGTAAATAGCGTAAAAAAGAGTTAACCGTAAAAGAAAGTGTTCCCTAGATTTGCTACTTTTAAGGAAGGTTCTAAATTCATTTTTATTTCCCGGCTAGTGTGACTCCGTACGCACGTTAGGCGAAGCGCCTTTTAGTTGTTAACCAAGACCTAGGCTCCATTTCCGGCGCTTTCTTGGGGAACTAATTTTTTCCATAGCGAAAGTGTGGCTTCTTGCTGGGGATTAATATTTGCATTTTTCAGGAAGCCGTGCCCTAGAAACACTAGTGAAACAACACGCAGAGATGTCACTGCTTGTAAAACACGTTGCCAATAAACAACATTCCCTGTCTTTCTCCGACGCTACGGTAGACATTGCCATGCCTAGTCACTATTCGGCGTCTTCCCACGCAGTCTCGGTCAAGGCATTTCAGTGGCGAACTCGCTCGGACCACGTGACCAGGAAAGGCATCAGCCGCGCGGAATAATGCGGCCTACGGACAAGGCAACGGCAGACAGTCTTTCCATACAGTCCTTCGCTATCATTAAAAACACTGGACACGGGAATTTTGTTATTGGCCGTTTTCACACTAGTCCTAGAAATGGATCATCCGTTTGAGACTAGACTGTGTACAGTCGCGCCCTCCCCACAGACATCCCTTCTCCGATTTTTTTCTGAGGGGAGGGGGCGGCTGTACACAGGCTATCTGGAACGGATAATCCTGTCTTCAAAAGTCAGGCGGATTGTTCATTCAAAATTAAAACTATTCTATTGCCAAATTAAGAAGTATCACCTATCTGACGCGAATCATCAAACGGATAACTCGTCTCACACGAATAATCCTTCTCTAGTGTGAAAACGGCCATTTCTGTTATAATGAATGTCGCGCCCCGGCCTTGAGTTGGGCGTTCGCGTGTCTGCTTTTGCTTTTTCACAAAGATAATTTTTAAATTGACTATTGACATTTCTGTGTGTAAAATAATATCAGAAGTGCAATACTTTATAAAAACTATGATCTATCAGATGTTAAAAGTTTTCAAAAGAATAGCTTATTTCATCCCGAGATGATCCGAAGACCTTTATTTTGATTTAAAGATACAAAAAATACAGGTTAATTAATATTTAACTTTTTGAAACAAAAGAAGTTAATTTTTAACTTTTTCGTTAACCGTAACAGAAAAAAATTAACCGATAGCCGTAAAAAAGCCAAAATTTTAGCCGATAACCGTAAAAGCCACCACCCCATTGAGACCCTCTATCTACCCAGGGTACCAGAGGTTTTTTTTCGCGTGTGACGAAGAGCTTCGTCGGCCGCAGGCTGACACGTCTTCGGCCTTCGTGTCTTCGGCCGAAGACACAAGCGGCGAAACAGACGCATCTTATGGCTGTGAATACAATAAGAAAACTTTCTGGATAACTGATTCATTTATTGTAAAACGGGTGGTCCTTTTTCAACAGTTAAAAGGTATGACGCCGGAATTGTAAAATTACTGTGTGAAAGGGGTACCATTTCTCAGTGGAAGGTAAAATACCCGGAGGGTGACTCCGCATATGAAAGGGGTGGGGATGCTCGTCGGAAATTTTGAATTAAACCCCTAAAGGAGACCGGTCTGGGCGTGGCCCAACCTTTTTTTGACCTCTAAAAGAGACCTTGTTAAAAAACAGGCAAATGAAAAATACAGTGACTTTTAATCACGGCAAAGACATCATCGAGTACTTGGATTATATGAATGGAGTAAATAAAACGAATTAAAAATATACATATCAAATATGAAAACGTCACAGTCAAGAAGACTTTTGCAGGGACTGATCAAACAACGTGCAATACAGTTTAGATGCGATATTTCCAGTGGCCAATACCAGCCAGGTTCTGATGAAAACTGGTATTGGCCAGTCGAAATATGGCAACTAAACTTTATTTCACGTTGTTTGATCAGTCCCTGCAAAAGTCGTCTTGACTGTAACGTTTTCAATTTGATCTGTTTTGACTGATCACGATCCCTTTGGATCCGACATTGAGCAAGATTGATCGTACACGGTTTCTACCTTAATTTTGCATATCAAATATATATATTTTCACGTGCAACCCTAAACGAGACCTTCACGGCTAAATATGACACGTTTTGCCCAGAACACCCTAAGTGAGACCAAAATCCGAAATTTACGCACCTAAGCGAGACGACGAGTATTCCACCCCTTTTCATATGCGGAGTCCCCCTCCGGGTATTTTCACGAGCCCATAACCCGGAGCGTCTAACTTCCATACTGAGCCTATGCAACGGCGTTTTCACAAGTAGGTTTATTTTTCGAAAATCCAATCACAAGCAAGTGCGTCATCAATAATAAACTTTTAATACGGGGGTAAAATAACGGGCAAGTAGCTGAGCATCTAGGTACATTACTTTGGAGAGTCCCCCCAACCCCCCCCCCCCCCCTTTGGGGGGCCTGAACCAAATTTTAATATATTTGCTGACGGATGATGACGCTTTGAATTAAAGCTGAATTAAGCTTTTAATTCTTTGAATTAAGCTCTTAAGCCGCTCCAATCGTTGTCTATTTACAGAAAATTTAACAATTAAAATCAAGACAACATGAACGCAGTAGCCTATTTTAGTGTTTTCGTAGCGGATAATCTGGATTATTACGTCAGTAAGCTTCCGAAACAAGTTTTGTCCGTTTTCATAATATTTTACGCTTGTTTAGGGTTTCTGTCACAAATCAAGGCGCAAATACCATGAAGAATGACTTGTTGTTGACGTGATTGTAGTTGTTGCTTTTGAACGGCTGTTCGTAGAAATTCTAATGCAGTTGGCCTTTGGGCCGGAGGATACTTTAGTATCATTCCTTACCCTTCCCACCATCGGAACACAGTTATGCATCCCTTTCCTTTTGCAGGACATCCTTTTACGCCATATCATCATGCAAGAAAATCAGTCGTGCAAAAAGTTTGTTTTGTAAATTACACAGCTCTTCACCCTCACCCCCCCCCCCCCTCAGAAAGGAAATCGTTTATCAGGAGTATGCCGGGCTTCAGCATTCGTCCATAAGAATTTCTCCTCTTTTCCTCTAAGGAGCTGCTTTGATGAGTCTAACTTTTTAGAATTTTTACATTTTAGTTGTTGAATGCACAAGGGTCTCAGTGGGCGCTGGAAGGGCGTATGGGGGCATTTTATTCGGTTCAAATATTTCTCTTTTCATACCTCTAAAAATTATTATTTGTCAAAGAAAAATCCATTCACTTTACAGTATTATTTGTAAAACACGTTGATATTTTTTAAAGAGGCTTTCTCTCAGTCATGGCCGAAAAAAGCAATGATATGATCAATTAGCTTGCAGAGATGCGACGTGACAAGACAGTCTTAAAAAAAAGAAGCGCGATTGACTTCTTTTGATAGCAACCTTTTTAACTTTTATGCCCTAAATCGAGTAAAATATTTTCAGACCTGTGTTTTTTAAAAGGTTTTTTTAGGACACAATAGTCTGCAGAGGCAATAAAAGACTTAACCCAAACCGGAAACCGCGCATGAAAAAAGAAAAGCGTCTGAGAGTACACTCGACGATCAAAGCCCCGAAAATTCTCCATTCCGCCCCCAGGCACACCCCTAGATGACCAACCAATCAGAGCGTTTGAAAAGTATACCTACACGAGAGGTGAGAAAGGTCATATTTGACTATTTTTTGTCTCCAGAAAATTTCGAAACACTCCTTATTCACTAGAGAGAAAGAATAGAAAACTTTATTAATGTGTCGGAGCTGTATAACTTGCGATCAACCCGATACTAATCTGGGGACACTAGTTTTAGAACATCCATTTGGCGAGTGAGGAATCAATCTTGTAAGAATTTTATTCAAGCCAGGCAGCCGTGCGTATCTTGCACTCCACGACCTCCACATAAGGACATAATCACATGCTCCACTGTATCTGCTTTCAACGCCTATTATTTTTAGTCCAAGGTAAACAATGCCCCCTTGACCAAACTGGGTTATCATGCAAATTTGAGCTCCCTAGATAATTCTATGAAAGTCATGTGTTTTGACGGGCGCTTAAAACCATTCTTTGCACGGGCGCTTTTTTTTTTTGACATGGGAGACACTTCTTTCTTTGTAAAAGATTTGTCGCCATAACAAAAAAAATTGCAAGAGGTATTTGTCACCACGCTTGGATAATCAACATTTTATTACGCTATTATGATTTCAGCAGTGTGTGTTTTGCTGGCTGCCTCGTGGATTTCACATGCTTTGTCATTGCATGTTACGATCTCTCAATCATTTGGCGCAAATAACATGAGCTGTTACACTTCAAATGGGTCTGTTCCTTGCAGATCGCTCAACTACGCTCTGGAAATTCTAAATGATGCCTCGTTTAGCGACGAAACTACGTTTATTTTCGTTATTCAAGACAGGATCCATGATTTGCGAAACCAAATTCAGATTTCACAACCACGAAAGGAGAGACAGGTCTTTATAACAGCATTGGTGTCAAGATCTGTGATACGCTGTGGCGACGAAACCCTTGAAATCTGTGGCTTTATCTTTGGTTCACAAACGGGTGGAACATTTTTCACGCACAATATTCACGTGTCAAACATCGAGTTTCAGCATTTTAGTGCAAACGCTGCGGCTGTCGTGGCGATTTGGAACTCCGTCGATGTCTCGTTCACAAACTGCGCATTTACACAAAATAAACGAGCTGGTGTAAATGCGATCGACAGTGGCGTTACGATAGCAGGATGCCTTTTTTTAAACAACACTTCGAATGTACAGCATACCCGGCTAAGCAGGGAACTAACCATATCCGTCGGTGGTGGAGTTGGGTTTGTATTTCTTATGTCGAGTAACTTCACTGTCGTCGTCCGAGACACGAACTTTACCGAAAATTCAGCGGCCACAAACGATTCCGAAAACTTTATTCCTCCGTTTACGTCAAGCTCGGTTATTCCTAAACTGAACGTCTTAGGTGGGGGTTTGCTTGTGGCTTTTCTTGAAAAGGCAAATTCAAATCGAGCATTCGTCAAGAACAGTGTTTTCTTTAACAATAGCGCCACTTTTGGAGGAGGGTTGTTTCATTTTTCGGCTCATAGTTCTGGCGGAAATTTATTAGACGTTCAAAGCACGCTTTTCAAACGTAATCGAGCTTCGCAGGGCGGTGGGGCACTTAGCACCTCGATATGGGATTCGAGCTCTTGTAGTATCCTCGTGAAGGACTGCATTATAAGTGACAACTGGTCTAGGAGGGGCGGTGGTCTCAATATTTACCCCATGAGGATGCAATACACATATCCAATCGCGCAATCCTTTATGCAGTTCGTAAATGTGACTTTAGATAGAAATTCCGGTCGGGCTAGCGCGGCAGTTCGCTTGGATACTGCCCTTCCCGTTGGCAATCCTATTAGTGTGCTACCAGAATTTATTGACTGCACCATCCAGAACCATGAAGCGACCTATCTCTCCTACACAGCACCCTTTGCGAGTCAAAGGATACATGTGAAATTTAGCGGTACCAATGTCTTCACAATGAACCAAGGAGCCGGTGCTATAGAGTTCCAAGAAGGAGTGATACACCTCAATGGCACCTTGGAGCTTAGCAAGAACACTGGTACTCATGGAGGAGCGGTTCTGTTCAGGTCCAGTCAGCTTATACTATACCCTGGAAGTGAACTGAATTTTGTTCAAAATGCTGCCAGCGGCACTGGCGGAGCAATTATGGTTCAAACCCGCGCGATGTATGAATACATTCATCAATACAATCCTGACTGTTTTGTGAAGTACAGCGAAGACCATACTCCACCGTCAGAATGGAGGGTAAGGGATGACGCTTTATAAGCTGTATTTAACTAGCGGGCATACAAATTTACAGACAAAGGGATGGGAAGGTAGCTTAGTTGTATGCCCCTCTGCCCCCCGCCTCCCATTGAAAAAGCTGTTCTTTTTTTTCTTCAAAATCATTTGGGCAAACTTTGGTGACATTCGATTGCTATAAAAAAAGGTTGCAAGTTTAAGAAAGTATGTTTCAAAGATTATGTGCCTTTGACCAAACGGGAGGTCAGGATGTCTGGATATTGAGCAAGGTCTTCTTTGCGTTTTTATGGAGACAAAAGGTAGCTCAAGCAACTACGCAGACGACGTTCGACGACAACTTCAAAAAACAATAAATTTAATGATCAAAACAACAGCTCTGCACTTGCATCAGGTTTTTTAGTACATTTCTTTGACGTCCACTGCACAACTACGTCCTGAAACCTC
>OZ038003.1:7061560-7114060 GCA_964035705.1 Porites rus | reverse complement strand
TGTCACCAAAACTCTCTGCCTTCCATACGTACCCTATTCCACACTGAACTTTCTGACAATAGTCTTCAGCCAAGTGGTACCATCATGGTGTTGAAAAGTGTGGAAATAGATCCTGTTGATCCTGGGATGAATTATTTTTCTTTTTCATCCCCCTTCCTCCACTCAAGGGGGGAGGGGGGGAAGGTGTTTTCCTTCCCCTCCCTGTGACCTATTACCTATTTCCTGGATTGCCTTCTGAGCTCCTGATGAGACAAGACCTTCAGCATTAAGCTGGTTATGGGCTATTTTTTTGTTTTTCACTCAGTATGGTGAGCTTATCATAAATTTAAAATGGAATAAAAATGATCATGCAGGTATATGTTGCAGTCAATATTTTTATTTCAGGTAATTTTTGTTTTTCCTTTGTTTCAAAATCATTAGCAATAGCATACATTACCATACCCAAAAACAATGGAAAAATAAAAATTAACTGAGATAAAAAATTAACTACAACATATATCCATGTTGCAGCTGTAACAGGAGGAGGAGTTGGAGGTCCGGAGGGTGTTGCAGTCAAATGCTTGTGAGGAACAGAGAAACCAGTTGGAGAAAGAAATGAAGAAATGAAGAAAATTGGAGAAGGCTTCAAGAGAAATAGCAAATAAAATGAAAACAGGAAAAAAAACAATTTTCATTGAGGCCAAGCAGTTGGCTGCTCAGTTGCATGTCTGGGTAGCTTGACCATTTGGTTAATAAAATTCTCAAAACCACAAACAAACCACTCTAAGAATAAAATGTGTACAAAAAATTATTTATTACTTTTATAAACATAAAGTTGTTTGTTTACAATTCTACAACCATTTTTTCATTCCTTCCTTTTCCCATAATTCTTTCCTCTGTTTTACTTTCCTCTTACTCTTTCTCCACTTCCACAATGTGCGTTTATGTACCCTCTATACCTGGGGTGGAAAGTCACCTGAAAAAAGATATTAGCCATGCATTAAATAAAGCTTCCATTATAATCATTCTTTCAGGAAATAAAGCTGCTACTTTGGCGGTAATTGTAAAAAGCACTGTGTTCCACGATACAGTGCCTTGATTCAGCAAAGAAGCCTTGACCCTTTTGTTTTAAAAGTGAAAGATTTTCTTTTGGTAGCAGAGAAAGGCCCCCAGTTCAGTGCATTACAAATAATTATCACCTACAAAGTTATCTATCATCTAAATTAAAAAGGAACAACCAAAGCATTTCCTTGTGGTACCTGCCTAATATCAAAATGAATAACCAAAATACTGATAAATAAATAACAATTATTGAAGTAGGGTATATCCATGCTGTTTTAGCTTAACAAAACAAAAACACAAGGTAAGTCATTCTCATTTCTATTTTTGTCAAAAAATGGAATTTAGGACGTATTTTGTTTATTGTCATACATTCTCTTATAAATTCAAAGTCCAACAAACTCCTTCAGAGTTTGGGCTACCTGTGGATGGGGCAACATTTCATGACAGGATGGACAATAAAGGGGCTGCATTTTCAACACCTTCAATGTGACTGGAAATTACAGAGCCGGGTTCACACAGCAGATTCAGGAATACAAAATGACTAACTTGGAATAACATAGTTTCCATTTGCCAAAAGTAGCTAACATTGGACCTTTTGGTCATAGAAAAGACTGTAAAAGGATTTGGGTTCTGGTTGGCTAATTGTGCCAGATACCCAGTGCACCAAAAGGTTGACCTGAGTATCCCACAGGTTGTGAGGGTCACTTTGGTTTTTATAATCTCATAAAGTACCCATTCTTCTCACACTAAACTAAACAGCAACTTACCACTTAAAAGTGAGAAAAAAATCAACCATAATAAATTATATAAGAAAACAGAAACAGTTTATGTTGAGCCATAAATTCAACAACTGTCTGCTATCCCTGGGGGGGGGGGGGGGGTACTCCCTTGTATGGCCTCCATGGGGATGTGCCGCTGGACAGGGTATGGTTTTTGTCCTCTCTGTGCTGAACAGGGTATATAGTTTGGCACAAGTCTGTCCTAAACAGGGTATACAATTTCCTGCAAGTCTGTCCTAAACAGTGTGCATGATTTGTGCGAGTCTGTTCTAATTAACAGGGTATTTCATGCATGATCGATTTTGTCTTAGTGCAAATGTTTGCAGATATTTAGTACGTCATCACCCAAAGCATTTACTGGAATAAATATAAATGTTATTGTTCTTGGCACCCTTGTCTAAATAAGATAAGTACAAGTTGACAGGTGTGCTTGATAACCTTGTCCCCATCTGAGGGAGTTAATTGTCCTATCTGGGTACTAAAGTTGAGGGTGTTATCCTAAACAGGGTATGGGTTTCAAACCCTCAGCGGCTCACCTACACCCAAATATTGGTCGAGTAACCCCCCCCCCCCCCCCCCCTACACCGGGCTGCTATCCTATAAGCAAGCTTCGAATTAACTGAGCCATAATTACACAATGGTTGACTGTATTTGTACCCTCTTTGTAAAAGTAACAATCAATTTTATATTGGGAAGTTCAGTAATAATAATCCAGATGGCCAAAACTTCCATATTTTGGCCGTTCTTATTCTGAAGTATCCACCTTATTCTGAGCTATCCAAACCGATACTTTGCTTCACACGACAGTCGCGGTAGTGGTACTGTAATTAAACAGACATTGTTTGCTCCTTGCACTAAATTCTTACAAAAAGAACGTGAAAAACAACTAACCTCTATGTAAGCTTTGATCCATATTTTGTAGTAACCATTCTCATCTTGGCCTTCTTCAGTCTTTGTATACTTAGTCTTTCAACACAACAAGGTCGTAAAGAGTCGGAGCGATTTGCCGAAAAATAATTTTATTCAGTTCCAGTCTCCGAGCGGATACCTGATTTTGGAGTATCCATTCTAGTCACGACCGACATCTCATCGCCCAGTTCGAAATCACCACACGCTCACATCACTGAGCGACCGCGCAAACACGAGAGTGAGGCTCGCGTTCTAATATGGCGTCCGACTCGGTTCGTTCGGGGCCGACTAATTACGAAGATTCTACACCTGAGTGAGCGAGTGAGACATTTGCATATCGCAGTCCCAACAAAAACCCGTTTCTACGCTTCGCGTATCCACGTGTTAAAAAGGAAAGGCAAAAATTCCTTATTTTATGTCGGTAGCTCGAAATAGTCATCTGACTTGCGCTCATTCTCCGACAGGATTAGCTCAGACGTAGACTACGAGTAGTCCCCCATTTTTCCTCAGGGATCATAAGTAGACCGTGCAAAACGCGAGCGCGCGTGAAAATCACCCCACGCGAGAAAAGGCGGCACGCGGTGGGGAGAGAGAAAAATCGCGAGTCGCCTTTTCTAGCGTTGAGTGATTTTCACGCGCTCACGCGTTTCGCTCGCTCTACTATCCCTGAATAAAAATGGGGGACTACCCGTAGTCTAGCTCAGACGGTAGAGCGTGCGCTTGCCTGCAGAGCGGAAGGTCAAGGGTTCGATTCCCGGGGCCGGACCAATACTCAGGGACTTAAAAGTAAGTGAAAAACGAAGGTACTCCCTTTGCACTGCAAGCGGTTAGACCTTCTCGTGGCTTGGATGACGACGTAAAATGGCGGTCCCGTGTCCAGTTGGAGACGTAAAAAAAGTGTCTTTTCAATAAGTACTTTCGTGTCTAATACTTAAACGCTCAATTAAAAGTTCTCTTATTTTCTCAGACGCCATTTTATGGGGATACCAGTGGTGGCGTCGCTGTCCTAACCTGACGTTTGAAAAAAAAGGGGAAGAGGATTCCGCGCGAGTGAGAAGCGCGAGAGGCGCGCGATGTCGCATCCAAATTCCATTCCACTTCCCCTTCCCTTTCGAACGCCTGCCACCCGCGCAGGTTATAACTGTCCTTTTTTTTTCTTCTTCTGCTTGATCCTGCAGCTGTCGCCTGGCGAGAAATCCATGATGGATATTCAAGGATTCGATGAACTCAATCACATGGTATTTACCATTGCTACGATATCCCAAACAGCCAACCCAGGCCTAAGCAATAGGCTACATGTCGACGAGAGTATTCGCCTGTTGTCGCCACTTAACGAAGTGTCTTTTCCGTTTTCGTATCGCCTGGCCAACAAAACTGTATACAAGCAGCTGACCAACAAAACACTGCACCGTTTTCAGGTTGAGGATATTTTCTCTACGTTGAAAAACAGATATTTCTTTAACGTCACTGCAATCCCTTGTAGACCAGGATTCAAGTTCCAGGGTACTGTTTGTATTTGTGACAAGTCCATCGATGGTGTCTCGCGGTAAGACAGTTTTAAAAAACCTGTTAAACCCGAATAGTGTAAGACGCTAACAGTGATCCCGAGGCGGCAAATAATCCATAAAATTCCCCGACGTTTGAGGCTACAATCTTGGACAGAATGAAATTTAACTGCAAACTCCCAAACCCTTCCCCCAAATCAAGGATGAAGAAGCGCGCCATTTGTCTATCTTTGTTTTGGGGGTAATGGAGGTCTAAATTTTCCATCTATTTTGTCGAAGATTGTAGTTCCCAGGCGTTCTTTCCTGTCTTTCCGACAACGCGAAACCGCCGTCGCAAAGTTTAGGGAGGAGCGCAACTGCACGAAAGTAGGCACTAGGATAGGTTGAAGCAGATCTAGTCTCTAACTTTAAAAAAAAGTTATTTGTCGCCGTCACGTAAAGCTTATAAGGAAGCATTGTGTGACAAATTAAATGGTAAAGGTTAAAAGTCGCCAACTCGTAACAGTACTCATTAGACTGAGGGCGACGGTGCCCTTTTTCACCCCTCCCCCTTCATCAATGCCCGTTTACGGGTATTTGAAGCTTCTTAAATCTACTTAGTCTCCTATGCAGCCTTTTCTGTCTTATCACGCAACGCTTTTCCCCAAGAAGGAGGAGCGTTGCGTGACTTGACGAATACGGCTGCGTTCTTCACGGAAAGGGAAGAAGTCGCAATCTGAAGGGTAAGAGGTCATACCAGGAAATCGAACTCGGGGCCTACCGCAAAGAAGGTGGCGCACTAACGGACTGAATAAATAGCGACGAATGGCGACTACTTAGCATGTAGACTGTTCACAGTCCCTTATTTTTCAGTAAGATCGTCGAGATCGAACACTTTGCGTTACGGGCTGCCATCTCACTCCCCTTCCCCTAGAACTATACTCCCCGACGCCTGCCCCCTCGGTGCATTTGAAAATCAAGATGGCCGCAATTATCGCTAGGACGCGCTATATCTTGACGATCTCACGAAAAAATAGGAAAGTGCGAACAGTCTGCTTAACAGGCTACAGTCAAAACTTGCACCACCAAGGTTTGGCTTTTAGTGTTCAGTATTGTTCAGTCCCCACCATTCGTTTTTCTCAGCTGGATCAGGTTATTTATTCATCATTAATTAAACAGATATTCTTCACCTGAGCTCTCATCATGTTCTTTTTTCACCCCTTTCTCAAAACAGATGCGGCGACGACTCCCGGACAGTGTACCTAACAGAGGGTTACTGGGGTGGAGTGATTGATGGTCGCCTGGTAACGTACTTTTGTCCTTCTCACTACTGCAAGTGCGTCACCGATGGAGACTTACCCGGATGTGTATTTAATCCAGCTCGTATAGACGAGCAATGTGCGCATAATCGTACCGGTGTGCTTTGCGGTAAATGCAAGAAAGGTTTAAGCGTGGGTTTAAGGTCAGTAGTATTATACAACTTACTGTCTAACCCCCCGAAGGGGATGTAAACAGTGCCTGAAGGGGGACAAGTGTTTTATTTAGCCCTGTCCCCACAGGGTTTTCAGCTTAGCTGTTTTAGTGTTTGCCATTCCAAAAGAGTGAATAGCCAAGGCAGGAGCCGAGGATATTCCGCGTTACGGGAGCAAATGTATATAAACACTTGAAAGTTGCTGCCCTCTGATTTGGGTCAAAAAAGTCCTAATACATGTACATACGTTTGGTATTTTGTCACGAGACAAGACACAATTAAATAATACTTTTTACAAAATGACACGCTGAGGATACAAAAACTTATTACGCCTAACCTTCTTTTAAAATTAACTGTTATATTATTATTCAAATGAAGAATAATCCTCGCAGTTGTGAACGCAATTTATGCAATTGTATAAGAAGCCTGAAAAAAATTCAGGACTTCAACAGGATTTGAACCCGTGCCCTCGGGATGCTGGTGGATGCTCTAACCAACTGAGGTATGAAGCCACTGATGTTGGGAGCTGGACAATAATGTGTTCATTATGTTCCCGTGCAAAAACATCAGTGGCTTCATTACTCAGTTGGTTAAAGCATCGCACCGTTATCGCGAAGTCACGGGTTCAAATCCCGTTGAAGTCCTGAATTCTCACGCAGTTACATAAATTGCGTTGACAACTGTGTGGATCATTCTTCATTTGATTTCATTTCCGTAGTTAGTCGTGTATGATTTATTTCATATACATCTATCACATTCATCTCTTTCACGGGAACATATGAATACATACTTGATCAGCTTCCAACATAAGTGGCTTCATGGCTCAGTTGGTTAGAGCATCCGCCGGTATCGCGAGGTCACGGTTTCAAATCCCTTTGAAGTCCTGAATTTTTTTAGGCTTCCTACGCAATTGCATAAATTACATTCAAAAAAGGGAGGATCATTCTTCATTTGATTTCATTTCCGCCGTTCTTATATAATTTATTTCAAATACATCTATTATTACCGGGGCCTAGCCGAAGGCTGGCACCGGTCATAACATGCAACGCGTTTCTGTCTTTTCAAAGTTACATTGTTAGGGATATATCGCTGACTGAGATATATCGCTGGCTCGTTACTTTTGCGAGTGTTCGCTGAGATATATCGCTGGCTCATTGAAATTTTATCCGCCATTTTGAAAAGCACGAGGTATGGAGGAGAGTCAAGAGAAAGATTACAGCTTTTTGGGAACGACACGTTCCCCAACCTTTACGATGTACTAGTTTATGAGCGAAAACTTGAGAGTGAATATTTGGAGAGACAAATTTACGAGCCATCGCTTAAGAGTGAACCTTCAATCGTGAAACTTATCGAGAAAATAAGCGACTTATCAAAGCTAACTACATTGAGTGAACCTTTCATCATAAAATTTAACGAGAATCAATCCGAACACTTATCAAAGCTAACTTTAGTCACGCAATATTTACATTAGCGACATGCGAAAACTCTCAACTGTTCAAAATGGGGGATTCCCTAACGTTTTCTCTTTTCACATTATTCATTACACCTTGTTTTCATCTCTAAAGAATATTTGCAATAAAAAAGATTTTCATGTCGCCCGACAAACTTGTTGATGAAAACGACCCTTCCACGTGGGTTGCCAAGACAAAAGCGGCCCCGGTAAAATTCACAAAGTGATTCTTGTATTATTATTATTATTGTTGTTATTGTTGTTGTTGTTCGGTTTTCAAAACGCGATTGAGACCTTTAGCTTCTTATAGCCGGCCTGCCCTTTTCAGTGGCGATTACAAACCTTAAAGTAGGGGCGAGGTGGAGGCGCTTTGGGCGAAACAAACGGAAGTATCTTGGCAACCAGGTTTAATATTTCAGGCTTCTCAACGAGGGTTCCACGTCATGGAGTTCCACTTAATATATGTAGACTTTCACCTCCCTACCCTCCAATTCACTCTTTTTACTCCTTTTTTTTCAAATTGATTTTCTAGAATGGAAGAATGTCTTGAATGTGAGGGCCATGGAGCGTGGGTAATCGCTGCCGTCGTCGTTGTCGTTATCGCTGTATGCGTCATAATTATTGTCCTCAATCCCAGCATGTCTAGCGAGCTTCGAGGACCCCTGTTTTTCTTCCAGGTCCTCCCTATTATCTTCGAGCCTAACAACGTCATTGGAGAATCGGTGCTCTATGTTGCAGACCTGCTAAATTTTGGAGGACCCCTAGTATATCTTCACAGCTGTGTGGTGGAAGGAATGAGTAATTTGTTTGCCGTCGCCTTGGGATACCTAATGCCCTTTGTCACGCTTATTGTCTTTCTAATTTCGTACATACTGAGTACGAGCTTTTACCTGGTCAGGTTTAAATTTCGCAAAAACTCCAGCCTGCAGTCGTTTTGGTTAATGACGCTGTTCGTGTACAACTACCTTGCTGTGACATCTTTTATGTTGCTTCACTGTCCCAAAGTTGGTGGAAAGCTCGTTTTCTTCTACGATGGAAACGTCCAATGCTTCAAGGGAGAACATCTTGGGATGGCACTTCTGGCGATGTTTGTTCTATCAGTGTTAGTTGTTCCTCTTCCCCTGATCGTCCTTGTCTTAACCAAAGGTTACTGGAAAGTTGACCCACAGTACGTCAGCACACTGACGAATGGGTTGAGCCCGCATTGCTCATGGTGGTGGTCTGTGGACTTGTTCAGGAGGTTGTTGTTAATGGCAACGTATGCGTTTATTCCAACTTGGCATACTAAACAGGTAAGAGACTTAACGCCCTAAATTACGTACTTCTAGAAACTCATAAGGGGTTGTCAGTCAACCACTTATGAGTTTGTATAGGTAATAGCATGATTTGTAGTGATATTTGGCATAAACACCACGAGTGATATTTCGAAATTGTTATACATAATTTCACGAGCCGTTAGGCGAGTGAAATTTGAGACCATTTTGAAACATCATGAGTGGTATTTATGCCAAATATCACGAACAAATCATGCTATTATTTGTTTACACTACTACCCGCAAAAGGTTTGTAATTTCACATGTAGGTATTTCAAATTAAGCTGAAATACCACTGCTCTAAGCCAATCAAATTGCAGTAATTTTTCATGTAGTAGTATAACTAGTACTACTGAATGCAGGGTGGGCCACCAAACTTTTGGACTAAGCTGTTCACTATAGAAACCGCAAAGGAAGCACCATGCAAATGAGACTGAGTCGTCCACCCAATTCAACGTCTTCTCTAGGCTCGTTTTCTGCCACTCTCCGTAGGCCGGTCTTTGATGCTCCCTCGAGCTCTCTCGGGGGATGATTGCGGGATTATTTTCCCGACCAGCGGCTGGCAATCGAGCCTACCTCTTTTCTTTTTTGTCGAATTAGAAATGTAGTTTTGGTGGCGAAGTGAAGTTTTCTGGAATTTTGGAAAAGATTGAAGCAAGTTTTTACCAGTAAAATATTTAGCTGTAATACCAGAGGTGTTTTAGGTAATACTTAATTGGTCCCCAGTCCTTCATAGGTTCTGTCGTTCGATATCCTCTGTGAAAAATATCCTCACTTTTCATAGGCCATCCCCACAAGGGGACAACTAACAATGCTCTTGACTTAAAACAAATAGAGACGTCTTAAACGTCCCCTCCCCCTCTCTTTTCCCCGTTTTATCAACTGGCGCACTTTTCCAACATCCTGGCCCAACAGAAAGACACTGAAACACGATAAGGAACGCTCGGCTGTTACGCAAAGACGTCCCTTTCCAGGTAAACCATATCATGAACATCCCAAACAGACTGAATCGCTGTGTACTCTCCAACTGACCGACCAGCGACAAGAAAAACGCGGGAGCAAGAATACACAATGAGAATAAACGCGAAAGAACTGGGGCGAGATAGGCTCCTCACTCTCCCCAGTCTTAAAGCGTTTTTAATTGTACTATTTTTCTGGTCTTGTCTACACCTCTCTCAGCTGAAAATTTGACTAATACGCTGTTTTTCAGATCGTCATGATCCTTATGTGCTGCTTGATTCTCGCAGTACACAGCATATTTCGGCCATACAAGAAGAAAAGAGTCAACGTGGTAGAAACCTTGTACCTCTTCGCCCTTTGTGTTATGGCAACCATGCAAGACTTCGACGACCAGGACAATGCAAATGTAATCTGCCTCGTGCTGCTGATTTTAACCACCGTTCACTTTGTGGCCGTAATTATTTATAAGGCCATTGGATTCTACCGCAGTCGCTCTAAGCGCCATTGTCCGAAAAGGTTCGCCAAGCGTCGAGGGTACGGGTCAATAGCAGGAACAGATTTTGAGACTTCTATTGGTCCCGAGCAGATACGAAGAAAAAACATTTTCGACATAATATTTAGTAATTCTGATGACAGCTCGGATAGTTTCGGTAAATGAGTGAAACTTAATAAAAAAAAACCAGCGCATTGTTGGAGATGACCTTACAGTCGGTGACAGCACAGTTTGGAAAACACCTAACCTGCGTCAAGCTCGGGTAACAAAAATCCGTACAAAGCGCTTAAAAAAAAGGGGAATTTTGATAGTGAGCTGGAAATTCAGTTATTTTAACTTACGAGCTAGGATCTAAGATGGCGCCTTTCCTCAGATACTCAAACGGGGCTTTTTGATTCAGGAGGATTTGTTAAGTGAGGTGGCAGGCATGCGTAGTGTACTCGAGGAGCGAGGATGGCCGTATGAAATTCTTTAACTCCCCCATCGAGTCACTGCCAAGAGGGCCAAGGCGAAAAGGGTATTACAACTAATATGACGTATAATATATTAAGTTGAGAAATGAAAATGTCAAAGAAATAAAAATTTTTAAATAAAGAGTCGTAATACCATCGTTGATTCTCCATGAATTAGACCAAGTTTTTATGGAGAAAAGTTGTCCCGGGAATGAGGTTAAACCTTCCTGCCGAGTTAGCCTGTGAGCAAGCTCTCCTATTTGGGCGAGTCTCGCGAGAACGCGCGGGCGAAAATTGCTCCTTTCTCAGCCCCTCGCTCGCGCGTTCTCGCGAGGCTCACTTCGCTTGCCCAAATAGGAGAGCTTGCTCGCAGGCTAAGCCGAGTCAACTGAGAAAAAAAGTTAACCCACTAGCATGCTCTGATTGTCTCGCATTGACTGGGTTGACAGGCTCGGCGAGCCAAAGTGTTCATAAGAAGAAAACGTAGCCCAGCTATCTTCTCGCTGAGTTGTTTTTCGCCAAGTTTTGTAAGGAAATGTAGGGAAAGTTGGTTCGCCCAAGCCCAAGGATGCTCGGGTAGGCGAGTAAGGCCTGTTTAAACGTCGTGCTGCTGCCGTTCTAAGCTGGCTCGACTTCAGCACGACTCTAAAGGGCTGTTTACATGGAGGGAGGAAGATCCTAGTACCAGGAAGATCCTAGAGGGAGGATCATCCTAGCGCCATATGTTTTCTGTATTCAGTTTGCATGCAAAGGGTTGTACTTGTCCCTAGCACTAGGATCTTCCTAGTACTAGGATCTTCCTAGCTGAGAGGTAGGAAGATCCTAGCACCATGTAAACTGCTTTCGCTAAGAAGATCATAGTACTAGGGACAAACCCGACAAAAATGTCGGCGGGTCGCTCAGTGGCTAATTACGGCAATCAAGGCCGACCATTTCGTTTGGAGTAATCCACGAGCAGCTTATTGTGTTAATTCAGCTGAAAGGTAGTGATTTACGCCAGTAAAGAGAGCAGAAGGACCCAAATTGCATTTCCGATTTTGTCGTCCGCCATTTTTAATCCCTTCTCTAACCCTCTCTACTTGGACAACTCACGGGCCGAAATTTCTGCATGTAAACCCAACGTAGAGTTATCCCACCTTCTAGGATCTTCCTGGTACTAGGATCTTCCTCCCTCCGTGTAAACAGCCCCTAACACGACTGTAGCACGACTTTAACTCAGTCGAATGATTATAATAGCTTTTGCGGATAAAAAAATAAAAAGCGATTTAGTGAATTTTAAAACTTATTCTAATGTATTTATAATTTGTGAATTGAGTTGACACGGCAGTAGCACGACTTCCATCGGGTCCCCGCCCTCTCCCTGCCCCTGGCCTCCACAGAAACCTCATTCTCGTACCCAGAGTCCTCGGGCTCTTTAGTCATGGGGTGGTCGCCAGAAGAGACTTTGTCCTTCCCGGTATTACAGAAGAAAAAAGGTAATAAACGCTTTTTCTACCCAAAAATATACCTGTGCCTGAGGGCAATTTTTTTTCAAGTTCTGAAATTGTGGAGCTGAGTCAAATTATGGTTCGAACGGAAATGTCACGCAATCCGCTAATTGAGCAATCACGCTATCAACACGGTCAAGGAACCTGGGCCGAGTCTTCGTCTTTGCATCGCTCTGTCCTGCGTTGGCTCATCCAGTCTTATTTTGAAGGAAATATTCCCCTTTTTTAACCATGCCAGGAAGAAAAGTTTATGTTGTTGGCGTCGGCATGACAAAGGTGAGTGATGAGATAAGTTTTGTCTGTAAATCAGGACCAATTTGAAGTTACGTAAACTGTCATGATCCAGCGGCCATGATGAGTCAGCTGGCGATCAAGTGAACCAGATTGAACCCTATAGTACTTTACAGTGAAACTATATTTTCTAGTTTGAAAAGCCTGGCCGACGAGAAGATTTTGATTATCCTGATATGGCTAAAGAAGCAGGTTTGTTAATTTCTTCCTTTTTTGTATTTTATACACTAACCAATTTAGCATTGAAATTGACGACCTTTAACAGCTTATTTGTACTTTCAATGATAAAATTTAAATTTTTTCTCCACTAGTCATTATTGTCATTATTGATAATAATCGTAGCAATAGAATTCACACATTTTCCTTGTTTAGGAAGTCAAGCCCTTAAAGATGCAGGTTTGGACTACAACAACATAGAACAAGCTGTTGTTGGTTACTGTTATGGTAAGAATGTATTATGGGCTATTCCATTTTATAGCCACACCCCATCCCCCTCCCCTATGGATGAGGTTAGTTGACTTTTTGCCTCCTAAGAAAAAAAGAACAAAAGAAAAAACACAGTCCACCCCCCCCCCCCCCCCCCTGAGAAAATAGCCCAATTTTTGTATGTCCCCTTTCAGAGGGCCTGTTCATACTGATTAGCAAATCCACAATGGCTTTTCTAACGGGCCAATCATGGCGCATACTCAAATCCTGGTACATAAGTGGAGGCCAAGAACAAGGAATTTGGCTCTATTTCCCAGACATACTTAACCAGAGTTAAGTTCGGTCTGTGACGTAGGCTAGTAACTTACCGCCAGCAATGATTATTTTTTTAAACATAAAATTAGTGTATAAGATTCTTCTCTTTTTTGAGGTATTGCTTAAGTGAAGAAATGGAATCGTATCAGGTTTTGAGTGGGCGGCTGCTTTCAGAAATAACGTTCTGGCATTTTTTAGGTGTCCTTTGTTTCCCTTAAATACATGCATTTTTAATATTATTTATTTATTGGTTGTATGAAGGTGATTCAACATGTGGTCAGAGAGCTCTTTATCAACTTGGCCTTACTGGAATTCCAATTTACAATGTAAGTTAATGGTTACTTAGTATCATTTACGTTACAACTTCATGCATGAGTAAAAAAACAAGGGACAAGATATGGTAAAGCAACTTAGTGAACCTTAATGCAGTAACTTCAGGCAAATGTAATTTTTTAAGCCATCTTTCTTTTACATATTGTTATAATAATATTGCCCTAATTTGCAGACATTTTTATGCTGTAGAAAAGGTCTTTTATGCAGCAAATTGTTTAAATATTACCATTACAGCTTTAGCGACCCCACTTATTGATGTTTAACAGCTGGTGTGGTCATTAAAAAATAATAATAAAGAACAAAACAAAAGCAAGAACAAAAGGCAAAAAAAACTTAAATAACTACTGAGTGGTTGGTGGGTGATTTTAGACATGTTTTTTCAGAATTGAGAAGAATAAGCAGAGGATGAAGACATCTGGAGGCAGGGAGTTCTGCAACGGGCATAGTTGTCCTTAGACCTGTAGGCCTGGGCGTGACAAATTTTTTGTTTGATCACTCTACCCCTTGTAATAAATTATGCATTGTTGGGGTGAGCTAAATAAGCTTAAGAGCTCAAAGTGTTGGTGAGGTCATTGTGTACTAGTCATGCATGCAGTTTTCACGGCAGGATATGTGGAAATGAAAGTCAGCCAGGCCTACAACTAGTCAAAAAACTGGCTACGCTCCTCTACTGAACTATGGTTCTAGGATAAAAGGAGAGTCTTTGATGTCTGCTTCTGTGGGTTGGTGAACACAGATTGCCCCCTGGGTTCAGTTGCAACTTAGTTAAGTCTGGAAAAAGTTTGCATCCAAAAGTCTGTAAAAACCCTTAGTCATTACCATCATTGTTGAGCTCTTGCATACATGTGTACATGTCAGGTCCCTAATGTTTATAGTCATGAGCCACTTGTTACAGACTGACCAGTGCTGATAAGTCGATCTGAATTAGCCACTTCTAGCCATTCTGGTCATTTTTATTTTTATGCAATCTTTTTGCTGCAGGTAAATAATGCTTGTTCCACTGGTTCCAGTGCACTGTATTTGGGAAAGCAGTTGATTGAAGGAGGTAAACAGGCAAATTAAGTTTTGTAAACTTTTTTTAAGTTCTTTAATTTTTAAATGCAGCATTATCAAAGTTGTCAGTTCATTGATCAGAATTGCAACCTAAAGATCTAGAGCTGAGTTTAAGTTCTTCTTAGTATGGGTTACTTGCTAGAGTTCATAGGCTTGTAATTTCAAAATGATGCCAGCCTTGTGAAACCATTTTGTTGAAACGGACAGCTGAACAGAGACTTGGAGTCAAAAACAGAAATGAACTTAACAGGAATTTAACTGGAATGGTTTCATATGTTCATGTAGCTCAGTCTTTAAGTCAGTGTCAGTGGAAAGTCAGTCAGTGAAAGCAGTTCTTTATACAACTGTATTTTTAGTAAATCTTAATTATAAGTAATGATAATTTTATACATCTTTTAAATGTTGTTTTTATGTACAGGTATATCAGACTGTGTTCTGGCCTTGGGATTTGAGAAAATGGAAAGGGGGTCTTTAGGAACAAAGGTTTGTGTCAGTTTATACCTTTTAATCATACTGCAACTGTTTTTGATGTATGTGTTGTGTACTAAAGAGGGAGGCAATCTCAATGAGCCTCAGGTAGAGGCCATTTATAACTCTTTGACTCATGAACAATTTAGTATTATGCAGGCATGTCTTGTGGATTTATGAGATCCTTGGTTTAGTACTTAATTTAAATCAAAGCTCTCCAGAATTACAGTGTTTTTGTATTAATAGCATTATTTGTTTTTCACGAATAGCTGTTTTTATGTTAGAGACTTTAAAGTCGTGCATTTAACATCTGAGACATTAAAGTCGTCTGGCATAACAACGGGACACATTAAAGTAGACGAAAACGTTGAAAAAATAGAGTTTTCTGAAAAAAGACAAAACAGTGACTCTTTCCAGTTGTTTCTTGACAGACTGGGCATATATGCACCCCAGTTTAAGGTGTCCTGTTTTTCTACTAGATGTATTTTGATAACATCTGAGGTGTTTAACCCTGTTATCCATAATGACTGTGGTGCTCCTTGTCATTAATTAACATGTAATTGTAAATTTTTTTCTCATAGTACAGTGACCGGACACCACCAATGGACAAACACGTAGAGGTGATGATTAATAAAGAAGGACTCGCTGCAGCACCTTTAACACCTCAGATGTTTGGTAATGCTGGCAAGGAACACATGAAAAAATATGGTGAGATAAATGATATGTATATCAGGGTGAGATGAAAAATAATAATGATAATAAAAAATAGCTTGGCTATTTGAGCAAGCTGCTGTTCAATTTTACTATCCTACACAAGTCATGTAGCCTGTAGAGTATTCAGTAACTTGCTGGACCCCCCTTTTTACTAACATTTTGATTTGGCAAATTTTTGCTTGCCCATTGGACAACTCATACGTAAAAAATGCTACATGTGGCCTGATGGGTTGTTCCATTATCTCTGGGCTATCATACAGCACTTTTGTCACATCCTGTGTATGATATCATAGTGAAGCTCTATGAGGCAAAGCTGTGCATGCCAGAGCAACCCCGTGGAGGTACTCTAGGATTTTTCGGATTTGCCACTGGTATCCTGGTATACTTAGCCTGTACCAGACCCAGTTTTGTTACCCTATACAAGATTGAACTCCATAACCTCTCCTTACTTTAGAATCGCTATTTTTCAGAAGCTACTGAGGCAATCTTGCTAGTCATTTCAGCCAAAATATTGCTGTCGTGGTTCACTCTCTTCACCCAAGGAAACAAGGAAAGCTGCAAGAATCTAGCGCAAAAATTTATCTTTTAAATCGGTGCTCTTTATCCCCAAGAAATCGAGGCACTTAACACATGTACCTACACGTATACTTTCACTGTTCTCAAATCTTTATCCATGTTGTAACAGGAACCAAGCCAGATCATTTCGCCAAGATTGCATACAAGAACCATCTTCACTCAGTGGACAACCCGTAAGTAGGATTAAAAAAAGACTGTTGCTGGCTAGGCTGTTAAACACCTAATGATAATGATCCCATCGCTTTCATCTTTTTACTGCTGGGATGTAGCAAGCCTTTAGAAATTAGGGGGGTGCAAAGGTTTTAGGTACATTGTAGCTCATTGTATTTGAAAAGCGGAGCGTTTTGGGTCCAAAGGACCCATTGGACTGGTCACTGTATCTTAAAACCAGAAAACGTTTCACCTAGCTGCAGGGACATGATTGTTTCAATTTTCTGGGAGATGAATTGTTCTTTTGAACTTTTATGCATGAATGTTTTGACTTTTGGGGGCAGAAAACTGGGGGGGGGGGGGGGGGAAGGCATGGCCGGGAGATTTGATGAAAAACTTGGAGACTCCCTATAAAAGAGTTGGCAGGTATGTAGTAACCATAGTCGTTGATAAACTAACAAAACAAGTGAATGCACTTTATCAGCTATAATATTTTCATCTCCACAATGTTGCAGCTTGTCACAGTTTAGAACAAAGTACAGTTTGGAAGACATAAAGAATTCTAAAATGGTATTTGATCCACTTACCAAACTACAATGCTGGTAAGTGAAAAGAATATTATCATGTAATGATAATGATTGAGATAACGATAACCATATTGATAATGATAACGATAACGATAACCATATTGATAATGATAACGATAACGATAATGATATTGATAATGATAGCGATAACGATAATGATATTGATAATGATAGCGATAACGATAATGATATTGATAGTGATAACGATAACGATAATGATATTGATAATGATAGCGATAACGATAATGATATTGATAATGATAACGATAACGATAATGAACGTGTGCCTGGGAGGCTATCAATGCTTCTAGTGCCAGCAAATACATTGACTCTTGAATAAAACAGGCTTTTTAAAGTGAGAATTTTTTGTAAATAGTTATTTGTATTTATTCATTTATGAACGCATCATATCAGTCCAACATCAGATGGCAGTGCAGCGGCTGTGTTGGCCAGTGCTGAGTTTGTTAAGAAGCACAACTTGCAGGACAAAGCTGTTGAAATCCTTGGAATGGAGATGGCGACTGACCTCAGTAGCACCTTCAACGAAAACAGCTGTATAAAGCTGGTGAGTGGTTTAACATTAAAAACCCGTGAGAAAAAACCTGCATTTTCCCAAGTTAGCCTACATAGGCGGCGGAGCGGGCACATTTTGGTGCGGAAATACATTTTTACTGATGTATTGACAATACCTGTGACATCGCCGACTTCAGAGCGCACATTTTCCGCTCTCAGGCGACTCAGGAACTACCTAAGAACCACAGTGAAGCAGGACGGCCTGAACAACTGCCACACACTAGACACTATGACCTCACTACGGCCCTCCCTCCGTCTGAATAGAATTAACACTGTGTGCTATACTATTGAACTGCTCTACCCCAGGTAGGCAGCTTTAGATTCTGTTGATGTGACGGTGGGAATCCTTAATTATTGACTTGAATTGCAGGTTGGTTATGACATGACTAAAACAGCTGCCAAGAAATTGTTTCAGAAAACTGGTAGGCTTGTTAGACACGTATTGCTCATAGAAACAGTCTGACCTCTCGTTACACAATAATGTTGTAAGCCTTTTTTTTTTTAGAAGAACGTGTTCGTCTGTTAGCGTGCAACAGAATTTAGAACCGAACGAATCGCTGTGGTTGAATCGTCAAGGTTGATGTTCGTCATTTGTCTCAGCTCCATCAGGAGAGATTTTCCCAAAGTTTCTCTTACTACAACGGGATATGCCACTAGCGAAAAAAGGGGGACTTAACTTCGCAATGGAACCTCGAGGAATGATAAATGAAGCAGACACTTACCAAAACCTTTTGAATCGAAAGCCAGTTTATCTGAGAAAGCACTCTGATTATGTACGTTGTACTTTATTTACCAAGGCATTACACCCAATGATGTCCAAGTAGTAGAGCTGCATGACTGTTTCTCTGTCAACGAGCTGCTTACGTATGAAGGACTTGGATTGTGTGCTGAAGGTGAGTCTGTATTTGTTTGACATCGATAATTAGAGTGGCATTTATTGATTTAATGTTTTCTTCTTTTCTTTTCTTTTTGTTTTATGGAGAAAGGAGAATTTAACGTTCTTAAATCAATAAGTACTGGATTCGACAGTGGAAAATCGACGAAGGGCCAAGGGACTGGCAATACTTGTTTGCTATTACGAGGTTTCGTTATATCGAGGTTCTTTTCCTTATACCATTGCTGGGTAAAGAAAATTGCTCGTTGTAACGCGGACTTCGATATATGGAGGTTCGTTATATCGAGGTTTAACTATACCTTGTATTGAAACGTCATGCAATAGGACTGCCCCCGCCTGGAATAAGGCCTTAGTACTTGTTTATGGCGGGTATCAGCTTTAGGTTGCTAAACTAAAAGGGAGCACCTGCCTAATTGGTCAAGCATTTGTTTAAAGACATGAGATGGTTATGATTTCTGGAATTCGTTTTAGTGCCTATGGTCTCCTCTCAGTTTATGAGCTATTGTTCTTAACACTAGGTTTAGGGAGCTTAAGCAACGACGACGGTAACGGCGACGAGAACAAAACAATAGGTTGAGATTAGCTAAACAACTTTGCACGTGCATCACGTTTGCACGTGCATCACTCTTTTTAGTACATTTCTTTGCCGTCGTTGCACGACTACTACGTGAAACGGCCTAGTTTCACGTTTTGTGTGGTACGTGAACATAAGGCAACGATTTTCTTTTCCTTTTCCTGAACTCTGATACAGTCCTTTAGAATTAATCTCCAGAAAAATTCGCCACAATTTGTCGAATTGAACAAAGTGGAATAAACGCGATAAAGTTTGAAGCAGCATGAATTCACTTTTTAAGTGACTTTTTTGTAGCCGTCGCCGTAGTTGTTGCTCTCTCTGAGGTTCCAGAAAGTGGAACATTATTTGAGTTTTAAATGCGCAAACCTTTTTTGTTGTTGTTGTTGTTTGTATGTATTATTTCAGGACAGGGAGGACAGTTAGTGGAGAGAGGAGATACCACTTACGGTGGAAAATGGGTTGTAAATCCCAGTGGAGGACTCATTTCCAAAGGACACCCTCTAGGGGCCACAGGTAAGGGAAGAAACAAGCCAATCAATGCCTTGAAATCGCTTCTCCCCTCGAAACAAACACCTCATGACCTCTCTTCTGAGTCGGCCTTATGGGCTATTGACTCAGAGGCCATGAGGGCGAGAGGAATAATTGTTTTAGTAAAATCCAACTAGTTGGTCAAAAACATCGACACAAAACAACCTTAGAAAGCAAAACGCGATTCAGCCGCCATTGTTTTGGTTTTCAAAGCCTGCCCTTTTCGCTACTAGTGGGCTGTTGTGGGGTGGGGGTTACTCCCTATAATGGCCTTTACGAGGAGGCTCTACCCGAAAGTGGTAATTATTAGATTAAGTATGTGAAGGGTAGGGAAATCTGCGTTTTCAGTCTAACATAAGGCCCAAAAGGGTTAACAGATACATTTTTGTATTTTATGGTTCTGGTTTGGTGATTTATCCATACCGTAGGCTAAGGGGTTGGACCGTGGGGCGAAGCCGTCCGTTATAAAACTCTGTTGAGTACTCCCCCCCTTTTGAACAACGAGTAGCTCAAAAGCTGTTTGCACATTGATAACGTAATGTTTTGTTTAGGTCTTGCTCAATGTACAGAGCTTTGCCGCCAGCTTCGTGGTGAATGTGGAAAGAGGCAGGTTTCCGGAGCGAGAATAGCATTACAACATAACCTTGGACTGGGAGGAGCTGTTGTTGTGGCCTTGTACCGACTTGGATTTCCCAATCAGAGAAGGTGAGGGACAGTTGTTATTCTTTATTTCGTGTGAAAAGGTAAGTTGCATTTTGCGTTTGTATGTTGACGTCAGGCTTAAAAAATTTCTTCATCATCATCATCATCATCATCATCATCATCGGCTGACTGAAGAGTAGTCGACTGTAAGGCATCTCCAAATGGCTGGGTCTTGGGCATTGCGCAAGAGAAATCGGGGTCGATCCATTCCCCGACTTTACTGGATAAGGAATTTCTCGGTCTTCCTCGGGGTTTTCTCCCGTGGGAGGGCTCATACAACGCAAAGATGTTGGCAGCTTCATCGTTGTCGACGCGCAAAATGTGGCCATGAAACTTAAGCTTCGTTATTGAAGTGAATCACCATCAATGTGATGGTGATTCTTTTCCTGATATATAACTTTTACAGGATAGATAATTCTTTTGTGGATTTAGAGAAAAAATCCGCAAAAAACTAAATCACCATGACGTCGATGGTGGTGCACTTTTTTTTTAACTTTGTTGGAATGGCGGCGAACGGCCTCTGTTGCAACCTCGTTCGTTTCCAGGGTCCTGGCCTACTCGTCCCCCGGAGTGGAACGCTCCCTCGCTGTTCTCCCTCGCTCTAGAGGACGAGTAGGAGAGGAGCCTGGGAATGAGGCTGCCTCTTTCCGGTCACTCTTGGTTCAGTTCTCTTATCGGAACAACATCCCAGGCAGGAACGGCGGCCATGTTGCAGCTTGTTCGGCGTCACAGGAAAACCAGGCTTAACTTATCATGAACTTGAATTGTAGGTTTCGTCCTGTGCCTTCGTACACTTCTGCTGTAACAAAAGACGATTTTAAGGCGGCAGCCATTTTTGAGGAGATGGAGAAGACATTAAAAAGGGTAAGATGAAAGTGAAGACGCACGTACGAGCTGGTCGTTGTTGTCTTTCTTTTTCTGAGACAAGCGGGCTATAACATTTAGTATAACATCCACCTTTTTGTTATTGCTACACTGTATGTAAATGACGTTTTTTTTTTTCAAGAAAGCTACGCTAAAACCGGATCTTTTGACTTTAATATGATAATAGTTTTTGTAGCTTTTTGCCAATATTTCAAGTGGACTTAAGCTGATTGAAACTTGACATACGTGTTTGTCGTGTGTGTCAGACGCTTAACATCAGTCGGTATTGTTTGCGGCTAAATTTGCGATGTCGCTAACCTAAACCTTGCCAGGCCAAAGCTGGTTCTGGAGGCTGGTTTACAATGGTAGATATTAGAGCCTTTCTTTCACTTGTTCGATTTTGACCTGATTTTAGTGATAAGCGGTATACCTGGTGTTGTAGTTACGCAAGTAAATGCGCCAAAACCAATTTTATCTTCTCCTCTTTCTTTCTCTTTTTCTCAATCCTTATGTTAAACTAGGAGGGTGCTAAGCTAGTGAAGAAGATAAAGGGGATTTTCAAATTTGTCGTTAAGAATTCAAACGGAAAAGAGGCGTGGTGGATTGTGGATGCTAAGAATGGAGACGGCGCTTTAAAATTTATGGCGTCAGGTAAACGATTTGTAGCGAGGCACTTTAACATGTAGTTATTGGTATTATTATTAGAATAATTTGAAAATTTTGGGGAAATGTGCCCTTAGTTGGATTTAGCCCCTTTCCGCTTTGCTAAAAACGTTTATTTTTATTAAAGGGACTCCAGACCGGTTAGGCTCGATTTCCGCCGTCTCCCGGGTCCGGTCTTTGATCCTCCCCGAAGAGAGATTGCATCTGTAACGAACGCAGTCATCGAAACCTAAGGCGCCTTGAAAAGATCCTTGAAGATGCAAAATCTCTCCAAAAACAATCACTGAAAGAAGAGTTTACAACAAACAACCGAACAAAACGTTGTGTTCCTTCGGACTCTAGAATTTCGCCTAGTGTCTCCGTGCCGTCGAAATCGCTTCGCCATGCGATGGATCAAGGAAGGACTTTTTGTTTTGATGTGATAATTTCTGCGACAATCTTTGCTAGGCGAAAATCTGCAGGCGGTAACATGATTGGCTTACTCAACAAAGAAATCGCAAGCGTCCAGCCTCTCTTTCGGGGGGATGAGTGCGGGCTCATTTTCTCGAACAGCGGCAGGTAATCGAGCCTACAGGTCGGTTTGCAGTGGCGTTGCCACGTAGTTTCGCTCATTTCGCTTTGCTTTTAAAATACATACCGCTATATGGAAGGTACCTTCTTCCCTGCTCAAATTGCTTTGTCCATTGGGCCACATTACCCATGTTACTAAAGGACTAAAGAATTATTAAATTTTAGCTGGTATATGTCTCAGTACCGAAATCATCAGTCTTTTTTCATGACTTATTATGAAGTCGATCCATATCGACCGTTGTAAGAAACCCACAATACACAAGCACATAAAGGATAGGCACGTGCTAGTGTTACGTAATAGAGTTGAAACTCGGCTATTTTATTGCGGATACCCCAGAGAGAACAGTGATTCCAATCGTTTTTCTTTTCAGCAGCTCGCATTCTATTTTACTAAGATAAGAAGTTAGTTTTTTCGAGATAAAATAATACATATTTTAAAAATTTACTTTGCAGACAAAGCTGATTGTATAGTGACCATAAGCGATGAAGATTTTGTGCAGTTGATGAGTGGAAAATTGAATCCACAAACAGTACGTATCATTTATAGAATATATCTAGACATTATCTCTTGATCTAGATAACCCATACAATCGTGAGCAATGATTTTTTCTAGTACCCCCTACACACCCGCCTACAGAGGCTTAAAGATCGATTAGGATAGAGCAGCAGTGTTAACATCGAAAAGAGTTAAATCAGTTCTCTTGGAGTGCAATTCAATAGATGCAATTCCAGGGGGAAATATCACCAGCAAGTGTTTTTTTAAAGTTTGTAGACTGAATATAGTTCCTGTAAAATTGTATCCTTTATCCTTGCGCTTTAGTTGGAAGGGGACGTAATAGAACCTGTCACATTGTTTAAAAAACGTAGGGAGATTCAGCAACGATGGCGGCGACGGCAAAACAACAACTTTGCACGTGCATCACGCTTTTTTTGTAGAATTCTTTACCTTCACTGCACGACTACGAAGTGAAAATGCCTAATTTCACGTGTTAACTAGGAGGTAAACAAGCGACGACAAATTTTTCTTTCTCTTTCTAAACTGACGTTTTTCTTGTCGTCGCCGTCGTCGGTGCTAAAGCTTACTAGTAGGGGACGGAGGACCTGGGGTCAATGACCACTGCCGTCATTGGTCTGGGTGGGTGAGATGATATCATGCATGGGCTGAAGCCGCAGCATAGTGCATGCTGACGTCCGATCTCACCCCTCTGGTTCCTCTGCATTTAACCACGGGCTGCGATTTCACCACCGCCCGGTTAGCTCAATTGGATAAACGCCGGTCCGAACCCCGGCCGGACCAACACTCAGGGTCTTTAAATAAGTGAGGAGAAAGTGCTACCTTTGTAAAGACATCCGTAAACGGTTATACTTTCTCCGATGAGGACGATAAACTGTAGCCCCCGTCTCACAACCCTTGCAATTTTAAATTCTGAGGGACGTTAAAAGAACCCACGCACTGTCCGGAAAGAGTAGGGGACATAGTTCCCGGCGGTTTGGTGTTTCCCGCATCGGGGAGGCACTGTTATGGGCCCCACTAAATGGCTCCACGCGCTGTTGCGGTAACCCTGCCAAGAATTGGCGAACTACAGTAAAGAAGTAAGCTGCCACTGTTTATTCTTCTTTTTCATTCTACCCTTTCAAGTTGGACATGTAAAACTGAGCTGTTTGCCTGTCACGCTGAATCTTGTCCTCTTCCGAAATTCTGCCGCCCAATAATTCAATACGTAATAAGCATACAACGTGACGACTATATAGTTTTTTATTTTATTTTTCTGTTCAGTCTACAGCTAACAATCGATAATGAAGCTCTAATTTATCGGCAGCTTGCGAAATACAGCCATCTCTCTTCGCTCGTCACCACTAGGGACGTTTCACGGGAGAGACGTGTGCAATTCGGCCCCCAAAATTCCTTTCCTGGGTGCTAGAGAATTCCGCTTTCAAACTGTTTTTATCGGATCCATGGGGTTTGCATTGATCGTTGTGACTTCTTGTCTTTTATCTATCATTCTTAAGCAACAAATAGAATGACTACGTCGACCAATCAGCGCTCGTTAATCAGATTCCGGGCATTATTGAACTTTTGAGGCCGAATCGCACACGTCTTCTCCCGCGAAACGTCTCCAGCGACGAGGAGCGAGGCGAGCGGGCTGTATTAGCAGGCTAATTTATTACCAGACGTAGTTAATCGATAAACCAATAATCGATATTAATCAATAGTAATCAATATCAATCATCGATGAATATCGATTTCCGATATCGATCGATAGAAATCGATAAAGAAAAAAGTTGTGACTTCGATTAATATGGATGATTTTCCGGTAGAAATCGATGATGATTTTTTATCGATTACTATCGATTCCTATCTATTGTTATCGATTTTGTTAATCGATAATCGATAAATTATTTTTTCTGTGACTTCGATTTTTATCGATTTCCGATATCAATCGATATTATCGGTGGATTAAGTCGATTAATATTGATGATTTCGATTCTTATTGATTAACTACGTCTGGTTTATTAGAAACGCTTGAATTTAGAGTATTGCTATTATAACAAACGGCTCCCTTTTTCCTATCAGGCATTTTTCAAAGGCAAGCTTAAGATCAAAGGCAACATGGGTCTGGCAATGAAACTGAGAGAAATTCAACCTAAGGCTGGAAAGTCCAAGCTGTAGAAAGCAGACAAGTATACAACAAAAGAACCGAAAACAAAAACACTGCTATAAACGAAACAAACAAAGAAGCATTTGATGCGCACGATAAAAGAACGATTAATTTTACTACTATCCATTCTTGATTCGACCTCAGTCGTCTGTGTCACAAATTGTGAAAACTTCCAGATTTTATTTAAAGAAAGGATCTAAAACAAATGGTAAAAAAGTAAATATACTGCTGAAGAGGTTTCGTCTGAGCCACACCATGCATTTGATATTGTCCTCATAATCAATCATTAAAGCCTCATTACATGTCTGTACTAGGACAGCATTAGCTACCAGCGGGGATATGTGTGGAGAACAATTGAATTGTTCTCCATACATTTTCTCCATACATTTCCCATGTTAATGATTAGAAGAAGTTGTTGAATTGGTGTGGAGAAATTAGGTGCAGGTTTCCCTTTATTTTTGCTAAAATATTAAAAAATCTAACTACATCTCTGTGGGACCTCACGTACTCCCTCCTCTTCCCCTAAAAAAAAGGAGGTTGAATTTCCAGTGAGCTGTAATGTTCACTCGTGTGTACTTTCATCAGTGTTTCAAACAAGAAAGTCATTTACTGGCTGAACCAATCAATCAAACACGAGTATGTTTTCCAAAGAGCTACCGTATGCCTCTTGCTTCGTTCTTAGACGTCTCGCTCGTTGTGTGAATTTGCGCGCAAAGGACGGTGGGAAAGAGATTTTCTTTTTCCTGTCGTGCCAATCAATTCGTCACCAGTCACTTGCATTTCGCTCTGGCCTTTTTTCGCAACGAAAGTGCGGAAAACGAAACGCATGAGCAGTGGGCAGGGTTTACATCGACGGTGTAGGATCAGTGTTTAGTATGTGTAACATACAAAATAGTATAGATAAACTTTTCAAGACTTCGGTGCCTTTTTTCAGATTTATTTCAAGTTAAGTGTTCAGATGTATTCCAAGTTTTAATATGCACCCCTCAAAACGTCATTCAATGCTTCGTAGAAATAAAATAAAAGCCTCCTAAAATGTTTTCTTTTTCTGTCTTCTGCTATCTAAATAAATAAACTAGATCATTTTGTAATAAATTAAAACACTGACATTAATGACCTCTGCGGTATTGCATTTAAACTGTCAGCTCTTCCTTTCTTTCACTTTCGATATAGTCTATAAATAGCGAAAACAAAATACACTGGTTTTCAACCTGTGTAATAGCGGTAAGAAGATAAATTCATACCAAATCTAAATTATTAGTGGCTAACACGTGGGAACGGCAAAGCTCACGTTCCTCCCAAGACTGATGGGAGGGAGGTACTCCCTAATATGTGTCACGTGATGTAGGTGTGAACCGCGGGATAGGGCCCTGTGGTCAGTTCGGTTCCTCGAAAGTCCCGACAACTTTTCGGGCCCGGAATCAGGAATTCTAATCAAAATCTAACGAATCAAAACGCGGCCTCTTTTTTTTGTTGTTAACTGATAGTTTTGATCATATTATCTGCAAAACTATTGAAACCTCGGTCTCGGATTTGAACAAGAGCAGCTTTTCGGCTTTGTTAATTATCGGGACTTTTAAGAAAAGGTATCCTCTAGATGTTTAACACTACTCTAAGCCCCAAAATTCACATACAATTTCTCCGGACTCATTTCCATACTTTCCTTGAAAAATTTAATTTGTTTGTAATAAGATGATCATTTTGTTTACTCCCGTAACATTTCTACTTGATTATGTATCGATATTGTTAGGAGAAAGTCGGTGTTGGTCACTTTTGGGACTTGAAGGTTTAATTGTATAACTATGATAATTAGGAAAGTCACTTAAATAGTTTGTCCTTTTTCGGTTTAACCGTGAGCCTCGTTTACACTAGAGAAGAGCTTTCAGGATTCGTGACGAGCCCTAGCTGACGTTTTTATGTTAAACGTATTTACACGCACTTTTATAAAGCCGAAATAAATATGTCCTGGTTTGGTCGTGCGATCGGATATTTTGAATCCGTAATCTTTAACTGAATACTTAGTATTCTGATGAATGTTCACTGATTTACTGATTTGCTTGTGTAAACGGCTACGATTCGAATACCCTAACTGTGATAAATCCAGAAGCAATCTCGGTTAGTGTAAATGTAGCCTCGAAGGATTATGAATTTTCTATTTGATTTATAGTACTATTACTATTATTATTATTATTATTATTATTATTATTATTATTATTATTATTATTATTATTATTATTATTATTATTATTATTATTATTATTATTATTATTATTATTATTATAACTGTTGTTGTTGTTGTTGTTGCTGTTGTTTAAGTTGGGATTCGAGAACCTTCACGGGAATTGACGGGAGTATCTCGTCCCCTTCCGTCTCGGGAAGATTTTTCCTAAATCTTTGAAAAAGTTTTGCATTGTTTGATCGTTTTCTACTATACAAATGACAACTCGGAATCCAGGCTATCGAGGCTACCGGAAAAAGTTTTAGCTTTCATGTAGTTAGATTGTTCGCCACAACAATTTCCTTTGCAAAACAATAGTACAAGAAGTGTAAAAGATAAAATAGCAACCAGTGCGAAAAGTGCAGCTAACAAGACCAAATATTCTCTTGGGAAAAGCAGGTTGTTAGCACTCTCCGAATGGGAGATGCACTGCCCGCCTTTACAGAGCTGAACGCAGTATTTGGCGTTACACGTGAATGAGCATGCTCCGGACAAACATCGCTGTCTGCAATAATCGACGTCGCTGGTACACTTCATGTGACAGTTGTGACACTCTTGATGACATGTCCCGGATAAACAAGTCAATGCTTTGCAGCGAGCATCTGCGCAGGCTTGGTTACATCTCTTGACGGGCTGGATACTTTCCGTGTTTCCGCAGTCACATGTTGTGTCATTACACGATTGATAACGTGTCTCTGTATTGATCCTGATCTGGTGAACGTTTCTTTCTGCCTCTACCGTGACTTTTGCAACGAGCAATACGGTGAAGATCATAACAACCTGACGAATCATCTTATCTAAAGAAAAGAAAAACATCAGAGTCACTAACGTTGATAGCAGCTATGCAAATGTTTTGGAACAAAAGAAAGTTTTTACATGCGAAAAAGGATCAAATTCCATAGGATAAGTTTGATGCACCAACATGGCCTTCGTTTCATCAGTTAGGGACACCACCATGGTGGATATGACGTCACGCGGAAACGCTCCTACGCGTTGATTCTGTAACACTCTCTGACTCATGCTGACTTGCGTGAATTTTTAAAATTTTTTCCTATGTGGTTTCTCGCTTGGTAGGACGGAAGTGGGTATAGGTGGCGTTTTGCTGGCCTTTTTAACGCCTTTGACGACGGTCAATGTCGTACAAACCTTCTCTCAGACGTCCCCCATTCAGCTGATTAGCCGATGGCGAGGTTTGTGGAAAGACTATGCCATTTTGAGGAAATGCGATTTCACTGTCATTGTCATTGTCATTATCATTATTTTGGACTTGGGGTTCCTTTTTCTTTTTTCTCGATTCCTGTCTGTGATACGACTTTGACCTTGCAAGTGCTTGCAAGTGCTTCTTAGAATAGTTTCCTATTACGTAACCGGAACCCAAGACCAAAAACTCCCTGATGAATCAAAGATTGATAACTGTTTATGTGGGAAACTTAAGATGCAGCTGGGGAGTCGGGGCGACCTTTATTATCAGCGAAATGGAAGAGGAGAGCAATTTTTACCTGAAAATAGGCTAAAATATATAGATGAGGCATTGTAACCCACTAAATTTTTCACTCAAGCCGAACGTTTTGCTCATGCTTTTGGATATTCCTACAAATGTAAAGATGTCTCTCTTTGAACCAACAACGGAGAGATTGCTCCTTTGACTTAAAAATCAATTTGTTGTGAGTGTGGAACCGAAAAAGAAAAGAACTGAACAAAATTTTGGTAATCTTCGCGGCCCTTGCTGAAGTCACAGAATTTGCCGGTGGAACTGAACGGTATTACTCTGACTTAGTTCAGAACAGCAAATTCATTCAAATTTTAGTTACACGCATAGCTTTGGCTGCGCACGCAAGAAAGTTTACAAAGGTAAACTTCTACCCAACTTGAGGCAGGAAATCTCAGACCAGGACGCTGAATAAAGGTTTTCAATTTTGAGAAAAAAAAACTTTTTGTTTTGTTTTTGCCTTATACAAAGAGGATCATTTCACCTGATTAGCAGCAAGGGAAGCTACCGGAGAACACATTTAATACCAGCTGATTAGCGTCAAATTTTCTTTACAATATCTAGGCATATTCAAGGAAAGAAGTTATGAGATTTAAGGCAATCGCCTACAAATTCTTGTATTGATCTTTTGACATCTAGTCCTAACTCACTGTGTATACTTGAAGAAATTTGCACTAGTTAGAAGGACTTGTGTGTTGATATCAGCCGGCTTAAAAGGTTAAGACATCTTATTTGACAGACTCTCAAAGGATTTATTTTGAGTTCTTATTTTTGACAATTCCCCGAACAGTTAAAGCTTCTTTCAGTTTTAGTGGCTAACAGTGTTGCGAGAGGCGAATCGAGAAAGTCGATCATGAAGTTGCTGATACTTCCTGTTTCTTCTCGTACGTCTTGCGGTTTTTAAACATTATTACTGTCCCTAATTTGACAGTGCACGTCTTAACGCGGTCTTCCAGGAAAGATCATCATGCCCTTTAACATCCCTTTAGTCAGCACAAAATTATCTGAATTTTACTGTTCTTCTATTTGCCTGTGTCCCCAAGCATCTTGCCCTATTCTTTTTGGTGTAAAAAAAGTATCATGAATCAGTTACTTGTTGCTGATCGCGGTAGTAATTGATTAAAGGTAGCTCATAAAATATTTTTTGTTGCACAATTTCCAAGCGATTTCATCCCATCTTTTGCTGCTGCTTTGTTTGTCATCTTTTTCGGTTTGAGTGTTGACTAAAGAATTCTTCGCGATTTTCTGGCAAATAAGCGCTAGTGCTGGCTGCGAAATGTACTCGGAATCATTCTTCTTCCAGAGCTTGCGCTTATTTGCCACATGAAGGACGTGCAGCATTCTCTACTTCATGCAATGAAAATGCTTAAAACGATGAACTATCAGGCACCAATTTCCTCAGCTTGGAGATAACTCAAGCTTGACTTTCACGAACTAACCTGCGAGTTTTCGTGGTTAGACTCCGCCCGAAGTGTTTTCTTTTATGAATAAATCCAGGTAAAGATTTAAACGGTAAAATGATAATTTGGTTTCCACGTTCTACGCAGTCTTCTCAACTAAATATATCGGCGCCCAGCCAATAAGCTGTGACAAGGAGGGGCTTTTTAAGGCTTTTATTGGGGATTAGAGAACAAGTGATTGAGTGTGAAAACTCCCAGGTGACGTCATATTGAGAGAGGAAAGCGTTTTGTGTAAAAGAGGGTCCTGCGGTGAAAAATGGCGTTAAGTTTCATATTGCCTCACTTTTTTCTGTCTGGAGGTGAAACTTCCTTTTATGAAGAGTTTCTACAGCAGTCTACTGTATAATGTGCCAATACACTGATGATTTATATCTATATTTAGCTGGTCAGGCTATGTAAGGTAAAGGAAGTAGCCATTTAATAAATGGTGACAACTTTGTCACACGTGGTAGTCTTAATCACGAGTTTTAGAAACCTGAGAGATAATGTTCTTAACTTTCCTGTGACTCTCAGACGTGTCTCATGATTAGTCTAGTAATCTGTCTTGGCCTTGGCCGGGGGGCTAAGAGACCACGGGAAAGATTCTACTCAATGTAGGGTCCACGATTTCTGTAATAAATAAATTTGAAATGTTGAGGATAGTTCAGATCTGTCTAAGGACTAATGGAATCTCTGGCGCTTAGTTGTCTTTTTGGTAGTGTTTTCCATAGTTCTTTGTCGACGAAAAATTACTTGTTTCCTGGTGCTTACTTTAGAACTGTTAGAATTGCGAAAGTGGCCGGGAATGATAAGTCCTGATACCACTCTTTCCGACGCGCACGGCAAGAATACTTCAGTTTGAACCCATTTTCTGGACAGCAATTAAACCAAATGGGTTACTAGGCCTTTCACAAACGTTTTTTGTGACCTGGTAAATAACTTTGCTTCCGTCCCTGAAACAAATTTTATTATTGTACAGCCTTTTGGTTTGGTTCCAACATTCAAAGCAAAATTTTGTTAAAACAGCCAAATGTGCATATGACGTGATGAAATGAACAGGACTTTTTTATTGTTTTTTCTCATTATAAGTAATCCATGTTTTATAATCACTGTTATCATTTACGTCATATCCCATATCACGTAGTTCTATCGACAGCTACATGTACAGGCAAAATGTCGTGAAATACTGAATAAAACTGACTTAGTTTTGCGTTAGTTCTTTCTCTCTGGTTTTCTCCATTGAGGACTGAAATACTAACTAAAAAATATGGAAGACTGGAACCGTGATGAAAGTGAACCTTTTATATGCCCTCTACGGGGACTTCCGAGCTGACTTAAGCAAAGAGACAACCTACAGTAAAGATTTTAAGAGTGTCTCACCAAAATGTTGGCTATAAAACATAAACCATCCTTCACCATCGTTTGCAATCACATCCGATCATTCAGCAAGCAAAAAATACAAATTGATCGCATTTACTGCTGTGACAACTGACATGATTCACGAAGTTGTTAAGAGCGTTGAAATGGCTTAACAGTTGGTATTTAAAGTTCAATGAATTGACCACCGTACGTATGAAATGATGAAATGATGACGTTTCTTTCATTTTTGACAAAATTAGTACCCGGCGCTTAACACGATTGACGTTGATCACAGTGTTGAATCCCTCCACAACAGGCCACCTCGAGGGCAGAATTTTTGCTAATAACCTTTTCGCGGGAACTATTTTTATTGTGGATTGTAGAAAGAAAAAAAAAAAAAGAAAAGAAAAGAAAGAGAAAAAGCCTCAAAGCTCGCAAAAAATAACACCGGCGATAATTGCATGTCTTTTGGTAATATAGAGAAGGAGCTGGCACGGTTGGCGCTCAAGTCGTCCCAGAGCCGAGCTCTAAAATGATGAGCATATGATTGCCGAGAAGTATTTCCTAAAATGGCACAAGATTCAGTCAATTAATCCCTTCACGAATATCAACGTTAAAGAGTTCTGTCCAAGGTACATCAGCAAACCGAAAGCCCCGAAAGGAAGAACTATCTGTTATCGCAAAAAAACTCTGTAGTCCTTTAAGATGCACAATTTCCTGCTCAGCCAGATTTGTTGTCGAAAGAAGATAATGATGTCAACTACAACGTAGCCTGAGTATCAGGGAAATGCAAAACGCGTGTAGTTTTGCGCACCATACGGCAAGGTCCCACAACTAACTTGACAAGGAATAGTCAGCCACATATTAGACTGCAAACAGTCGGTTTTTTCTCAAAATCGGTTTAGCGTAGCGCAAAAATAAGAGTCTCAACCGCTCGAAGCGCGCGAGCCTTGCACACCGTTAACGTCTCTCCCCAGTCTCCCTCTCTGTTTTCAGCTTAGTTCCAGACCTTTCGTTTGACTGTTCGCACGTACTTGAATACGCAATAATACGGACTGTTTTGCAGTCCTGCCACATATTGTTGCTAGGGCTATGTGACTTAAAATGGTAACGTGAAGAAATGTCAGTAGAATTATAAAAAAAAGCGAGAAAAGAGACACCAAGGGAGGGGGGGGGGGGCAGTAATGATATCTAAGCAGTTACCAGGACCACCTATATCCTTTCATGATATACTTGAAGCCTGAAAAAGGTACCCCTTTCGCGCGGGGCCTCCCTGTATAGGCCATTATGGTGAGTACAACCCCCCTCTCCTGGGCCACCAGAAGGAATTCGTTGGAGTGATCACGCCCCGAAAAGGCGTTGACACTTTGGGATGATACTTCTTTTTCCCAATGGCACGTAGTGAAATACTGCTTTTAATAAATGTTTAGTTTAAATGTTGCCGCTGTCTCTCTTCCTCTTTTTTTTTTTTCCAAGAAAGGAATTCCATCAGGAAACGTCAGCTTACAGGCTGTCCCAAGGCTAGTTAAGCCATTTATTTCGAGTGCTAACCGCACGTACTACGCTTCAACAAGTTTAAATCCTCTCAGAAATATTTTTTATGATTTTGTATTATTTAAAATTCAAAGAGCTAATGCGTCCGGCCTGAAACTCCCGACAGCGCAGAAAATCGCACACGTCTAGCACTAGAAAATGGAAATAAATGTTGGAATTATATTTAGCTTGAAAGTCTATATAAATCAAATGAAAAAGTGTTATCTCGTGGAAAGGAATTATGTTAGAAATGTTTCAACATTTTGTCTTGAAGGCTCTTAATCGAACCATAATTTTGTTATCTTGCAAGTGTGTACGACTTTAAAAATGAAGCTTGAGAGAAACTTCTTGAACCAACTTTCCTTACCGGGTGTTGTACGCAAGAAATATGTTTCATTCATTATTCAAGTGAATAAAACTTTAGGGAGTGATCAGATCCGGACGCAGCTTCTTTAGTAAACCCGCTGCACGTTTTTAATTTCCCCAATAACGCTAGCTTAGTATAATGTTACCTTCTTCAACTTGTTTTCCTTTGTTTTTCGGGAAGAAATAATCTAAAGTTTGCCTGTTGTTCAGTATTCGTCCTTTAGCCTAGGGACCCCAAGACGACGTGATGAAGTTACCTGTCCCCTTGTGCGAACATCAACTTAAAAGTTAAGGTTATTTACGTAAGAGGAAAACGATGATTAAATAAGACCAAAAAAAGACCATTTATTAATCTACGTGATATAATTGTCTAGTATCAATTACAAGCACTATGAACCGACGGCACGCTGTCATGTACCAGACGCATGGAAATCATATTTTGCGTTTATACTATTATTTGTTGAATCTATTTTTATTTTTCCAGGACCCCACCCCACGAATGCTCAAAAACACGTCTAAGGTCTAATCAGAAATAGCATCTGTATTGGAGAACCCTTTTAGGAAATACCTACCCCAGCAGGGAGGCCAAAAATCATATCTTTTACAAGGGCACCCTCTGGCTTGAACACTCTGAAAATAAATATAAAACACTGCTATCATTCCCTATCATTCTAGTTCGAGCAATAGGCTTGTCTAGAGGAAAAGGTGGAAAAGTAAAGAAAGCTGCAAAAGAACAAATCGTCCTTCTGCCTTCACAATTCAGTGGTGTGTACTTGCGCTCATGGAACGCACTAATCCCATTTGTACTTCAGTATTTTTGCAGTTGTTTTTTATTATCTAAATTTAATTTTTGAAGACGACATTACGCAGTTAAAATGACAACCTTGGGAGAAAATATAGATATAAAACGGCATTTTAAGACCACATTGAGCTGCATAAAAGGGGAGCCCATGGAACTCAAGGGCTCCTCAGTAGCATACACCTCAAAGCCTGACCGATGCTATCGACAGTCATCGTAATAATTAAGTTTGTTTGATGGTCTTTGATCAATGGAGGTTGCTTACTGACGCCCTAGTCTCTCTTTTGAAAACAGTGGCAGTACTCAGCACTCTCAAGTGCCGGAGGATAATCGAAACAGAGAAAAAAAATGACCGATGTAGACCTGAACACCGGCGTCGCCAAAGAAAGAGCTTCTATTGCAGCTGCTTCACTGAAAACTATTGGTATAACCTTCCCCAAGTGAGACCCTCAAGTGTTCTTTCATTATTTTTCCCAAGTGGTATTATGCTCGAATCAAAACAATTGCAGGAGAGCAAAAAACAGAACAGGTCTTACTGGTTTTCCGAAAGCACATCCCAGTTAGGCCAAAACAGCGGGTGATGATGACCTCTTTGCAAATTTTGTTTGCTGCCTTTGTCAGTTCATGATAAGTGGCACATTCACCCTTTCGCTGTGTTAACTCTAAGCGGAAATTTAAACCATTTAATATGTTGTTTTTCTACGGCAAGCATCACGCAAAATGGCATTTTTTTCTTCAATAAATAAGTTGTTTCGCTACTCCTATTTTGACCGGTTGTACGCTCTCTAGTAGGGTGTGGGTGGGTGGGTGGGATTTCGAGTCGGAGCTCCAAAATACCGCTAAGATTATCAGCACGGTGAAATACAATCTTGGACAAAATAAATGGAAAATTTAGACCCCTCCCCCCTTCTTATCAAGGATAGGAAAATGGCATGTTTTGGCTTTCGCAGGGCTTCATCTTTGAATTTTTTTTTTGGTGGGAGTGGTGGGGGGGAGGGGGGTGGGGATGGGAATTTGTTGCTCCATGGTCTTTTACCTAGCAGAGATGGCGGCTGCTTTCTTCGAGTTGGGAACGCGCTGTTGCTGCATTTTCCAGTGTTTTATAGGGTTCGGTTATGAATGATAATGAGTTTGCGACAAAAGAAAATTTATTACCAAGAATTAAATTAAACGACATCTAGGGGTTTTCTATAGACCACAACATTTACACCATCTCAGACGGGAAATTTTCTTAGTGTAAAAGAACTCCTTCACAGACCTGGAAGGTAAGAAATGCGACTCAATATGTTCGAAAGTTACCCCATATTTCTATAAGTAGTCGGAATCCCAGTAATTTCTTTTTGTTTGTGCAAATTCCTGTCATTTTGGGCGTTTTCCTTTGACCAATCAGCAAGTACTGGCTACCAGGCTGGCGCAATGTTTGTTGGTGGAAAATGGCGGGCGTGCGTGTATATCGGACTGCTTGATTCTGATTTCCTTTGCTTTCCATGGACAACAAAGAAGGAACTTTAACAGTTTTGGGGGTAAGAAACCTAATAATGTATTGATTTTTATTTAGGTACAAAAAACAAAGTATAACATTTCCCTTTTTTATTTGTTTGTATGAACACGTCGTTATCTGATGATACTTTTAGAACACTTTATGTTCGTTTAAATATTAATTTCTCTATCGCTCGCACAGGTCTAAAAAGTGCGTGTTTAATTGAAAATCTTCGGTTCCTAGCATTGTCCTTGCTGTACGAACTAGATAAGTTATTTTCGGTAAATATTGCCTTTTCTATTAGTAACTAAATTCAGCATAATCATGTAACATTAATATTAAAACACTGTCAATGAAAACTTCCGGTTCGCACCTTAGTCACTAAGCCAACTAAGTGATATGTTTAAATAATCAATTGTATTTGGACTTCCTTTGCGAAGAATGCTTTTGCATCTGAATAAGATGCCTTTTACCGGCCAGAGTGATCGGAGATAACATTTTGTCCGACGAAACGTTCATCTAGGTGTATTGTCCGCTTTTCCTTTTTCTTCCCTCATACTTGAGGCAATTCGTTCGTATAAATAAGTGTCACGAAATTGACTTTGTCACAGTCTGTTGTATGTGTTGCCAGTTCTTTCATTCCACAGAACCTTTTGTCTTTTTCGCAAAATCCTTTCATTATAAAGCTGTAAACTCTCTTAACATTGTTTCACTGTAACAAAGCTATTATTTTTCAATTGTGCGGTTGTTTTGTGAAGAGGCAGTGTTAGTAACACAGAAGAGGCTACATGTGTCACGCAACACATTCGTCACGAGGCTGCTTCTTCTTGAGAATAAAGGCTCTCAATGCTGCTACTAACGCTATGAATCTTGACATATCTGGCTCCTTTATCAAAACTTTTCCTCATGTTCCAGTTATTCTTTGTTTCTCTGCAAGATATTACTAACAGCAGGAAAGACAAAATGCTTGTTGATGCAAAAAGACCTGCTAAAATGACAAGATAAAAACGTGGGTAAATGGTTTGACATGTGACAGCATTGACAGGAACTTCGCATTCTTTTCCATTGCATTCCTGCTTACATTGCCTGGCATTGCATGTGAATGAGCATGCACCAGAGAGACACTGCTGACTGCAGTAATCAACGTCACTTGTACACTCCATGTGGCAATTGTGGCATTTTTGATGACAAACGCCAGATGAGCACGTGACAGTCTTGCATTTGGGGCCATGACAGGCTTGATTGCAGATTGCGAATTTCAAATTCCCATATACAGCATCACATTTGCATGATGCATCAGCACAGCGCTGTATGCAAGTATTCGAAACCAATGCGTTGCATCTCTCATTTGTGGATGTGACAACTCTAGCTATCAGCAGAACCTCAGTGATGATTCTGATAATGAAACAATGCATCTTTATTTCTGCGGAGATCAATAGAAATATGAATTAAATAACAGTTCTCAAACTGAGCTGGGATTTCCCTTTAAAATGTCATCAAATCAATTTAATGAAGAGCAAAAGAAGCTCATCAAGGATGTGAAAATCTTCTAACAGCAGCCAACCCAGAGACCACGTTTTTCTTCATGAGGACACTAGTGGGAGTAGTATGTAAAAGGAAAAATTCCCCAGGAAAAAATCCCTTGGAAAAAATCCCAAGGAAAAAATCCCTAAGGAAAAAATCCCTGGGAAAAAATCTCGAGGAAACACAGAAACTAAGTATGCAAATTAAGAGTTCTAAAACACTTGCTTCTTTTAAGAACCAGGTGAAAAAGAGGACACTGAGAACCTCCTAAGAACTGTCACCTGTGTAACTCTTAGAATTAGGAGGCAGGCAGGGTTTCGGAGTTTAGGTAGTTAGGTGTCCACAATTAGTTTACACTGTGTGTAAGCTAGGCATTTTGACACGTCAATAAAGTCTTTATGTCCTATTTACAATTAATTCACTCTAAAAAAAACTGTTTCGTTAAAACACTATTTACAATTCCTTTCGTTAAAAAAAACTTTTAGTTTTGATTAGAAAAAAAAATTCATTTCATTAAACAAAAATTACTCAAATTAAAAACATTTCATTTCAATTAAAACAATTCATTTTGATTAAAAAAGAAGAAACTATTTTCAAGGTCAATTGCATTCTTACTATGACAATCACTAGAAAAAAAAATCATTAAAAAGGGGGAAAATTAAATAGCGTTCAAAATCTGTTAAAGTATAAAGTCTTTATGTTGTTATTATTATTATTGTTATTATTATTTATATTTATTTTTTATTATTATTTTATTATTATTGTTATGATTATTCTACCAGCAGAAGTGAAATGTACATATTGTTTAGAGAATTGGCCTCATTCCCCAAAATTTTCAATCAGATAAGAAAAGGGCAGAAAGTTGGAAGAACATCTCACAGACTATTGTTTGAAACGCCCAAACTACCTAATCCTGTTAGACTTTAGTGCGCACCCTCAGTTACCAATCTTTCCTTGCTTTCAGCCCCACTCCCACAAGTTCTTACAGAGACCCATGCGGTATAAATCAAATGCAATCAGGATTTACTAGTTTTATGCTGGTTTCCAAGCTGACAGAAGAAAGAACAAAACAGAGCAACAACAACGAAAATCTGAATTAATGGGGGCACGTTGCGTCCCTGCCACTAACATTTTTATCAACATCTACAAAATTATTTTGTATCGGAGACACAATTTTATACAACGGTCACTCTACTAAACTGTTTTTTTTTTTTTATAGGAGACACTAAAGAAGTTCTGTTCGTATCCAATATGTTCTTCTGTCCCTACGTCTGTCAGACATGTTCATGAACATTATGTTTCCCAGCCTTTTCAACGGCGTCGCTTCATTCATCTTGTTTTATTTTACAAGAAACTATAAGCTTAAAGACCCCGAGTTGCCATGTACGCCTTTGGATGAATCTACCCGAGATTTGAGCGTTTTTCTGAGACTGCCGGGTAAGGCTAGCTAGGAACTTAACACTTTCAAAAAAATTCTTTCAGAGGCAAATGACAAAAATTAAATGCTATTAAGTGGTAGCACTGATGTCGCTGAAAACTTGGTCTTGTAAAACTGTTTGACTGAAGTTTCCTCAGTTGGACATTATTTTTTCTCTAACTCGGCGCACAATGGGCAACCAAGACACTATCATAACAAGCCTTTTATACCAACCTTAGCTTTGACTTGATAAAATGTTGTTTAAGAGTTTAGCTTCTTCTGCTAACAGCTTTCCAATTTATAACTGACCCGATGCGTGTATTTTACGAATGGGGTAGTCAGAAATGGGGCGTTGTGAAGTCCTTCCGATACGACTGAGCTAACAAAAGTGATGATCTGACCTTTTACACCGGTTTCGAAATGAGGATGTTTCAAACCGCAGACGAATTCCAGAAGGCACGTCCTCATTCGATCCCGAACGAGAGATGAGCTTTACCGACATCGAATTCTGCTCTGCGGGTTCTTGGGTTTGTAAGACTGTTCAATGAGCCTCTAAATAAAAATAATGCTGTAATTTGCGTTTTTGCAAAAATATTATCGACACCTGACGGTCATTTTTTGAAGTTGTTCTGAGACGCAAATGACATTAAAAAAAAAAAAAAATGAAAAGAAATATAATATGAAATCGTATTTTATTACTAACGACCTAAATAGTTCTCGTGACTGATTCGAAAACAAAGTTATTTTTAATCTTGCGCAAACAACGGCTGGAAGTTCACTAATTGCATTAACAAAGTCACGTTTCAGGGTACAAAAAAAAAGTTAAAAGGAAAAATGCATTCACATTCTTCTACTGTCTTTTCAAAATTAAAAACGGAATAAGTCTCCAGTAATTTCGAAGTTTTTTCGCGATCTCGTGAAGCATGTCTTGACCTAGTCGTGACACAAATAATACAAGCTAGTCTACTTTTTCTATGGTAGCCGGTAAAATCTAGCAAGTTATCGTTCTTTCTCTCATCAGCCGTTTCTTTGTGAGTATTTCTTCGTTTTCTCCTTCCCGGCATCTATGGTTTTAGCTTATTTTGACCTTGAGGAGTCTATGGTAGATACCTAACTTGTGAACCACGTGGGCGAGAAGATCGAACCTCAAGGTTAAAGCAGCAGTGGAAAACTGGTATCCTGTAGTTTTAGTTTGACCCTGCCCGGGCCTTGTTTTCTTTAAATAAACTAAGCAAAAATGTACTAAAATAGAAGGAAGATACGCTCTCTGTAATGAATATGGGCAACCCTATAAAGCTTTGGTCGAGTTAATCTCGTATTTCGTCGGTTTTACCTACGTATTTTGCAATGTACTGCTCAGTGACCACAAAGTTCATCAGAGTCGTCAATGTTTTAGTCGTTATCTTGTTCATCGAGATAAACAGACTTATACTTTAATCATTTAAAAGAACTTAGCATTTTTATACCCGTACAATCATACGGGATAGAAAAAATGCCAATATAATGTCGCAGACAGGAGTTAAACCAAATTAGTGAAGATCAACTCCGAGAGCTGGTCGAGGAAAATTTAGTTTCAGCTTGCAGTGCCACAAACAACTCGTGACCTGTGGAAACTAAGCACTTCCCAAAAGTTGATTTTGCGATTGACGTTTTGGGGCAATTTGATGCTTATCTGTCCAATGAATTCGATAACTCGATCAACATTGTGTCTGGTGCGGCAGATTCAGCAGAATATTAGCTCCTGGAATTTCTACGACACTTGCGACAAGAATTATTACACGTATTTTTAATTCCGTGTCTTTCAACGCCTTAGTCTCTGTCTTACTTCCTTCATATTTAAGTGATTCATCTAGTATTTTCTCTTTGAACTTATGAAAAACATGTTTAAGATAACGCCAAAAATTCTTAATTATTTTTTAGACAAGGAGGTTTGTTTTGCAGCTGCATGATCAAATTAATCCTCTCTTTTCTAAATCCTATAAATGAGACTGAAATGGCTGGGCTTCTATTGGGGTTAAGCTGTGTGTGAAGTTTGTTGAAAGTGGTTTCAAGTGATATCCTGTTTTTCACTTTTTTCGCCTATCATGACGATATACATGCACACTGAAAAAGTAACCACGGAAACGAGTATTTTATGTGGGATCGGCTAGTAAATGGAGAGGCCCCCCAGGGGGTTTCCACGTATAATGTCATCTTTGCTTTTCTTCTTTTTTCAACCGAAATATCCGGTAGTCCAAAGACCTCCAATAGGCCCTCAGTGGAGATCATGAACTGAGGGCTTGGAGCTTCTTATAGCTCTTATGCTTATTTACGTCAAAAGAGCCAATTTCACCACCAGGCTTCTTTTGTGGACGAAATTCTTTGCATTTCCTCCCCCCGGGGGGTGCTCAACAAAGTTCTATACCTGGAGGCTCCGTCCCAAGGTCCAACCTCTTACTCTTTTATATACCATTTTTGACAGAAAAAGGTGCCCCTTTCGTATACCTTCCAAACAAAGCAAATTACACCCCTTAGTTCAGAACTTTGCATCCCTTGTGAAAGTCATCAAATGTTATTAGGGGGGATGACCTCAGTGAAGTAACATTCAAAGGGGGGGTCGGCTAAATTTCACCTTGTTTAGCCCCAAATCCTCTACCCCCCTCCCCCCAGGTGATAAATAATGACCGGTCCCTTATTCCATTATTGGGAGTACCTCTCCGGGGAGGGGGGGGGGGGGGTATTTGTCTCCTTTGTACTCGCTTCTGTACATTCTCTTTAACTCTGGGGAATTCATTTATGTAAAACTAATCATCGCAAATTGTCAATTTCAAAACCATGCTTGGTGGTGAATTTTGCACCGCTGATATATACATAACGGCTATTCATTGACACCATCAATTAAGTCTCGAACAGATTTTTATCAAGTACACGGATTTGTTTGACGTCTTGTCTGGTGAAAAATGTTTAGAACCTCAGTTGCTTGAGTTGTATACATCCCCTCCTAACCATCGGTGTAAGCTTCGGGAAGACAAATTGTTAACATTTCTTGTTCTGATACCGGCATTAATGTTGTTGATTGATTTGTTTGTTAAGAATCCCACGTGTCCATACTTTTTTTGATATAAAACAATAGTTAATTCATTCGCAGATTATTTGGCCCGGGTTTCTTGGCTACTCAAAAGCAGGAGCCCGGTCAAAGGGGTCACATTTTCTAGATTGTACACTACCAAAACAGTTAGAGGTTGTTCTAACCAGCACCGCTGGGCTTCAGAACTGAAATCTTTCGAACAAAGGCACTCTTGACCTATCCCAAACCTGAGCTTCTTCCGCAAGAGAGCCCTTCCAAAACTACGGAGAAAGCGACTGGAATTCACTCCCCATAGAAAAAAAGATGCACGTTGAGGTTCTTTCAATTTGAAAAAAATCCTGAATGCGCAGTATTGTAAACAAAATCAGGCTTTGTGTAAGGAAATACCTGATGTATCTTGAGAATTCTGACCAAAAGAAAAGAAATGGGAAAGAAGGAATTTACGCGCGCGAGGAGGGGCAGGAGGAAGGGCTTTCTTGCGCGTGCGTTTAATTTCTTAGCTTACCCACAGCTGGCCATAACCGGAAAAGTACTTTGTATCAAATGTTTGTGTGGCTGGGTTACATGAACATAAGAAGCCCCTCGAAGTATGTCATCGAGTGTTTGCGAATCCCGTGTACTGTGAAACAAAAAATGTTTATGCTTCGTAAAATACTTACTCTCAGCGGTAGTTTCTCTCTTATCTTAACGATTGCTGTTTTCAGGCTAAGCATCTGTTTCTTCCTGTATTAGAATGAAACAAAACGATTAGAGTTTGATTGAGCTTCACTTGCTTATGTTTTTAAAACTCAGAAGACAAAATCAAGTTACGTTAAAGTCTGCTAGAGTTTCTGCCACGGGACTGTGAATAGAACCTCCTTCTTTGTGTGAAAAACGTAGGGTAAAGAGCACCAAAGCTCAGTTGAATAGTCACAGATTTTACATGTCTCGGCAAGTTGTGTAGTTATCAATGCACATGTCACGACTCGCGGATTGATTCTGGGCTTGAACCATAGCAGTGGACTGCAAAAACGTTTTCTTCTTGGCAACAATTGCTCGCTAGCTCACATAAACTTGTAACTTGACCGGATGTTAGCTCTACCGTACCGAGAGAATAAACCCAAGTCGGAAATTTTCGGTTATCTATGTTGAGTCATAAACTTAAGCTACATGTAAATGCATTCGCTGCGGCCCTTTTAAATCAAAGTCTTTGGAACTAGTTTGCTATGACTCACCTTGCACTTCTCCGTAGTATATTCACATTTATAGGGCAAAGTCTCCCTAATACCGCTTTAATATCTAAGCAGATTGAAGCCAAACTAAACAGTAAAAACAGGGCAAATAAGTCCTTTTTAGGAAAGAGAGGTGGGTTTGGGGGCGGGGAGGGGTTTTTCCCTTGATATTGACGCTGTCAGTTGTCAACTCACAGTTGCTTGAGTTTCTGTCTGTGTTAAGGTCAAACTTGAAGCGAAAAAAAAATAAAACAGTAAAACTTCTCCTATTTTGCTGTGAAAGAGAACTCGCACATGTCTGAAAGGCGCCGCATGCTACATTATTTTTCTGTAACTTTGGCCTTTGATACTTGTACTATGCCTCATCCCATACAGCTTCCTTTTCTAAGCTAATCGGCTTTTATATTCCTCTTGAGGGAGGCCGGTTCAAAATTCCCGTTTTCAGTCTTCATTTTGCAACGGGAGTTTCTTTGATTATTTTTCACGGACAACAGTATTTACCCTTCCTTGAAGACCTTGCAAAGCAAGGCATATAAAAGAACTGCATTTTGTCACGTTCAGAAGCTTGTCTCATGCGGCGAAATAATGATTAGAATGAAATAACTGTCGTTTATTTATTTATTTATTTTTTGATGTCTTAATCCCTTTGCTCCAAGATCGAACTAATTGAGCTTACGTGCGATCATGCCGACTATTTTCTCCAAACTTTCTTCAATGTTTTTGCAGAACTGTGTGATATTACAGATGTTTCGGAAAAGCGCGCATAGAATAAGAAAAAAAATATATCAAGATTTAACTTTTCTATTTATTATAAATCATTAAAATTATCAAATAAGTGAACGTTCGGATTCTCCTACAATTTTCTCCCACTCTACGAAGCAGTTGTTAAAGCGGGGTTTATTTATTACCTCTCAAACGCTGTAATTTAAATTGTGCCTTGAAAATAGGCTTTAAAGCAACTTCCACAACCGCTAAGTTTTTAAATCTTCCACTCGACTCATCAATCGCTGGCACTCGGCCACGATTGTTTCATAACCTTGGCCAAGGTGGACGTGTAAGAAAATACCATCTTTTGTTTGACCCCATCTATTCAATCTTTGTTTTGTTTAGTTTTATTCCAGTACACGTACGGAAATTGGTCATAGTTTAGAGTTTTTATCTAGTTGAACCTGTCAGTGATTGACTGTCAAGTCCTGGTGATAGATATGGGAGGTGAGGGGTGCGGAAGGTGGGGGGGGGGGGGGGGGGCTTGCTGGTTTGGGGGGAGAGGGTTTAGTGTAAGATATCACTTAGCCACGTCACTTTATTTTCTATCCTTTTAAAAAGCTTAAACGTCTCTTCGCATCATTAAATTCCCAAAGTAATGGACGTACAGTTTTTGTTATTTAAGAGTATATGTAGGCGTTTAAACTGTTTCCTGTCAGAAGCCCATCAATCAACTGTTCCTGTCGTCTGTTGCTATGGATAGCAGGCATGGACATGGATTGAAATTTGTTGGGCCAACGTTGCAAGTTTTACTGATGCTATGCCTGTAAAAATCACTAACAATTATTATGGCTAGAGCTCCCTGATGGAAATCTTGTTTTATTATCTTCTTCATAACTCTTCAGCAGAATTTTGTGAGCGGGTAAACGCCCTAAGTAATGACTCACTCAGCACAGAATTGTCCTAAAGCAGCAGTATCCTCGTGCGTGACAGAGCCCGTTTAAGTCGTATCTTATATCACCCTGTAAGGGATTATATGGGGGCTCCCGAGGTTCTGGGATGATGACCCTTGATAAAAGTAACTACAGGAAGACTAGAATTGCCAAATCTTGCGGTGACTTCTTATCTGAGTGCTACTCTTAATCAGATCCGGAAATCAGAGTCACGTGGTCTGAGGGGACACGTACAATTTGCAGAAGAATTCCACGTAGTAAATTGTCCGAAAAAAGTAGGTCTGGTGTCTTTTAGCACTGATAGTTTGCCAATTGTGTGACTGTTTAAAAACGTAAAAGTTCATGCAGTTATGAACGCAAACGTGCAAAAGAATATGTCACCGTGATAAGGAATCTCTTGAGCATGCAGACAGTGTACTTTATCTTCTCTTATCCATGGTATGATTGTGCATATAATTAGTTCTGCCACGTTGACACTCGAGAGATGTACTTAATGTCGCCGCCCCTTTGCCCCCATGTTTTCATTTTTTTTCCCTTTTATCGAGAGCGTAAAACAAACATGTATTCAATTTAAATAGGACAGACGGAAAATTGCTGTTGCTCGAAATATCTTAAAGTCTAAAAAAATAGTAAATGTAAATGCCGTAACTGTTCGTCAGTAGGATGTCTAAAATGTGTGCAATTCCACAATCGGTTTCATCTCCATTAAAACCTAACATTTCAACATTTTAGGAGGAGCCACCCACAACGTGAGTACAGTTGCCGACAAGGTATATGAGTAGGAAAACAACCAGAGAAATGTAATGCGTTAAATAACGAACTAAATACACACGTCAAGTAATAAAAGAAAACAACGCGCGCTCACACAACCTACGCTGACTGAAAGGTAATAAAAGGATAAATTGATAAAGGATATGCTTTAATAAAGGATATGGCGGGACCATATCACGACCATACCACGGCTTCAACTAAAATGCAAACGCAGTGCGATTTAATACACTGCATTTACCCGGTTTTGTAGAAAGGAAAACACGAGGGGAATTATTTGTTCCCCCTCCCCCATCCCCCTCCCCCTCATCCCTTAAACGGAGGCTAATAGAGCAAGAGATGATAAAATCAGCACCGCTTAAATCAACGCCTATTTTATTTGCGATTTCGTCTTCGCAGTTTTCAGCTATCTGAAGTATTATTTCTTTTAAATATACACGTTTTTCTTCCTAAAACACAAACACTAGATGCATGTTATTAAATATCCACTTTTTTGGTACTTATAAGTTGTCTCTTCCACGTACGTCTACAGTATATGACTTGCTTTTTTTGAAACAACAACAAAAAAAGGGTTCTCTATATTTCTCTTGAGTATGTTCCTTTAACTTGTGACCTTGACAGTCATTTTATATGTCCTTTATTCACCATTATAACCTACTCCTCAAAAACAGCTGAGGATAATAATTATTGGCTCTCGCGTAGCGCAAGTGCAAACTCCATTTCCAAGATAGTGGAGGATATGAGTTGTTTATATTGAAAGCACTCTCGGACTCCTCTGAACAAGAGTTCTTGACGTTAAGACAAAATAATGGGACAGACAGGGAATCTTAAGGCGTCGGCTGGAATGTATGAATTTCACTTAAGTTATTTTTAGAAGTTGCAATTAAACGGAAGTCTAATTCCTGGGGCGTCCGCACATTTTCTCAATAGTTTGAAACGTCATTAAGTCCGCGTGACTTTCTCAGAGCCAATTATGCAAAACGTTGCAGTGGCGACACACCAAATGTCCCATTGTGCTCTCTTGTTAACACTGAATAAAAGTTTGCGGACCTCTCTGGAAATCAACTTCTGATTAATTTCAAACGTTTATTGGTCTAAAAATAGCTTTGGTGAAATTCACATACTCGGCTAGACGACGCGTTTTCCTATCTGTCCCATTGTTTTCGCTCGTTAAGGCCAACTCCAATGCCAATTCCTACACTAGGCTTGATTTGATTGGAAGGCTTCTTGTACTGCTATCAAGATCCCGAACAGCGCGTCGTCTTCGCGTGCGTTTTCTGCAGCACCCCGTCTTACTGCAGGACAGGACTAGCGCCAAGCATGTCAACACCGTAGTTGATGCAAACAGCCCTGCCAAAATTGCCAGATACAGGCGGGATACAAGTGGCTTCTCGTGATCTGAAGGCAAATGGTCACATTTCTTACCGTCACACTGCTGTACACACCTTCTGGCACTACACTTAAATGCGCATGTCCCTGAAAGACACTGCTGACTGCAATAGTCGACATCGCTAGTGCATTCCATTTTGCAGCCGTGGCACTGTTGGTGGCAAGTCCCGGATGAGCAGGTCAGCGTTCTGCACCTTGTGTCATAGCAGACTTGGTCGCACTCGGTGTAAGCGTATTTCCCGTCACTTGGTCCACAGCTACAGGACGTACTGTTGCATCTTTGCGAACAGGTGTTTCCTAATACCGAGCTACATTTTTCTTTCGATGGAGACTCTGCTTCGGCACCGACCAGGCACACAGTAGAAACAACGAAGATCATTAACATGTCGCTTTTAATGTCTGAAAGAAAAGAAACAATAGCCATAAACTCGTATATTCACCAGGTTTTGAATTCAACATCGCATTTACATCATTGTGTATGTGGCAACTATCGGCTTTCTAGTCTGCTACACAACCGTTTTTAGTGTCGTCACGCAATGCTCCTCCCCACAGTGGAGTGGGGAGGAGCATTGCGTGACGACTCTAAAAACGGCTGTGTAGCAGACTATCGGCTTTCCTATTCTAGGAGTTTTCAGGACATAAACCTAGCTCTAAGGCCTTCATTGTTAATTGGTTGGGTCATGGGCTCCCGGTGGCTAAGCCTCGTGATTAGCAACTTGCAACTTTCAACTTTCAACTTTCAATTCGGAAATATATTACAAAAATATATTGGGACTGGCCTGCAGTTAGCGAGGTTATTTGAGGCAGGCCAGGTACCACAAACTGGATAAATACAAAGAAATTAGACGTTATATGAGTATATATTTTACAATAAATAAATAATATTCTAATTAAATACAAGGAAAATATTGGAGTTAATTATAAGATCGTTCGTTTGAGTCTTGTTGGGTGAACCCTGTTTCATTTCCTTATGTATAAATTTATTCAATTATTTATTTATTTTTTTCGAGTAGTTTGTGCCCTGATTGAAGCATCACTGCTCTTGAAAATCGCCTCATGTAAGGTTATCCAAGACAATCTTGAACTCTGGATTCCACGCTGTGAATTCCGAATTCCGGATTCCGGATTCCAGATAATGGATCCTAAATACATACATTGGCAGCAGTATAGTAATATAGAAATAAAAACTATACTTATTTCTGTGATAGGTTGGTTAAGTACCTCTATACATGGACAGACACTGGACTCGAAAGCACTAGCTGACTTGGTGAGCGCATAGTGATTACAAGTTCTGGTGTTTCAACAGATAACAAGAGAAGACAAAGGTATTGTATTGAAAAAAATATTTTTTCGCTTGGCTTTCAGCATGATTTTACATTTTCATGAAACTGCTCCCTGGTGATAAAAAGGTGTAGTAGCCACTCATTTGGAAGCACAAAGCAACAAACCTTAACAGTCAACTCCCTTTATTGCAGACAATGTAGGAACCTCGAATTAGTGTCCTCATTAGCGACAGTCCGTAATAGAGAGACTTTATTTCATTGAAATGTCTGTAATTTGTTTTTGCCGGGGATTTAGCTAGCTGTTGTCTGTATTTTTAGCTATTATCGGGGTTGTCCATTATAGAGGGGTGTCACTTGGAGAAATTACGCAAGAACAAAATAGCGCTTTTATCTTTTCTTAGCATAAAGGCCGATTATTTTGGTAGAGGCGAACATAAATAAAAACTATAAATGAATATTGTTACTTCTATTTTTAACTAAAGTCTGGTCGAAATCTAAGCTTGCACAATAGGAGGGTAACTTAAATAACCACTGTCTTTGTAGCACTGTAGCTGGAGCACCTGTAACCTGCGATCAGCCGTTCCTTTTTTTCTCGGAGGAGAGCAACAACGAGCAAAGAAAAAGGGAAGAAGGACGGCCCGATCGCAGGTTGGAGCACCTGACACTTCGTCTACTAAATGCGGTCTAATCCCGTCGGGGACTCAGCGTTTCCTGCCCCACGTTTTTCGCACGATGCGTCGTTGGCTTTCGTTGCTCGTACCGTGAATTGTCTTTGTAGCTTACTTTATCCTAAGCAGAACAGGCGAATGGCTGATTGTAATTGTGTACGGTTGAATTTTCAAAGCCTTGATGAAAAAGGAAAAGACTGACCTTGTTCTCTTTGATGGTGGCCAAGGTTTCCTTAATCTTCTTTGCCAATCAATTAATTTCCTTTTTTACAGAAGAAAGTGTGAAAAGGGTACTTGAAAAGGACAAACTTTGTTTATCCTCAAAGCAAACAGTTCGGAAGTCTAAACCGGGAAATTGAGCAATCGAACTCTTGGATACATAGTTACATACCGATCATTCGCATCTTCAGGAAGAGCTGAAACTCATTTAACCCCAATTCATTTATACAAGGAAGCAAGGAACGAAAATCAATTAAGATGAATGAATAAAATCTCTATGTGGAAGGTTTCTAGATGCGATCAAAGTTGTTAAATGAGAAATGAATTGAGTCAGTGTACAGTACCGCAAATGAGCGTTGTTTCCCCTCGAAGCTGGGGTGGGCCTCGTTTGTTTTTCAACTCTCTTCTCGATATCTGGTAATCTGATAAAGCCGTCCCTCCTTTTTTGTGTCTGGAAGTGCCTCAAAAATTTGAACAATCGTGGGATACATGCATGTTATCTTATCGTCCTCGAAGGTTTAGAGTTACGACCGACATACTGTCTTTAATCTTTGCTACCGCAAAATGTTCATAAATCGAAGCAAAATTAAAGCAGAAGAAGATTACCGGAAGATGTGTTGAGCTTGCCGACTGGTATGGTTTCCTTAAAGTTCCGGATCTTTAAAGATCGAAATCCCTTATTGAAATAAACGGGGATAGGGTACAGCAAACATGGCTGGAGAGTACAGAAGACTAACAAGGTCAAGTCTGAACTTTTTTGACCTGTAATCCTGTAACCATTCTTCTTAAGGAAAACTTCGAGCCAAAAAAGGTGGGCTGCAATTTCTCCAAACTGATTACAAGTTCTAACCGACAAATATCAGACATGGCCTACTGATATAAATATATTCCTTGGTCACAAACAGCAATATGTTATGCCTTGCGGCTCGTATACGCCTAAAGCAGGAAATGGAGGCCCGGAAAGCGAAAAGACATCCTGTCAGTGCAGTACACGTAACTTCTACTAGGAGACGACAAGGGAAGCCACAAGCGCGAAAAATTATACCGGCCATGGCCTCAGATCGCGGGTCGAGTGGTGTAAAACTGTGGTCGCGTTCTGAGCAAATGAAAGGTGATGAATGAGCAGAGGAAAAAAAAATAAGATCTTCGTCTTCTTACAAAAAGCCATCAAGGGCCAATAAATCATCACTATTTTGCATAGTAGATGATTTCGGATCGCTTACCGAATTTCTACCCTTCCGGCCATGAGCCTGTCTACAGTCATGCATGCAAGAAGTTAATGCACTAGAACCTTAACCGTTAACCGTTCAGTAAAACAAAGTTCTCCTGTCGGCCACATCAAGCAAGACTGAAACCACTCTCCAAAAACTGAATCATATTGAGGGGTTTAGTTTCAGGGTCGTTTCCGTCGTTTTGAATAATTTGTACACGTTCCAATCCTTCTAACATAGTTCTGCCAGTTTCTGCTGTGGCCCGCTTTAGCGCAGGGTATGGAGAATAACACGAGACTCGGTGATTCTAATTAAGACCCAGATATGATGTACTTGTATCGACAATTTAGCTATTGTTGTGGTTAAAGTTTTTGGAGAAACAATGAATCTTTTGTAATCCGCCTCCATGCCGGGTAGTTTTGAATATCACAAAAAGAACGCACGAACTGTAAGAAAAACATCATGAGATAAGGAAATTGGCGATTACCTTCAATTGTTTTAAACCTTCCAACCTTTGTCGCTGAGAGTGAAGCCGAAGGGAAAGAGATTTTCCCTGCTGCTCTGTGGAACAATGGCTTTTGTTAACTGTTGTTCGTTTGTCCAAACAGCTCAGGAATGTTCTTCAGTGTGCCACTGAATTACACAGTTGTCATATGTAGACTCAAGTTTGACAAGCAGTTAATAACCATTGTCAAATATGCCAAAGGTCACGCGATATTCGCTGGCAGCACGACATTCGCTTTTTTGAAACAGTGTGGCTCAACTACTCTACATCACAGATGTTTAAAAACGTGAAACTAAAGAATTAATGGCGAAAAGCATTAGCTGGAGATTACTTCATTTATCCCCCCTCCTCTACCCCCATTCTTAGTTTTCTGGCTTCCAGAGGGAAGGGATTATTGGAGAGTTGGGGGTGGGGGGCTTGGGGGCTCCAATTCTGACGTGGCTGACGTGGCATTAAGGATATTATTTTACGGTGTGCCACAAAATGAACTTGTGATAATTATAAGGGTATTCAACTATAAAATGTACAAATTTGCAACCATCTTCTTCCTCTCAAGGAGTAAGTAGGTGCTACACATCTAGAACGTATGCATTAGAAGTGATTCACGCGTAGGACGTCTGTATTATGATGCGGAGCACAGTGCTACCTCCCCCGTCCCGAAATGTCAAGGTTTCGGTTGCCGGATGAAGTGCAAACTTTGTCTTCAAGGAAACCAGATTTCATCTTTGGAACGTGCTATTGAAAACTAGAAACTGCTAAAATGCAGCATAAATACCTCCTTTCTCTTCTTTCAGTTTACTTTACAACTGACTTTACCCTTCTGTGATACCAACGCTGTGCCTGAATAGTGGAATATGTTTGCAAAATGCTTGAAAATCACTCGTTTGGCACGTGCTTTTAGTGAAGCACTTTAAAGTAATGACTTCAACACAGAATTAACCTAAAATAGCGATATCTTTTAATTCACTGAACAGCAAGTGGTAACGTTGCGAGTATGCGCGAGCCGCTGGACGGAAGTTTGTGGTGGTATTGGATCGCAGCGAATGCAGCAAAGAAAAATGGCGCCTCTTTTAAAAATTACCATCGTCTTACTCATCTGTTCTATCTTTGTGGAGTGCAGATAACGCAAATTCTTCTTTGTAATATGCGAGATTGGTCTCAAGGCTAATAAGTCGCAGATCATTCACAATTTTGCGCGGTTTGTGGTCCATGAGTGATTATTGTTTCGTGTTTTGGCTTAGGCGCGGACACGTCGATGGGGTTCTGTGTAACAGCTGCAAAACTCCTCTATTAAACACTGGATAACTGGGAAAAAATCTCTTCATGTAAGTTGTGACCGAGTACAAAACGTCCGACGTTTACGATTTGAATAAAACGCTGTGAAAAAAAATTCTAAATGCTAGTCTGTTTATATAGTCATAACTGCAGTTCTTGCGACAATCTCCTTGCAATAATACGATTTCACGTCAGTTATGGTTCAGGAACGCCCTGTTTTTCAGAGATGTGCAACCTTAGTGCAGTGATTCTGCCAGTAATTACTTTTCAGAGATACCCCATCATAACCACCAGTGGGCAAAGCAGGTGCAGTGCCCTAATTCTGCGACTGATAAAATTTCAAAGATATCCCACCCAGGGCTATGAAATTGTAAGTTTCCTTCTTTGACTAGATGATATAAAACTGAAGACCCAAACTCAAAAAATGACATCTATTAACTGTATGTGATGCCTTAACTTATTCAGGGGTGTAGGCAGAATTTTGTAATATGGAGGCTCTTGACTCAAAGATGCCCCTTATACTTCTAAAATAAAGAATTATAATTAGATGAGCCAAAACAGGAGTGTGGTAAAAGATGTTTCATATTACAGATGTGTTTTATTGAGGTAACCCTAACCATGACAAATCCTTCCCTTTACTCCCCACACTTCTACATACTAGAAAATTGCAAATATGCACACAACAGTGAAAATACTTAAAATAGTAAAGATCATAGTCATATCTAAAACTGCATTTTCTCTCTGAGACATTGAAGTGAATTTTCTGCTTCTGATACTTCCATGCTTGCGCTCATTTTTGCTTTTCATAAATTTTGTTGTTGGTATTTTCTACTGCACATGT
>OZ038003.1:7029060-7056560 GCA_964035705.1 Porites rus | reverse complement strand
TTTTAAGCGTTCTGTTTATTCCGTTTAATGATTTTACTAGCAGAACTGGAATTAAAACTAGCAAGAATGATAATATAGTATTTATGAATAAAGAGCATTGCAGAGCGAGAGCTATGGCTGAAGACTATTCAGTCTTGGGAAATTGAAGCATAGGGTTCTTAAGCGCAAGAAATCAGTAAGCTTATTGTGAAATCCATTATGGTGCTAATAAACTGTCAAACTGGCTCGAAAGCTGGCCTTCCAAACCTTTTAAACACATGTGTTTACTTGGTATATTTTTGCTAATTATGTCTACTTTAGATCCTACGTTCTGCGGCATGTTTAAGCGGTCCTTTGCAGTTAATCTTCATTTGTTACTTCAAAACTTTACTCGCTTCCAACCAAAAGAAACGGACGGACCTTACTAAAGTCGTTTTGGTACTGCACTTTGCGATCATACTCGCAGGGCTGGTAAATACGCGAGTCGGTGGAACTTGTTAATGTTTACCGACCCGAAAATAAAGAACAGACTTAGAGATAAAACATTTGTAAGTCAGAAAGTTGCATTGTAACAAGACTATACTCTTACCGTGGTGAGTTTTCAGAACCAATATCCTGTCTTTTCTTCTTGGCGCCATCCGAGAATGTGGTTGTTTATCGAACTTTTCATGTGGATCGATACTAAAAGCGGTGTTTTCCCCTTTCGTCTGTAGAGACTGACGTTAATGCCTTAAAATGTTGACTTGATGCCAGAAAACAAAGTTAAACAGATTAAGGCATGTCTGATCATGCGGAGTACGAATCGTGTTTTTAACACTTGCCTTGATGGGCGCAATTTATCAGCATTCCAAACCGCAAGCAAAGGGTCATGTCACTATAATTGTAAGTTACAGCATTCAAGCTGAAGACTAACAAAATAAACAACAGGTCGGGGTGACTATGTTTTTGCGCAGCAGAGAACTGGGGGAGGGAGGGGTGGTGGGTAGTTTCAATCAAGGAGGCGACTTTTTTTTTGTCCGCTAAATATCCGATCTTTCTCCTTTAATACTTGTAATATCACTTCAACTGAAGTACAGATAGGTTTACTACAAGGGAAGGGTACTTTAGAGTTTGTAAGAAATGGACGATCAGAAAGCGAAACTGCCTATGTTCTTCCTTCGCCGCTCTTTGTTTTTCTTTGGTATTAACGACCTGTCCATGTACGATATGCTGTCACTAGGGACGCTGTCCCTTCCTGTTGATAACTGCTTACTTACAGTGCTTACTAAATAACCCTTGTGCCTAAGTATTGTGTCCGTCCACGAATTGCAAACTTATGAACATTGAGTGGGGTCTCAGTGAGGTGGTAGCCCCATGTACCAAGGGGTACCCTGCATGTACCTTGCATGTACCAAAAGATCCAAACGCGTTCTTTTTTCTGAGGCCTGCCCTCTAGTCAGATTTTCTCTTTTTATTCTATCCAAAGGCTATCAACTTTGGTCCGTAAATCATCTATAAGACTACCGGGGCGTATATTTAATTTTGAGGGTCCAAGGACTGGGGTGTTTAATATATAGGAGGCGTTTATTTTCATTATTCAACAAACTCGATCTGCAACTAATGTGCTTTCGGTGAATTATAATGTTGCGCAATCCCCAGTCCATCAGTTGATTCGTCAAGGCCGTCCATAGATCCATATCACCGTTTCAAATATGAACTTCGATGTCAGAATCCTCTTTCAGGGTCGTCATTGTGTTGTTATCACGTTAGTCATTCCTTCAGCGCTGATCCTGACTTTTAACTTGACATGGAACAAGATGCAATGTATAAACCCTTGTTAATCAAGCAAGAATCTGAATAATTACTAGTATTTGAGATTGGCGTTTATGGGCGTTTATTAGAGAGGGCTGTCTATGATCTAATACAAACTTTAGGTCGTAGATGGGGCGTTTATAAGACAAGTGCATGGCGTTTATGTGAGAGGGTCAATTAGATTATTTACGTTAAAATGAAAGTACAATATTCATGGTGGTATGTGTATGGTAAGTTCGTTTATGTTTGGTCTCACGATAATCATTGAGTACCATGACCGCAAACGATAAATTAACCTATCGTATTTGAATCATTATTCTGTTCAACAAAAATCGTCTTTGTGCGACGAAGAATTCCTCTTTAAGTTTATACTTCCGACCTGTCTTTCAAGCGAACGATCTGAAGCTAAGGATGGAAAATCAAAACATCGGTTTGACAAAAGTGAAAACGGGGTAAACTTTACTAACAAAATGATCTTTTGCACTTGTCAGCTTTTTTGTTTTACTTTGTCTTTTGTTTGTTTATTTGTGTGTTTTTTCTAAACCCTTTATGCTCCTAGTTTCACTTTCTTTTGAATTCAGGTGTTTCGCCACATGTTGGGGAATTTTTCTGCTTAGAGTGAGTTTCTACTGTCCTTTAAGCACTTATAGGCTAACCGAGGCGTTCAGTTACTAGGCAGAAAAAGATGGGCGCCCTCGAAAGAAGAATGCGGTATTGATTTCTTTATATGTAGTAGAGTACATGCCATTGTTTAGGGGGCAGTGTAACTACTATTAAGCTGGTGGAAAAGAAGTATTGCTGACGCTTTTCTTGACCTTTATGATTTCTCGACTAGGGTGACTATCAAACGGCAGAAAAACTGAGAAAACAGCCGATATTTGGAAGATTCTACCACTACCGGCTTCCCCGCAAAATGCCGTCTAAAGAACGAGTACAGAAATTCCATACTGATGACGTATCACTACCCAGATCTGGGAAGTGCTTTTGACTGGTTAAACTGAATTTGCTTCAGCCAATCAGAAGCACTAGTTCTCATTGCTCAGACTTCATTTCGCGGTAAAACCAGTGGTGACCTCGCGAAAGGTCAGCAGTTTTCTCAGGTTATGTATTTTTCAGGTGTTTAACAGTAGCATGAAAACACCTGTCTTAAAAATCCAAATCCAGCCATAAATAATCGGTGCCTTGCTTTGTGACTGTCCAATGTAGTAACAGTTTCCTTTAAAACATTGCCTCTTACAGTGTTGGGCAAAGCACTCCATTCGACACTCTCCTCCTAAGCACATCTGATCACATCTTTCTACTCCTTTGACGCACTCCAGGTGCAGTTGGTGCAGACCTGGTTGCAAGTGGAAGCTGAACACTTGATGTGACGACATTTTGCCTTCCATACGCACGACTGGGAACATAACTTACTGGAGGCACAGTTCATGTTACACATTCCGAAGAAGCACTTCTGTGCGCACACATTTCTACCTGAAGTTAGAAGCACAGTACGTTAATTTCCTGTTCACGATCTAAAAGAACAATTGCTTGAATACGTTATTCTTGGCGTTGTAACAGCTATCCATAGCAAAGGTAGCATTTATATCATTCCAACACAAATGTGGAGACTGCGTGGACAGTATTGCGGGAGAGGCTGCCTTCCCGTCTTGCATGCAGGGTTACCCGACTACAAGCACATATGATGCTATCTCCTTTAGTGGTCAACAAAGAAAAAAGAGTAGGTATACGGTTAAAGAACGACAAAGTTAATAGATCCTTGGACTTCTTAATCGGGGCCTCTGTAATTTCGCCTTGATCGCCGAGACCTAAAGCTGGTCACCCTTTTCCAAGCCTAAACTAGGAGCAGGTACTATCTTTTCTTTAACCGTTGTTTTTACAGAGCACTTCAACCAGTCGGGAGTCGGTTGGGATAGATTGACTACTGAGAGGTGATAATTGGGCATACAAAGGAAACAGGCTTCTTTTCTGTTACATAGCACAGGGAAATTGAAATCGAAAATTTGCGTTTTTTTGATCCTAAAGGATAGCTTAGCCTATGTCCCGTGTTTCTAGGTTATTATATTGCTAGTTCTTGTTTCTTGTTATCACCTGTGGTTCAAGTGTAATTTTCGAGCGAACGAGCGTTCACTATTTCCTGTGTTACTGCCACGATCTTACTCTGGTCCCAGAGGTTTGTCCATTCTGAAAGCAGATTAAGGGCACTTTCGGAAAGTCAGACCTGGCCAGCCATCCCGGTCATTTTGAAAATGAAATATTAGTCACTTTTCTCAAAAATTTCCTTGACTAAATCCCATCATCATACCATTTAGAGATCAACCGAACCTGTCTGGATAGTCCTGATAAATCAGGAAATTCTCCTTAGGACTACCCTGCTTTGGCCAGCCAGTTGTGACAAATGATATTTGCCTTAGTTAGTTATACAGTCAGGCCATTATATTTTTAAAATGTGTTATACGTGTTAGATGCACTTCGTCTCCTTCCTCTTTCCTAATTCTTTATTATGTAATTATGAACTTTCTGTAACTTATGCAGTGTATCAGTGTGGTTGAGTAAAGGAAAAAATCATAAAAAAAGGCGCCTTAAGATCGTTGAGAGTAGAGAGCATGATCAGTGGATTGGAGAGCCGGTCACATTTAGTGCTCGTGAAGCGCCAGAGAGTCACCAAAATGTTTTCTATGTTTTCTTATCAGTAAGGCTTTCTTCTCTCAGCTTAAGCAATAGACATCTTACCAGAACAGGCCATTGTTGGACACGAAGAAAGAAGATTGCAGTTTTGTGAACAGCTGCTAAATGGAGTTGTTTCTGTCATTTTGCAGGAACAATGGCTGAAATTACACTTCTTTTGGCAGAGGTGTTGGTTCAATGAGCCATCTTCGCATTGCTCGCTGGCCACTGACATCGCAGTTGCATAAAGGATCACCGTAATGAACGTCTTCGGGATCATTCTGAAATTTTGAGGTAAAAATTTGTAGAGAGGGGCTTGATAACACAAGACCGGTATGAATTTAAACCGTAATGTGTTCAAACCAATTTTGATGGAGCGTTTTCAGGCGACGCTGTGTCGGCCATGTTGGTTTACTAAGTTTATGTTCACACTATGTCTTGCCCCATTTAAGGGAATCCAAGACAGTCTTGGATTCTGAATTCCACACCGTGGATTCCAGATTCCAGGTAACTGGATTCCTGGATTTGTCGGAAGAACTCGGATTCTGGATTCCAATCGTTAGTGGGATTCCGGATTCCTTGAGCTGTACTAGTATCGGATTCCAAAACACAGGCTTTCGGATTCCATAAGCAAAAATTTCCCAGATTCCGGAATCCGGATTGCCTTACGTTGGGCGATATGTCGGATAGCTTTTGCGCTCTCCCCAGCCCGTGCGCGTTTTTCGCATTTCTCTTTACTGAACGACTTTTCACCACTATCTACCACTTTTCACCACTATCCACCACTACCACGCTCGTACAAAAACTATATCGGTTAGGGCTTCTGTTCACACGGTTATTTCGGCGCAGTGTTTGTGACGGAGCAAAGCTGCGCCGCGTTGATCTCTTAAGTGGAGAGTCACATATCAGATAGGTGTTCATACTATACAGGATAGCTTTTCATATCGGTTAGGAGCCGATTAATGTGAACAATTAGCCTAAAATAGTGAAATGGCGGCCATGTCCATGTTGGTGTTTCCAGCCAACCCTGTGAGAGTTGAATGCTTTTCTTATGTAAAAATATCCGATCTTTTTTTCCAAGAAACTGATTTGGTCATTGGTTACATGAATAAAAACGCCCTATATGGTTCTTTGCCTCCGTTTACGTGAAAGCGGCCCCAAAAATCATCTCGAACCGGTTTGCTTTATTTTTTATTAGCACTAATGGATCAGACCTGATCTGAACTGACCTATATTAAACAGTTATTGGATGAGGTTTTTGTGATATCAAGAATAATCAAGGTCGTCGAGGTAAGTGTTATCAGCCTCTGCCTTCGGCTCGGCTGATAACACTTACCTCGACCTTGATTATTCCGGATATCACAAAACCGGATTTAATAACTGTTTTATTATACATTGCTTTGAAATAAATAGCGACAAATACACCTTCGCATGGAACCGATTTGACATTGTACTGCGCGCTCAACGTACAGATTAGTCAGTTGTCTGCTAGCAGACTAACTAATCTTTAGGTTGCGCAGATTTCCAAAATTAACTGTAGGATCTTAGCCAATGAGCAGATAGATAGTGAGTACAATGTATAATAAATAGAGATGTCGTGCATAGCTCCCAAGTAAAGGCCATTTATCACGATTGCACCGTTTTACTGGGGAAATATTTTCGCCCACGGGATCGGAGAGAGAATCGTGAATCATCTAGTAATTGTAATATGTGATGAAGGCAGGAAGTAAATTAGAATTGCAAGTCTTCGACATAACTTGCATGTAATTTTCCCTAAAACACTTGTGGAAAAAAAAAAAAATATATATATATAGTCGCAACAAGAATCTTAATTCGTTTTTAGCTTATGGATGACGTAGTCATGCCGTGGGCTTTTGGAGGCACTCGAATGGCACTCGATCACTCACTCACTCACTCGATTCTCATTAATTTATTCATTTAAGTCAGATTAAACACTTTACTCTTACCTCCTTTACTTAGTATTACTTAGTAATACTAATGTCTTTATTTTAGAACACGAGCAAAAACGTTAATTTAAATCTCCTACCCGTACTTGTTCTCGTCCTCAAATCGAAAGCTCTCTATAATGAATTATGCTCGGTGTCACAGACTATTAAATGCTCCTAATTGCTTTTCCTCATTATTACTTCTGCGAAGTGAGATTTCATTCATCTACGGGTTCGCCGTCACGTAATGGTTCTTAAATAACCCTAAAAACTGATTCCTTGAAAACTGAGTTGATCATTTTGGCGATAAAAGTAAGAATAAGAATTACTGAGTATATAACAGGTCTTACTCTTACGCTAGGGAGTGTTTTAATACGTTACTCTCAATGACTTGAAGAAGATATCTTTCTTAGGGTTATTTATTAACTAACAAAAACATTGTGACTTGACTTACTTGTTTGAATTTTTGTCCGAGCGCTCTGTTGACCGCTTCTCTTCTGTATAAGGTTCTAGCGTTTTTATGAAGGTTTCTCAGTGCGAAGTTTTGATTCATAAGTACTTGACAAAGTCGTGAAAAAGGAAATTTTTAACCGCTCTCCGAGCGAGAATTTTCTTACACACAACTAGCGTCAATAAGGCATGGTGATCAATTATTAAAAGACTTTATCGATAACATTTGTCATGCAAACACGGACAGCATATTAGTATACTACGGTGAACTTCATTGGTTGTGAAAATACTAGCTTTAATAATTATCCTGCCATAAATTACAATTTTCGTCATTAGCTCGGTGCTTTTTGTCACAGGTAACGGCCCTTTTAAGAAGGTTTTGTAACAAGTAACGTTATTTTTGCGAAAAAAAATTAAATACAGAAATACAGATATAACAGGGATTAAAAAAATTCAGTCAAGCAGTTTAATTGCGACAATTGATCGCAAAAGCAAGTTAGTCGTTGCGAAAAACATGATTTATTTGTAGGGCGGATATGTTTTGTGGTGAGTAAGTATATGCACTATCTTGGCATCCCGTTGTGTGTAGCGAAAGGAGACAATCATTTACCTGTATTTGAAAGGAAGGCTTTTTTAAATGTAAATTTACAAAGATTAGAATTAAGCCTTACCTGAATAGAAAGAAAAGCAGAATTGAATCGATTAGAAGTTATGATGAGTATCATGCCTTAATCTCATTGGTTTCCCGTCCCAAATTGGTCAATGTTGATGTATTCAGCTTGACAAGGCATTGCCATGGGTCTTCCTAACGGCCGGCTTACGCATACGATTCCTTTTGTTTCTCAATGTTTCCGGAGTGCAATTCTTGTCGCCCTTAAGTTCGCATAGATAGAAGGTATACGTACAAGCGATTTTAGTGCAATGTTCGCCACCAAATCGCAAATATGTCGAAATGTTAACTCGGTGACTGGCGTAAACGCTGCAGTTATTACAGAAGAGATGCCCTAAATTCACACTCAAATTAATTAACCCAACCAGTGTTGAAAAAAGGAAAAAAAATTACAAGTGCAGTGCGTATAGCTGACAGCTTTCAATTTCTTGTAGCGTACCAACGGATCAAGAAAATGCATCACAGCTTGGAAACTCACAAATGTTAACATTTTTAGTAGCTTATAAAATTAACAACAAGAGAGAAGCGTTGCTTTTTAATAAGAAACTTAGGTTTATTTATTTTTAATATGTCATTTTGTTATTTTCTCATTCAATGCAAAATAACTGTTAAATCCGCTAAAAGACTTCAATTTTCATCATTTCATGTGTTTGCTTGTTTGTGTACTTATGACTGAGGGTTTAATGTCACCTGAATTCATCTCCTCCGCTAAAGGGAAAGATTCACTGGCGCAGTTAAATAATAAGAAACAAGCAGACAGCAAATTCACCTTATGAAAGGGAACCCAAGACAGCCTTGGATTCGGAATTGCTGGTACTGGATCCCCAGTCTTCAGGGGCGTAGCCAGCTTTTCGACTATTTGTAGGCCTGGCTGACTTTCATTTCCACGTATACAGCTGTTTCGAGAAAGGTTGTCGGGAAAAGTGCACGCGACAATCCTGAAAGGCATTGTGGGTGGTTTTGAGTTCTCTTTTTTTCAAAGAAATTTGAAAGAATTGGCACGAAAGGCCATCGAAATGTGTTTGCGAGTGCTAAAGGAAAGCAACAAAAGTAGGTTCGACAGCTACAGTCGTCAGGAACAGTGTATTGATCATCTCCCATATTACCTTTCGGGATTGTCGAGTGCACATTTTTCCGACAACCTTTCTCGAAATAGCTGTATATCCTGAAAATTCCACCCATGACTAGTACGCACTGAGCTCACCAACACTTTGAGCTCTTAAGCTTTTTAGCTCACCCCAACAACGCATAATTTATTACAAGTGCTAAAGTGATCAAACCAAAAATTTGTAGGTCCTGGCCTACAGGCCTATGGGCTGGTTACGCCCCTGGTTTTTGTCAGTGGAACTTGAATTCCGGATCCCAATCGTTACTGAGATTCCGGATTCCTTGAGCTGTATTCCGGATTTCCAAACGCAGGATTCCGGATTCCACAGGCAAAATTTTCCCGGATATCGGATTCTACTATAGCAAAACTTTCCGGTACTCCGGATCCCACAAGCAAAAAATTGCTGGAGTCTGGAATCCGGACTCCCTTTCATGGGACGAAATGCATATTGCAAACTGTTACGTAGATCAGTTATCGACTGAGATCGGAAAGTATTGTCTTTGTTCTATAAATTGCCCTCATGCCCATGGTGTTGTGCACAATATTTTAAAAGTTTGATGTTTGGGTGACCGTGGACCATCGTTAGTGACGAGCTCTACAAGATGATCTGAATATATGAAGCCGTTTTTTACATGACGTCACGGAGGCCATATTGGTTTCCAAGACAATGAAACGGCGGCCATGTTGGTGTCCCAAACCAATCTTGTTGGAGTAGAATCTCTTCTTATGTAAACGCTTCCTTTTGTTGCAATAATGCATATGCATATATAGATGCAGGCCACGTGAGTGAAAACGCTCTATTGAGGCATGGCTCTGCTGAAGAGCTGTGACGTCACCAAAGTGGCCGCCATCTGAGGCACCATAATGTAAACAGGCAGATAAAGTCAAATGATTTTCTTAACCCTTAAGGCAAAGTCTTGGTGTGCACTCCAAGCGTGTCATTTAACAGCTGAAATTGGTGACCTTCTCACGCGAATTAAGTCAGTTTGCACAACTCGATCCCTGGTCAAACCTATAATACGCCATTTGACAAATGCCGTATAAATGAACAAAGGCTGCGATCACCACCAGCACATGGAAGATTTGATGGCTTTGGAACTAAAGGAATGGAACAGAAGAAACGTCTATTTGATAGAATAACTAATTTTATTAATTGTGATCAAGTTTGTTTTCACAAGTCTAAAGGGAAGTGGAGGTCAAGACAGTCCTCTGGGCTTTGTGGAAGAAAAACGAATGCGTTTTGGCTGGCAAACGGCGACTTATGAGCGTGCATTTAGGGGTCTACTCAACTTAACGCGGTTTTGGAGTGCAAAGGTGGTGCAGCGGTGAAAGCACAGGTAGCCCAAGCTCACTATGAGAGCCCTGAGCAACATTATCCTACTTAGCTAATTAATTATTCATACAGCAAGAAAATTTTAAGACGTTGCTCTTCTCTCTACTGTCATCTGGGTGAAAAACTGTCGCTCAAAAAAAGGCCTTAAACAGTGCCTAAGAGGTCTGAAATGCAGTCAGAATACAAAGAAAAACAAGAAGACGCTAAAGGTAAGCTTCAAAGCGATATTCAATGTACATTTTGCTAATTTAGTGAGCAAAGAACATTTCTCCATACATACGTCTTATAATTTAGGATAATGTTGTTTAGGACTCTCATAGTGAGCTTGGGCTACCTGTGGTGAAAGCACAGGCCTCCCACCAATCTGACCTGGGTTCGAGTCCAGGCGTTGTGGTTGTTCTCATCTCCCTTCTGTTAGGTTTTTATCCTGGTAGCCTTGTTTTCCCTTCTCCTCAATTACTAACATTCCAACTTACAATTCGCTCTAAAAGTGCCTTCAGTTTATAGTTGAGACGGAGGCGGGGGGCACTTCGAGGAACACAAGTTTATCAGTTCTGGGAACTGTTAAATTTACCTTCTGTGAACAACGTTATTTTGGGTATTGACTTTTCGAAAAAGGAAGCTAACAGAACATTTATTCGGTAATCAGTTCTTTGCTTTTAAGATTGAAATTTCTCAACGTTGTAAAAATAGCTTACCCATATATCACATTTTCCGGGAAAGAACCTCTCCGGAATCCTCGTCGCATAAGTGACAGCACTGGCAGTGTACAAGAAGGACATCAAAATTATCCACTCCACTGCGACTTGACGCATGACAAGAGTGGCTTCATACGTTGACACAAGGTGGATAGCAGGAATAACACCTGACCAACCGAAGGCAATCAACAGACCTGAAATAAGATAGTTTACGTAGTTGGACTCCAAATATTTCTTTCCGTTTAGCTCATCATGTACTATACTTCTCTTTTGTCACCAAACCCTACTTGTAGATTTAAGAATGAATACTCATGTGTGTCGCTGTTTGTATTATATAGAGTCGGTCACTGTCCATCGGACTTACAATACCTCTGGAGAGCGTTATGCCGCCTCAACTTAATATCTACGAAGACCTAAAATACTATAGGAGTACTACCCTGTTGTCTTTTTGTTACTTTTTGTTATGTTAGGCCTGGTTCAGACGGCGCACCGTGTGTCGAGGCTAAGTTAAGTTCGACAAAAGTGCGACAGACTGTCGAACTTTTGCGGCACCTAACTAAAACTGCCGTACCAAATTGATTCAGACGGCGCTCTTTTGCCGTACTTAATTGATTAGTTAGGTTCGGCCCATCAGTGGAGCGGCTTCTGAAACGGGCCTTACCGAGCTCCAGAGACCATAGGGGAGCGAGGTCTTTTTGAAGGCATGCAGTGACTTTGGAATGGTTTTCTCGAAAGTGGATATGCACCGATTGCTTCAGCTTGGGTCTTGGTAAAAATGCTATTAAACTCGTCGTCAGTTCAGCCGTGATTTCATGGACTGTAGAGACTCTAAGCGTAATTGGTGCTTTTTTGATTCGTGATGTTTGCATGTTTTTTTTTTAAAGTTGTTGACCTCCTCCTGTTAACTTACTTGCACTGACATTTGTTTGTAGCTGAGGTTCAAATTCAACTTGTCCGCATTAGAGAAAATGTTACACACACTCAGACTTGACCCCACTTGGTTGGAGAGGACTTAGGTTCCTTTTGACTTCCTTCTACTATATAGATTTATCCGAGGCTAAAAGCGGAGCTCCCGTTGCAAATTTGTTAGTTTACTTCCAACAATAAACTAGTCTTGTAACAATTGCAAAGAAATCCACAAATCCATACTTAACTTAAGGAGAGAAACATTTTACTTTTGAGGAAGGGCACAATGATTTTTAAGAAAAAATCTGCAAACAGTCCAAGAAAAAAAGATCTTGCATCGAGTTAAGACTAGTTTATTCTTATTCAGTAGAAGGCTGGGAAAACAAATTGTTTGCCAAACAAAATATGCCAATTACCCACCTACCCTTTCAGGTTCTTTTTGACGTCCTTGTAACAATTCCACTTACCTGCTCTAAATATTCGATACTTAGATTTCTTGAACTTGCCCAACAATGAAACAATAATACACATAACACCAAGAGAACAGGTCAGGGACATGTAAACAATCTTTAGAATCCTCGAGCAGTAGAACGCGTAATAAAGTGGAGGGATGAATGAACCCATGATGAACACTACGATACCAGCATAGTCAAGGCTGTTGACAAAATCAGATGATAAAAAGTAAAGTCATTAAGTCTACCATGGTAACGTGACGTCACACTTCTCCTCTCTACTCTTCCCTGGTCCTTGGATCGCAAAATGTGTCCTTCAACAAATTACAAGGAAGAGCCCTCTTTTTTCTAACAACCCCATCCTTCAAAGGAGCAAATGTTTTTACATAGAATTATTACCTACCTGCGAAAAATCGTCGACACTGTCTTGGAGTGACAATGAACAGTGTGAAAAATCCATGAAAAACCGAGACATATAATACCGCAAGCGAAAAAAATTCCAAACACCAACTTTTCCTGCCAGGCTTTGGGAAATGGACTGGAAGCGGAAATTGGTCGAAGAAACATGTACAGTGCGATGCAAACAAAGGCTATAAATCCAACCAAATGCGTCCATATATTTCCAGTTTCTGTATGTACCTTAAATATGCTTTTAAAACAAAATCCAAAAGACGGCATAGGAGGTCTATGGTAGTGCGATAAAAAGGGATTACCACGTAACCAATCAGGAAGTTCTAAACGAGATAGAAGGTGCCATTTTGGTTGAGGCTTTATCCGAACTTTGTCCCCTCCAGCTGTCAAATTGTCCATACAGTCTTTACTTTCTTGCACACTGTGTTTGTCGCACGCGTCACGCACGATTATCTCGTGATTTGATTCAGCCTTGCACGTGTCAGACATGTGGACTAAATCTTGCATTTCTAGTTCACTAGCTTTAGCCTTGCAAACAGTGTCGTGCATTTCTTGACCTGTCATTGCGTTCCCCTCATCAGCACGAGCTCACAGATACATTAAGTTTATAACGTCGACGATTCAACCTTTGAGAAACAAAAATTACCGCAATTAATAATTGATAATTTCGGAGCTCGCGCGCAGAGCCCCACCTAGATCCTTTTCGATCCTTTTGTCATCACCACGGCTGTGCTCAAGGGCTATGCTCACACTTAGTACCGTACTCGCAGAGTGCTTATGTGAACACACCCCTCTGGCTTGATAGTGGCGCATTAATTCTTAAATAAAAGTCGATTTTCACATTTTAGATATACGTCATCGTTCCACGCTTGGGTTAATGAATTACATAGCGAATATCGTTTTCTGGAATTTCATCTTGATTTTTGTAGTTTTAAGTTCCCTTTTTCATGAAAGCTCTGTCGTTATCTAGACTATTCTGCCGGATGAGCAGCCTAAAATATTTCCCAATACAGTACAAACTCTTTATAAAGATGGGACCTGTATAGTGAAAGTAAACGTTCTACATTTAGTCTTTACGTGGTTTTCAGGAAATTTGAAGAGCTGAATGTTTAGTCGGAATTGGTAATATCTCACATTAAAAATATTAATTTAATTGTTTAATTTGTTACCTCTAATTTGCAGTGTTATATTATTATTCATTCCTGTTTAAACAACTGAATAGTTGCTATATACTGCTACATACTATATACTGCGTTCTGAACCCTCAAAAGTCGTGACCGTTGCAGGCAGCTTTGCTTTATTATCGTAGTGGGCCATTTCTTTGATTTTATCGGAACAAGTGAATTAAACAATGGTTCTTGTAAAACCTTTTGGTCAATAATTATCCGTCATGATAACGATAATACAGTTTATCTATTCATTTGGAATTTTTTTCTTGTTGACCCTACGGCCTACCATATTCGCCAGTTGTTTGGTTTGATTTGATTTGATTATACTTTTAGAAATATCCTGCTAAATTATTTTATTTTTGCACCAAAATATAGTTAATAGTTTCGTCTCGTGCTCGAGGATATGATAACAACGAATGCATTACAAACGCGAGCCAATTGCCAGTGCGTGTTTGGGTGAAAATTCTACGGTTCTAACGGAACTTACTCGGTGGTACCTGGGAGTCCCGCTCCTTTTGTCCGATGTCCAAATTTCCTCACCTGCGTAACTCTGAAATGTGTTAAACTGTTTTAAAGCCAGGATGGCCACAGAGACTCAGTTTAAGAGAAGCTGGTACTTTCTTAGGCTAATTAGGGTAACAGGCCTGGGACGTTTTAATTTCGATTTAGTCCACTGGAATTTATTCGACTCTGCCGGTAGTAATGAATCATTAAAGACATCTGACCCAGTTCTATGAATATTCTTATTGTTAGAGTGAAACAAAGGCCGTAAGGAAGTAAACGCATTTTCATCCCGGAAAAACTTAATGTCAGGTCTTGAGGAACAGCAAGCAGATCAAAGATAATAGCGCGTGGTAAAAGTTTAAGTTTTTTCCCTGCGATCTTACCTTCTCATTCATAAATGTGAATACTGTAAACCTGCGTGCTTCAACGTGTAAACTATGTTTGCGGATTTAGTGGAAGCCCACAGTTCGTTACATTAGACTCACCATTGTGAAGATCTTTCGCTTTGATTCATCTGTGCTCTACACTGGATGTCTGACGATACAACTGTTTGTTGCCCACTCAAACCCAGCATGTTAAAATTAGCTTTTTATTGGAGTCAGTTCGCCTGCGCCTTAAGCTATTCCGTCCATGGTATTGAAAACAGTATTTGACCAAAAGCTTATTAAATATTCAAAATGACGCCAGACACCATTATTAATGCAATATGAGCAACTTCCATCGCGTGGTGTTGTCGAAATTTCATTTTTTGCCTGATGTACACGTGTAACATGAAGTAATAACGTTGAATAGATTGAAAACTGGCATTTTGTCTTAGTGAGTGCAAGGAAATCTAAAACCGACGTTTTGGAAGGGGCCTCGTGTTAAACTCCACGTTTTTCTTTTGTGTTTGTACATGCTTTGTGTTCAATTAACACAAAATATTGGATACAATACTATATGAGGCCAGGACTTGATTTAACATGTCGAAGGTTCTCATCCTGAGAATTATCTTGACTGAGAGTATTTTGGCGCTGAATTATGCCCATTGTGCTCCGAAATGTATTTTAATGTTCTTAGCTTCACTTTTTGAGCTTAGATATCTCTCCTTGAAGGGAAGAATAGTTTTATTTTTAATTTATGAAATAACTTAAGCCTCGCTTAATTGCCTCACACTTTCTTGCTGTTCGCTGAGACCAAGAGTGTAATTAGTGAAGACACCTTTCAATTTCGACACGAAGGTACTGATCATGATGTACCTCGAGGATCTGCCGGCGGTACACGTCGAAACAAGAAATTATGAACGTCCATATATACACGTGAAACCTCGATATAACGACGGGCCAAGGGATTCGCAAGGTTCAAGGTTCTTTTTAAAATATTTGGCAATTATTGGGGTAAAGAAAATCGTTCGTTATACTGAGGACTTCGTTACAGAGGTTCGTTCTATTGAGGTTTCACTGAAGTCTCCACTGTACTATGCCTACCTCGTTTTATAATCCGGAAGCGTTGCCCTTGGGTGCCTGTAATATTGAGGATCTTCTTTAACAGCCTAACAAGTTACCCATAAAAAGTTACTGTACAATTTGCGTGCAATTTAGTATGAATATCGTAGAATGGGAGCGAAATGATATCATCGTTTTCGTTTCTCGTGTTCGTTTTTAATTTATTCGCACCAGTAAAGATCAGTTTGATGATTGACAAAATAACAGAGTCTCTTAGGTGACGAATGGAAACGTTTTAACACGGAAGAAATTAGAACAGTTTGACATTTTTTAAAGAATATTTATGACAACATTTATGTTTGAAAAAATAACCGCTGAATAAATAATATGAGGAGAAATTACTGGATAGTATTATTTTGGGATTGCAAGGGCTCTGTGCTCTGTTGAAAATTATAAGATAAAGTCATATGTGACATCGGTTGTCATAACTCGTTTGTTTATATTCTTTTATCCTTTGCGCTGAAGAGCTGAAGCATTCATCAATTAAAGTACTTAGAAAATGTGTGTAACGAATGCTACGGGTGGTCTTTTGGTATACCAGGTTTTGCACAGTAGGGTTAAATTTAAACATAACTTCGACACAAAAGGTTAGTTATTAAATAAAGCTTAAGGTCGAGTTGGTCATTTTGCACCGCCAAGGGCATTACAAACGAGAAACCACACTAATTAATGTAAACAATTGATGCATCACCGCGAACGATTAAAACACCTGTCAGTGGGAAAACTTGAGGTTATTTACTCTTGTGCATTCAATGCCAAGAGTGCGGAAGCCTAAGTTTTATTTAACCCTTTAAGCCCTAAGAGTGATCAGCATCAAATTTCTCCTTGTAATATCGATGCTTTGCAAAACAGAGTGGTCATGAGAATTACGGACATGATGACACAAGATGAATTTGCTTGATATTTTATCACCTTCTCCCCACTACTTCTGTAGGAAATGAATAGGGGCAACAAATGAGAATTCAAATTTTGATCTTGGGGTTTAAAAGGTTAAGCAACAGACTACTATTTCTATGGATTTACCGGCGTGGTAACCTACGCGGGATGGCGTTGGGACAACACGAGATAAACTTTACAAGCTTTTCGGACTTTATAAATGCATTTTCTGTTCAGTAAACCTTAGTAAACGTTTATTAGACTTCTTATATCAACGTGAACATTAATTTTATAGTTTATTATTACCATTTAGGAAACGTTTGTACAATTTCCAGCTCTTTTCAATCAATATGTAAGGAAACCCTAGGGAGCGAACTGAACAAAACCTGCAAATGAGCCATATATTCTTTGCAACATAATTTAGTAAGACGATATATTACATGGCCGCGTGGAGATACGAAATTTCTCTTCGAGTGTTGAAAAATATTTCACGAGTGAGCGCTGCCAACGAGTGAAATATTTTTTCAACACGAGAAGAGAAATTTCGTATCTCCAAGCGGCCATGTGATGTTCTATTTATTATGTAAACACCAATGAACTACCAAACCATTTCAGTTTAATAGGTTTTTGGTGTGAAAGGCGCGATTTATTAGGTAGCCATAGCAACGGTGATATTTTCACATGTGAAGACAACATGTTATTTTCACACGTGAAGTTACAAAGTTTTCGCGCGAAAGCTCACCTGGTATTTCATTTGTGTTTATATAATAATCCGATTTATTATACATCAGCTGATACATAGACGGCATACCTGGTTAAAATTTTCAGCGATTACTAATATTGCTATGGTTTTTTAGTAATCAGAGGCCTTTTTTCATAGCTTAGTAAGAGAACTATAATATGCATGATGTGAATGAGGGAAAGTGCCGGGGGGGAGGTGTACTTCAAAAATATTTATACGGGGACGCTCCGCCCCGAGGTCACGAAAACGGTACCCCTTTCGTGTACCTTCTATTGACAAATGGTACCCCTTTCACATACCTCGTTTAAAACTTTGCATCCCTTTTAACTGCTGTAAATGCATTGTCATTTAAATAGGAATTAATCACGAATATAGAACGTTTTCCCGACTTCAAAGCCATAAAATTCATCTGTTCGGCCTTTTGGGCCCTTTCACAGACCCAAATGACAGATTTCCCTACCCTTTTATATACTTCAACTAGTGAAATCCCTACCCTTTCATGTACCTGAAGCCTGAAAAAGGTACCTCTTTCGAGCGGAGCCTCCCCGTATGGGCCATTATAGGTAGTCCCCTCCCCCCCCCCCCCCCCATGGAAAAGTGTCAGCAAATAGTTGCCTATCCTGATCATTGTAATAAGAAGGATGATCTGAACAATTATGTAGATCGAAGGGGTTGTTACCCCGCCTTGGCCTTCAGTCAACACCATCCGAGATCTGCAAAATTCTGATCTTATCATGCTATAGCCGAATGTCTCATTATTCGTTTAAACTCTCTCAACGAACACCTCTAAAAGACGAGAAAATAGTGCTTTTCGCAAAGGTGTCGGTCTGAGACCCTGTCCTCACTACCACGAAAATAGAGTTTGGCGTTGGCAAAAGATTTGAAAATTTTGGTAGTCACCAATTTTTCGTTTTTGCAGCCTTGTTCGCATCTGGGACAACGTTGGTCATGTTCGCGAAATAATTTTTGGTGACACTTGTTAAAAACTTTGGTCGGTGAAAACAAACAATCGTTTGCCCTAGGAATGCCTTTCTGTTGACAGACTGTTTTGCAAAACCAACAAAATTTTGCGTAGCCCTTGCCTTAAAGAGAGTCAACTGTATATCGGACTGTATATCGTTGGAAGTGAGAACCTTTGCCAGGTTTATGCATTTTTCTGGCAGATAAACGGAAGGTGATGATAGCAGTTTATGTCTTCCCAGTGACCAGAACCGTCGTCTTTTATTGTTACACAGTCTTGGATGTTGTAACGTCGATCAGGTTCCCCGTTTGCCCATTTGGTGTAAACAAGGGTCGTATTGTCCTCCCACTTGTATGATCCCGATCCTGTGACGTCATTCAATCCGATCCAGACACCGCGGTTCGTCTTATAGTCATCTACAGAAAAAACAAAACAAAACAAAACATAAAAACACTGCATGCGCATGGGAAGTAAACTTCAAATGTTTGAATAACATCTGGATAGATACGTCAACTTTAGAAAATTTGAATAGTTATCATTTTATCTACTCTTTAGGCATAGAAATAGCACAGAGCCTCCCTCTCCAAAAGAAGAGATAAATTTTAAATCAGGTAAATTACTGGGTTTCAGTAAGCATGTTGCAGGATTTAAATCCAATCTTGGCTAATCAACGATTTTGTTAACTAAGTAAGAGTCGCTACATTGTCAAATTGTCTGCACCAAAGGATATCACCAGTCTTGTGTTGTAGTAGTTTTATACACCAAAATTTTTATTTAGTCCAGAAGTTTTTGTCTGCGGCGACCTGAAAGGCTTGAGTCTCCTTTTCTCGTCCTCATTCAAGAAGACAAAATGAGGCCCTACTCGCAGGTTGAAAAAAGACCAACAGAAACTGCAAGAAATTTCATCTTATTAGCTGGCACAGTTGTGTCCGGAACGAAGCGTGCAATCTCAATTGACGCCCAGCCAATCGTATGGGTTACCTAAGATCTTCCTTATTCCATCTTCATTAAGCGCCTTGTCAAACACCATTAGATCGCTTAGAAAGCCTTTCAAGGTTGCTCCGTCGTCCGCTTTTAGACCAATATCATGGGTAGATATTAAGTTGAAGACAATATACCAGTGCGCCTGCACACCTTGAGTTGCCACTCTTGTACCGTTAAGGTAGAGGTAAACTTCGTTGCTTGTGCGGTCCCACACTGCAGCTACATGGTGCCATCTATCAACTGGCGAGGGTGTGCTGAAAAAAAGCTTTGTTGTGACAATCGGAAACTTCACAGCAGCTTGTACGCTGAATTTGCAACAAAATCGTAAAAATGCACTTGACAAAATCACCGAAACGTTTGTAAATTGTAATCGAAGTTCCTACTAAGTTGAGGTTACTTTTTCCATTGTTATCCAACTGATTTGGTAAATACTAAAGCAACTATCCCCCTTAGGGTCGGTGAACAACGGTAGATATATACCTGTAGACGCTTTGCGTCTCGCTATATTTCACGACTATTTACCTCCCCTTCGGGGGATAGTTGTACACTATTTTTAGGAATTGCAACTGTTTCATGACCGGGAAGCTCTTTTCTCTTATTTTTGATTTTTGACAGAAAAGATACCCCTTGTGTGTAAATTATATACACAAAACAATCGTACTCCTTTCCTCCTTTCACATACCTAGTTAATTTAGAACGTTACGTCGCTGAGCTATAAATTTTCGTGACTTCTTCTCAGCCATAAAATGCATCGGTTAATCGTATTCAGATTCTGACCGCTGGGGCCTTACTAAAAAGTTGAATAACTTCAAAACCATTCAGCGACTTCCATTCATTTAGCGACTTTCTTAAAATTTATCTGGAACATTTTAATATCGCCGGGAAGTCTACGTCAACATTGACTTTACCATGGCAATCAACGTTTTACAGCCTTATATTTCAAAGTTTACATTTTTTATATGGAATTATTATAACACACTTAATTTAGCATTATTTTATCAAAGTTATTGAATAAACTGTTAATCAAATCCAGGCTTTTAAGTGACTAGTTTGAGAAAATAGAATGAGTTTAATATGACCAAATGCAAGATGCTTAAATTAATTGTCAGCAGTTTTCATTTCTCTCGGAATTTCATATTTTGCAGATTTTTTTATTCCGAAGCATCCTTTTACACTCAGATCAAGTTTTCTATGAAGAATAGCTCGATTTTTACGGGTTTTAAGTGAAACGGAATGCGGTTAAGTAAATCAAAATAACAGATCCAAGATGGCGGATGCCTGCAGTTCCTTTTTTATTAGTAAATGACGTCATCATGATTCTTTATGTCTCATGAGGGAAATTTGGATTCAACCAATAAATTCAACAATATGCTGTTATAATGACGTCAGCTTTCGTCATTGTGTCAAGCAAGTTACCGTAAAATTCCGAAAATAAGCCCTTCCATGTATAAGCCCCTCCAAATATAAGCCCTCGAAACTCGTAACGCAAAAAACCCTTCGTTAAATCGCGCCTCCGGCCAAATATAAGCCCGCCCGGGGGCTTGTACTTGGAAATTGCCCTCAAATACAAAATAAAACAAAGCAAAAACGGTAAATTTCCTTTCAACTATAAGGCTAGCCCAATCGATTTTAAAACGCAAATTTCCCTCCGTAGATAAGCCCCTCCAAAAATAAGTCCTCAAAAAGGGGCACTGCTTAAAATTGAGCCAACTAGTAGAATATTTACCTCGGTTGCAGTAGAGGTTGTAATGAATCGTCCGTATTAACAGCTGCAAATAACAATCTTCCATCCTGGATGGTAAATAAGAATTGACCGCCGCTTGATGGCCACACTGAATATATAGGGGAATGTAAATTAACGGGTTGAGACAATTTTACCCAGCTTGCGATGGTAAAGCTTCCGTCGCGAAAATTTCTGGCTGGAGTGGTGGCATGCGCTCCTGCTCCACTGAGATATAAGTGGTTCTTTCCATTCTCTTTGACATATTCTGCGCCATTAACTAGACTGTTAAGATGAAAACAGAAATGAAAGGCTTATTTTTTATTTCTCCCTTAACCGCGGCCCCTCAACAACCCTCTAACCAAGCCCCCTCCCCCCTTCCTCCACCCTGCCGAAAAATAAGATAAAAGAATTAAAAGAATGCCTTAAATAGCATGTTCTATTACGGGACTCGCGTTCTCGATGGAACTGGGAACTGTGTAAGGACCTTTGATCTAGACTACAGGAAGGCGTTCGACTTATAGATCATCACAGTCTGTTGATGGCCAAGCTCATGCAATATGATATTAATCCTTACATCATAAATTGGATTGCAGCCTTTCTTTCCAACAAGCAGCAACGAGCCAAGCTAGAAAAAGACTGCTTCTCCGAATGGAGTTCGGATGGTGCAGGGGTTCCTCAAGGGACCAAATCGGGCCCCTGGCTGTTTCTTGTTATGCTTAACGATCTCAGTGCAGATACTTCGAGCGGTCTTTTCAAATACGTGGACGACACTACAGTCTACGAGGTAGTGGAAAATAAAGGGACTAGTCATGCGCAGGCATTGTTGACGAGGTGTCTGCATGGTCTGCTAAGAACAATCTCAGTAAACGCAATGGAATTATTTTGTTTCCGAATTACCAAGCGGATCGTAAAGGCCGAGTGGCCTTTCTTTTTGCGTTACTCGTGGATGACGACTTGTAATTGGCAATGTGACGCTTCAAGCATAACCTTTCATAAAGTTTCACTCATCAGACTTACGTGATATCATGGTCTGTTCCGTCCAGTTTCCAATGAGCTATCACATTGCACTGATCTGCAGACAACAAGTTTTCAAAAAGAACTGTATTTTTTTTATTGAAATCTAAATCCCTTAGTTTTTGTGTTATGTAAAGTGAGTTGAAAATACGTAAGGAGAAACCCAAGTCCTGTCTCGATGCAAAGTAAACTTTACAACTCCATCAGAGAGCAATGGTTTGTCGGATTTTTTTCTAAATTACCGTTCTTTTATAATAACTGGTTGCTATGGTTATGGAGTGTGACTTCTAAGTGGCATGAGGTCGAACGTTTTTCAAGCAAAAATCCTCATTTTCGCCATTTTTGTGCCAGAAATTTATTAAACGATACCAAAAGGTGGAAAAATATTCAATTTTTCATATATTTCAGATGTCAAGCAAGACCCTCCCGCACAGAGGGTCGCGTACTACCGAACTGTGTCATTTCTTGCTCCTCAAATGATTGGTTGTGCGAGTTCGTAGCCCGATCACCGTGTCCCGTTCTTCGTTGTACCCATATTACTTTCAAGCGCTTGCTGCGCAGAATAGTCTCGTGCTGGATCTTCTACGGCAGTGTTTGTCCTTAGAAATTAAGAAAACAATTAAGGCAGGCTCTACATTAGTATATTATCGATGAATTGCTCACCTCCATTTCAGCAGACAATTTCGTTTATATTATACTATCTCCGGTTTACCTTGATCGTGAGTGGTATTAGTTTTGTTCTGGACAAACATCTCGAAGATAAATTTGTTCTCGCTTTCGCTTTGAATGGTCACTAGATTTCCTCCGTTTGCCTGACAAATCTGTTTTGCTTGTTTCCAGGTGCTCTTCTCAGAAAGTTTCTTGTAAACCTTGGTGCCAAATTGAAACCATCCATCAGGAAGAGCTAGTAACAAATAAATGTGGTGGTAAGTGCAATCATTGCCTTTGAATATATACAGAATTTAGTGGTTTAGCGTGGCCGAGCGGATAGAGCGCTGGACGTCTCTGTAATCCGAAGGCCCCTAGTTAAGGTTCCGCCTAGATCACTTCCTGAAAGTTAGTTCTCGGTAGTCCTAAGTTCAAATCTTCGACTACGCTTGCAAATAGCCAACTGGTTTACCTTCGGCCAGTTGGGATTAATCTTAAACCCTGTTATTTTGTTTTTGTTTCAGTGTCTTTTTTTAGTTGTCTGCACTGGCCCACAGGCGTTTGCACTATACATACCGCATGCCGAGGGTAAATTATTATTATTATTATTATTAGCTATAGTAGTAGTAGTAGTAGTAGTAGTAGTAGTAGTAGTAGTAGTAGTAGTAGCAGTAGCAGTAGCAGTAGCAGTAGCAGTAGCAGTAGCAGTAGCAGTAGCAGTAGCAGTAGCAGTAGCAGTAGCAGTAGCAGTAGCAGTAGCAGTAGCAGTAGTTGTAGTTGTAGTTGTAGTTGTAGTTCTAGTTGTAGTAGTAGTAGTACTATTATTTAACAGCTTAAGAGGAGTTGCAAATGACTATTACCTCTTTTATGAATACAAGTATCGACAGGACAGTCATCCTGAACCTGAAAACAATGGAAAACATAGGAGATAAAGGCCCTTTACAAAAATAGTATAATACTCTTTGCTGTCCCTCCAAAATTTTGCTTAAGAACATGTTTTTCAATTTCTCTTGAGACTTACGGCAATACCCCACCCCCACAAGAGAAACTGAAAACAATGCTTTTGGAGGAACAACAAAGAGTATTATCATGGTACTTTGAAAAAGGCCTCTTCATTCTCGGAGATCTGAGATCCATAATTATATGCGAAAATTGATTGTGACGTCATCATTAAATTGTTGGACCATTAACATACCAGTTTGCCCGATGAATTATCTTCCCAATTTGAAGTCCCTTCCACAAAATATTAACTGAATGACAGTCTGAAAATTTTGAACTTTTGGAGGGGCTAACACTAATCCAAAAAAAAAAAATGATTCAGTTAAATTTCGAGTTTTGCAAGTGAAACTGTGCGAAACGTATTTTATCAGTTTATCATCCAAATTTTTTTCGAGATCGTCAGGTTTACTTCCACCCGACTTTTGTTTTTCAGCCGCTATTTGTAGAGCGTTTTCAAAGAATTATGAGCCGGTGCTAATGAGGCAAAAATTGCAAACAAGGCCTTGCCTATAAACTTACTGCTGTTTGAAGATAAACAAACCCTGGTTTCGGTTTCAAGTCGTTTGGACTTGCTTCCTTGCCTGATTTGTTAAGCTGACATGTAAACTGCCCAGTGTCACTCTCGTGCTTGTTGATTGACATGCACTGTGATATTTCCAAACATTTGTTAAGGCACAATTCTTGCTGATGTGTTGTCATGGTTTGGAGGACATGGCCATACAGGGCGACGTTTCTTTCGCCCGTAAAGAGAAATCTGCCACAAGAATGCACCGCGGAGATGTGAATAAGTACAAAATAGACAATCATTGCGGTCTAGTTGGTTCGCCTGCTTCGCTTAAACCTATACAGGAACAACAACAACAACAAAAGATTTCAAAGACTAAAATTTTGAATAAAGATAGCTATTTCAATTACGCTCCTTTGATACAGGTGTCAGTCAAGCGGACATTGTGCACTGTGAAGAAGGAAATACCGCTTCAATACTCACGAAACTTTCATAGAAAGCTGGAAAACAGTTTGTTGCACGGCCGAGTCAAATTGCACCCTGGCGGTTGCATTAATGAATCCAATGGGGTTCTGCTTTTGCCTTCTTTGAGAAAGTTTACTTTAAGTCATAGGGGGTTTGATTGTCTTGAATAACAAGTAACCTACAGTGTGGTTGCTAATCAATCACAAAAACATGCAATTTGTCGTCTTAATATAAAATGAAAATTTTCTTTTTTGGGATTGATTTGTAAATTTAGGTCAATTCCCTTCATATGTTAGTTCTAGTTTCACCGTTAAACTGATTGTTCTATCTGAATGACTGGGCATAAAATGCCGAATTGTGTTTATCCTATATTACAATAGACTGTGTTTGAAAAATAAACCACCTCAGTTGGGAAAAATTGAATAGAAAGGTAAAACAAGTGCACCAATGAAAATGTTAAACAGTTCCTAAATTATTTATTGAAATTAAAATGTTAGCTTGTTAACTTACCTTAACGTTAAGTTCACACACAGCAGGAATTAATTCAAGAGTTAAGTGCCCTTTAAAACAAAAAGGATACTAAAAGCCTGGTGAAGAGGGGTAAGGCACCAATATAAACTCTTAACATGGCTACCTCTCACTCAGTGGCTTTATTACTGAGTTACCTAGACTAGCTTCAAGTTTTAGCAGTAGTAGAATTAGAACACAATAATTATTATTGACATACGGGTGTTTGAGCTTCAGTACTTTTGCAATTTCCTTTGGGCCTCCAAAGTTTCAAAGAAACTCAAACAAAACCAGTCTGAGTAGGGGTTAAAAAAATAATTGAATTATTAACTCTCCCCAGTTGTTCTACATTAGGTAATTGAAACATTGCCTTAGACAACTGTAAGAACGTCCTCTGAAAGATCACGCCTGGAAAATTCCAAGTGAAAAATACCAGACCTCAAATTTAACGAGTTAACGAAAGACGAAATGCACTAAATGAGTTGATATGGGTCTTTGAAATATTCATGGTGAAAGCTGACAGAGAAGGCAATGGTAGTTATAGGTCTACGCACATCGCTGATGAAATATTCGAAATGTTAAATGATTCGATCACGAACGTGAGGAAATCCCCTTCAAAGTTCTAAAAGTTATGAAGGATTTAACTTGTAAACATATTGACAGTCGTTATAGTAATTTCGGTGCCGATAAACATCCAGTGAATCTACACCCACGTGTCAACAAAATCTTGTCAATTTAATCCTCGTGATGTTGGCGAACCACCCAATCGCCTTGATGATAAAGTATTTCTTCAAAAGAAAAGTACTGCAATGAACGGAAATCAGGGCGCCTCTCAAAGCTGCTCCTCTGTATAGACTGTCCTCCCTTCCCTCCCTCCCCCCTTCCATGATATTGATGCAATAGTGCTAGACGGTGCTGTTCTGAAAAAAATGTGAGTTGTAAACTAAAGCTAGAAAGCAAAAGATTGTGCTAAAAAAGTTTGGGGGCGTACCTGTGCTTAAAATTCTCCAGAGGCTTGCTTAGATTTTTCATATACTGTAATTTTTCCCGGGACTTTCTTACAGACAAATCCATAGAAAACTTTAAAAAGTGGTTCTAGGTCTTCTAGCGCATGTAACGCTCCCAATTGTTTTCAGTAGATGCCTTAGGAGTGAAGCTTTGGGTTACAACTGATATTTTTGTTCAGAACAGCCGTTTTACGGAAATGATTAGATTCTCATACAAACACTGTAATTTCTCACGCGGTTGCTTTTTTAATACTAGTCGTCAAGATGGGTTCCGAAACCGTGACAAGGACTATATTGTAAATATGCTTCAGTCGGTGGTGTGTTAGACCTTCCGATAATTCGGGGAGGTTTTTCTCACTTAACCCTTTACATCCTACGATCAAAATTTGAATTCTCATTTGTTGTCCCTGTTTATTTGGTAAAGAAGAAGTGTGGAGAAGTTGACAAAATATCAAGCAAATTCATCTTGAGTGATCATATCCGTAATTCTCATGACCACTCTGTTTTACAAAGCATTGACAATACAAGGAGAAAATTTCTCTTAGGGCTTAAAGGGTTACAAAAAATTACAACAGAACAAAACAACAAAATGTACTTTTTATGCAAATTTCTGACAAATAAACGGTAGTTGGCGGTTGCAGTTAATGTCTTCCCAGTATCCAGAACCCTGATACATTATTCTCACGCACTCCTGACTGTTGTCACGGCGGTCAGGTTGCCCGGATGCCCATTTAGTGTAAACAACATCCGTATTGTCGCCCCACCGGTATGATCCTGAGCCTGTAACGTCATGCAACCCAATCCATATCCCTCTGTCTTTCTCGTAGTCATCTGAAAAAATCAACAGTAAAAAAAAGGAAACAAATTATAAAAAAAGCCTTTTTACATGACGTCACGTCGTCCATGTTGGAGTCTCAAAATAATGAAACGGCGGCCATGTTGGTGTCCCAAACCGGTGTTCTGGGAGCTAAACTCTTTTCTTATGTAGACGCTTTCTAATTTTTCGCAACGCTCTATAAAGTATCAGTAAAATTTTAGGCCTCGGGTCATGTTTTAACCCCCCCCCCCCCCCCCCCGCCACCCACCCACCGGCGTGCACTGGGAGGATGGTTCCAAAGGCCTTTAGAATTTTGCTGTTTTTTGAAAATATCAAAAGCAGTCTAATTTACATAGGCTCGATTTCCGCCGCTCTCTCGTTCCTCCCCGAGAAGAGAGGAGGAGGAGGAGCGCGGGCTCAGTTCCCGAACAGCGAGTGGTAATCGAGTCTATAAATTATAGAGCAGCCGGTGAAATGCTCTACATAATCGTTATGTAAATACCATGGAAACTATGAAGTCATTGGAAATGCCCGCCATCTGGAATTTACTTAAAATTCATTCTTTTTAATAGTTCTCCAACTGAGCAATTAACACAGGTAGATCAATTTATTTTTGTTACATCTGGTTATCATACCAATCACATATACCTATGACGTATTTGGATTCCCACGTTAAGGGTTACG
>OZ038003.1:6946560-7026560 GCA_964035705.1 Porites rus | reverse complement strand
GTGTTTTTAAGAGATAAACTCATAGACCAAAAAGGTATTGTGCAGCATATGCGTGACATTGCTTGTCCCACTCATATAATACCGTAAAATTCCGAAAATAAGCCCCGGGGCTTATATTTTTCAAAGGCCCTTTTTGAGGGGCTTATGTACGGAGGGAAATTTGCGTTTCAAAATCGATAGGGCTAGCCTTATAGTTGGAAGTAAATTTAAGGTTTTGCTTTGTTTTACTTTGTATTTGAGGGCAATTTTCCAAGTACAGGCCCCGGGGGGCTTATATTTGGAGGGGCGATTTAACGGAGGGTTTTTTGCGTTACCGGTTTGGGGGGCTTATATTTGGAGGGGCTTATACATGGAAGGGCTTATTTTCGGACTTTTACGGTAACTTAGGAATAAGACAGAAATCATACGTGATATCATTGTCAGTGCCATCAAGTTTCCAGTGAGCGATCAAATCATACGTCTCTGCAAATGAAGAGACTCTGTTAGTAGTGGTGACAATTAAGATAAAAACACTTTTTTTCTGAAGAGAAATAATAAATGTTCTAGAAAAATATTGCCAAAGCTTGGTAAACGGATCGAAACTGTGAATTAAGCACAATTTAAGAAATAGACTTGTATTAGTCAGCATAGGAGCTATTTCTTTTTTCTTACTCGTACATAGCTCCCCTTAAGCTTGATTGTATCAGTCGATGCCTTCACTAGGCTCAATTTGAAACGACCTCTAAATTTTCAACCGCTTGCCATGTAGGACCAAAAAAAAACAGTTTCCCTGTGACGTCATTCGTGTGTCTCTTCTAAGATATCTCCCCAAGGTAAGGGAATCCAAGACAGTCTTTTTTTCTTGATTCCACGCTGTGGATTCCGGATTCTTTGTGAGAGGAACTTGGATTCTGGATTCAATCGTTAGAGGGATGCAGGATTCCCTGAGATGGATTACGGTTTACAAAGCCTAGGATTCCGGATTCCCCGGAAAAAAATTCCTAGAGTCCAGATTCCACAGGCAATGTTTTTCCGAATTCCATATTACACAAGCAAAGGACCAATCACATCACACCCAGCATTCAGCGCATTTTAGTTATAAAAATTCTCACCTGCAGCGGTATCGTTAGTGGTATTCCTTCCGAACATATCGAAAACGAATTTGTTCTCAAGTTCGCTCGTAAAACTCACTAGATTTCCACCCTCTGCTTGGCAAACCTGTTCTGCGTTTTTCCAATTCTTCCTCTCGTGAAAGAACTTGTATACTTTGGAACCGAATTGGAACCATCCATTTGGGAGGGCTAATCAAAAGGCAACCAAGATAAGAAAAACAAATAATGCAGTTCAAGGCGAGATACAGGTATGAGACAGGTCTCAGTTGCTTAAAAGCTGGCTAGCACAATTCACCGGATAAATCACTATCTAGTGGATAAGTATTATGGAAACCACTTGCACTATCCACTGGATAGATTTATCCAAACGTTGTTCAAAAGTTGGATAGCGCTATCCATCGTATAAATCACTATCATGCCAGTGGATAAGTATTGGGGAAACCAAGAGAGAATGATCCAGGGGAAACTAATTGCACTATCCAGCCTTTGAATAACCGAGGCCAGGCTCCAGTTGTTCGAAAGGTGGATAACGCTATAGCTATCCACTGGATAAATCTCTATCCAATGGATAACGTGATCGGTTTCCCTAATATTTATCTGCTGGATAGTGATTTATCTGGTGGATAGCACTATCCAACGTTTGAACATCGAGGGCCAGATGGATAAGGTGATAACCTTATCCACCTTTTGAAAAACTGGGCCCTGAAAGTCTAATCAGGGGATTGATAGGAAATTGGTCAGAAGCAAGACAATTCAAAATTAGTTATTACTTATTGGGATTATAATCGTGTAAAGGTGTGTCTGAGTAGAAGGAACTTCGAGATGTAAGATGTCAATTTCTCGTCTATTTTCTGTAGTGCACTCTTTTCTTTTTTTACTTTTGGTCGATTGAATATCCCCGGACTTATCGATGACCTTGCTAAGCGAAGTTGATAACAATGCTGGATAGAAATTGCTGATGTTTAAGGAGTGTTTGGAAATCCGATGAAAAACTGCTCACTTTTGCGTCCTTAATTTCTCCTTTTAAAATCATTTTATTTAAGAATTAATATCAAGCATTCGACACAGTGATTTATCACCAGTTCTCAAACTCATTAATAATTCATTAAGAAAATACAAAGGAAATTAATGTTTAATGAGTGTTTGGAAATCGGATGAAACACTGCTTAGTATTTGCATCCTTAATTTCTCCTTCAAAAATGATTTTGTTTGAGAAGAAATATCAAACATTCGACACAGTGTTTCATCACCAGATGAAACACCTCGAAGTTCGTCAAAAATACTCCGCTGCGCGTCGTATTTTCAACTCTCTTCTCGGTGTTTCATCTGGTGATGAAACACTGCATCTCATGTTTGATATATTACATGAAACACCCCGAAGTTCGTCAAAAATACTTCGCTGCGCGTCGTATTTTCAACTCTCTTCTCTGTATTTCATCTGGTGATGAAACACGGCGTCTCATGCTTGATATACGTGATATATGATGCCATGCCCACCTCTAAAAATACCAACCCATTGCAAACGGCCTCTAATTGACCCCTTTTTAAATTTTTTTTCTTTAAAAAAATGTCCCAAATGTCACACAGACAACAGAAAAAAAAATAATCAAAGCAAATCAGAACCGACCTAAACAGAGTTCCTTGCAGAGTTTTCTTTACAGTAAGCCAAGAACTAATCGTGCTAATAGTACCTATTTACTCTTAATACCTCTTTTGTGATTGCAAAGACTGTCATCGGTACATTGTTCCACTTCCTGAAAATAATTGTATTAACATTCAAGCACAAAGTTACCTATTAATTCACTTTTTGTGACGTCATGCTACGAACTGGTTATACACCATTCACGTTGATTCTAACGTTGACTTTTCCTGTGTACAGTCGCCCGCATTCCTCAAACAAAAAGGGAGTTTAAGCAAAGGTGTTTTTGAAAGACGCACGTCTACCGGAAGTGAGTCCTTGCTTAGAAAATTTGTTCAAAACCACGGCCCAAGATTGCAAAAAGTCCACTTCCGGTTGACGTGCATCACTCAAAAAGGTCTTTCCTTAAACTCCCCAATATTACTGTCACAATAGAACGACAAAGACGTCCCTCTTCCCTATTTTCTTAGGGGTGAGGTGGGGGCGGCAGTACACAACTATTTTTCTGACATTAGTCATTACCACCAATGTACCGAATGTTACGCCTGCTCCAAATGTCACGTGACACTACTTACACTTACACTTTCGATTCAACTTTCACTCCATGTAAGGGAATCCAAGACGGTCTTGGATTCTGGACTAAACACCGTGGATTCCGGATTCGAGGTACTGGATTCCAGTCTCTGTCAGTGGAACTTGGAATCTGGATTCCAATTGTTCGTGGGATTTCGGATTCATTGAGCTGTATTCCGGATTCCAAAGCCCAGGATTCCGGATTCTCAAGCATAATTTTGCCGGATTCCGGAATCCCAATTCCCTTACATTGGCGGCAACTCTCTTATTGACAACAATCGAGCCAAGAAACATTAACAAGTAAAACGTTAGGTGCATTTTCAAATTCATTACTGACAAGCTAAAAAAGAAAAGTCTTAATCACAGAGATAGTGTAACATGCCCATAAACTTACCACTGTTTGCAGGTAAACAAATCCTGGCCTCGGTTTTAGGTCATTTGGACTTGCTTCCTTGCCTGATTTGTTAAGCTCACAGTAAAACACTCCAGACTCGTTTTCGTACTTGTTAACTGACATGCACTGGGAGGTTTCCAAACACTTATAAAGGCACAATTCTTGGTGAGGTGTTGTCATGATTTGGATTACGTGTCCAAATAAGGCAATGTGTTTCTCGCCTATAAAGACAAACCTGCCACAGGACTGCACCAAGGAAATGTAAAAGAAGAAATGAAGTCTCATCTTAATGGGCTCTCCTTTCGGTGACACCAAAACAACCTACAAGTAAATGAAGGAAAATTTTTAAATTCAAAAGCTTTAATATCATTTGGTTTTAGTTTTAAATAACTAACTAGTTTTTACTTACCAAAAAGACCGCTTTAATTCCTAAAGGGGACAAATACCGTTGAAATGAAAATAAATAATATACGAAGCCGAAGCCCTTTCTGATTATAATTAGTGATATTCAATCACGAACCTTTCACCTCAGGTTGTTGCTTGAATGCAAAAACCAAAACAGACGAAATTGAACTGTTTTATCTAACTGATGGTTGTAAATCAACAACTTGCTTCCCAAGCCATTATAACATCACAGTCAGCGAGGATTTTTCAAAATTATCTTGATAACAACGTACTGACATACAGACAGTCTTTGGAAAAACATATCTCCCTGGGGATCTTAAGATACAAACTTTAATATTCGCCAGTCCTAATTAATTTATTTTTTGAGTCGTTTATCAATGGTCGTTATTGAAAAGGAAATTGTTTGACCTAGTAAGTCATATTAATGAAAATGGGGGCATTTTTGTAGAAGGGTTACTTTCCGTTGTCATTTACCGCTAGTATCCTTCATTGAACGAAAAAAAGAAAAGCAATTAATAAATAAAAGTAAAAAAAAAAAAAACGAACGACAAAAAAGAGAAATTCCGTGCAAAATCTCAATAACATATCAAATCGAAAACCAGTCAGCTTGGCTCCGTTGAGTCTCTGTCACGTTGAGATATCTACAAGAGATGGAAACAAACCTTTGTGTCCTGCAATGTTGTCTTCAAATGATTAATCTAGAGTTTTATTATGTTTTGTTTTATTATATTATTTTTGGTTTGTTTTGTTTCCCTCCTGTTTACATTTCATTTTTAATTTTCGTTATCTTCGAACTGAATCAAACGTTACCCAACATGTTAAAATGCGTTCTTCGTCCAGCAACTCCTTTCTTCTAAAATTTCTTCACCAAAAAAAATAACTTTCTCGGGAAACTGACCTCTGCCGAGATCACTGTTATTTCAACCGTTTAGCACAAGTACCCTAGAAACGATAATCTTAAATTCCGTCTTTTTGTAGGGCACTTCAGGTGACTTACACGATAAGAAGAATATTGATTTTTAGATGCAAATAGTATTTAGGGACAAAAATTGTTACCTACGTGTTTGCTTTCCAGGCTCTTTTGTTAGGTAGTATCAATTTTAGCGAGAAAGCCCTTGGTGAAGACAATTAGGTGATTCAAACACTTGCCAACGTAATGAGAGCCCCTATAATGGCCTATACGGGGAGGCTCCGCCCGAAAGCGGTACCTTTTTCAGGCTTCACGTATATGAAAAGCGAAAGTATTTCACTACTTTGTAGTTGAAGTAAATCAGGGGCACCCAATGAATGTTTTCTGTAAAATATCTGTTAGCAGAAGCAAAAATTGCCTAGAATTTTCTATAGCTCGATCGAGGAAGGCTACGAGTTTCTGAAGGACCGTTCCTCTCATGTGCAATTTTCGAGTTTAAATTTTCCCCATTTCACTCCCCAGGTTAAGCTATTTTTCGTAAAGAAAGGAAACATAAAATTTTCGGAATCATAAAAATTCTCACTTTCGTAAAACTTTAAATTTCAGCTAAAATTTTCGTGAAAATAATACTGATGCCCTTGTAATTTCGAAGAGACTCAAGTTACCCTAGGATGACAAAACAGATGAAATTTTTTTAGCGTCACTTAGAATACATTTCTAGAGATCTAAAACTTAAGTTTTCTAAAAACCGTCATTGGGTGCCCCTGGTAAATAAAAGGGTTGGAAATCTGCTATTTCAGCCCGGTAAAAATCCCAGAAAGAGCTAGCAGATCCATTTTATGGCTGTGGAAAAGTCAAGAGAGGAAAGTGCATTTACAGCGGTTACAAGGAATCTACTCGAAAAATTATAAAGTAGATATGTGAACTGATATAAAGGGGCAAGAGGTCAGACCTTTGGGCGGAGCCTTCCTGTATAAAAACTTTGTTGAGTGTCCCCCTTGGGAGTAACAGAAAAGGCAGAAAACATGTTGCGTTAGATCGGCGGCAAAAAATGGTCTTAAGTCAGCAATTTCTGTACCTCATGATGATTTTTTTATTTTCATAAACTTTATGCAATATGAAGCAGTGTTATTTTAAGTAGTAATTTGGGATCTCAGCTGGTCAGGATTAGGGCTAGGAAAGAAAGTTTTCAAAAAGACAATTTTTAAAGAGAGCAATTGTTATGATTATCAGTTAAGAGTAGTATTTTTCCAACTTACTAAGAAGGAGAGACTGATTATAGCGAAATTCTCGAGCGCGCAGTAGCGACTATGTCTTAGGCTTTGATAGATTGTGCTCTCAATAGTAGCAAAATGTGCTACTAGCAGTGCTCGTATATCTAAGCTTATGCCAACAATCATGCTAGTTTTGTAAATGATTCTCATTTCAGCGAAAAAATGCTTCAATCTGCTTTTTACTTTTCATTTGCACTAATTTATGCAGTAAACGGCATACATATTTATCCTATTTATATCTAGAAACTGTAAGAGTGCATTATCCATTGTCTGACAACAATAAAACCCAAAGAATTTTACAACCAGCACGCTAGCTAGCGTGCTAGTTATGCGCATGTGTTGAGTCCTGTTGAAAAACTCCTGAGTACTTCCTTCAGGAGCCAGCTCCTATGGATATGACAAGTAAGCGAAAAAAAATGAATTTTTTACTTACATTTGCCTGTGACACTGATCGCGGGCCAAAAAAAAATTATTTGCAAATAAATGACAAGTTCGTGCTGCAAAACTAGCCAAACACGGTGCAAATTATGATAGCAGCTGCTTTTCGACCAAAAAAATGAAAATCATGTTCGTTATGACAAATTATGCCCCAAATTATGCTGGTACTATCTATCAAAGCTTTATTTTGTCGAAGATAACCGTTAATTGCCCCTAGAAATAGAACGTATTTTGTTTTGCTTTCTACTTTTACATTTCGATTCTTGATAAATTCCGACTCAGCGCCAGCAACCCGGGGGCCGGATAAATCATAACTCCTAAGGTATGCACTATGGTCAGGAGAAAATAATATAAACATTGTGGTCCCAAGTTCTTTGAAGTGAATGCAACCCCATGTCTTCTTGGTTTGTCTATGGAATACAACCAGTTTGAGACCTGCGCCTCAAGTTAACATATCTTGTGATTATTTTGCCGATGTTTATGATCCACTGTGAATTGATTACTGGTTCAATTACAAGTAAATGGTGTAAGATAATTTTTCTCTGATGTAGAAAGATGAGTCACGGCGAATGATATCTTTCCAAACCAAATACGCCCATATTCAAATTTTCTAATCCGACTGAACTTTTTTTTTCATTTTCGGGGGTGAAAGCGGAATATTGAAGATTGAGTTTAGATTAGTTTGAATATTTGAAAATTTAGTTTGATTATTTGAAAATTTAGTTTGAATATGAATGAATGTACTTGAATAATGAATCTTTAGTTTTCTAGAAAATTCACTCAGTTCTTAATATGTTTCCTTATGTTCGACTGATGTTTTCTCGGCCCGGTCCAGCCAATGAGCTTGCGTTCCTTGGCTATGGTAAGTCAAGGAACGCGGACTCACACAGTCGGCTTTGTTATGTGATTCATTAGTACAGTACTTCTCACTGACAGTTGTCATGACCACGCAGTAATACGAGACATGTCACATTACAACCCTCTTGTCTTTCCTTGTGTGACTCTTCAGGACAACACCATTTGCGCTCGAGTCTCGTTGAACTCTTGTCTTCTTAATAGAAGACACGATAGTAGGGAAGTAGCTATGGGGAAAAGCAAGTCAAGAGAGAAGCCGAGGTATCGATCCACTTTGAAAATCAGTTGGGGATTAGCGCCATCAGACTGCCCCCCGGGACGGGGGAGGGAGGGTTCTCCTGGGAATTCTTGGTGGGGTGTGCCACCCGGTTCTCCTAATCCACACCCTATTTCAGATCAAAAAATGTCATTTTCCAGACCCGTTTTCAGACCAGACCTCTTAAATCCATACCCGTTTTCAGACCTGGCCTTTTGGCAGAAATTATGTCATCGTTACTTAGATTAGAGCGCACACCAAAAAATTTATTCAAATCCATTTCGAGTTCGCATATTTCTCTTTCTTTCTTCGTCATTGGAAATTGAAAAGATAAATACGTTCATAAGCTCCAGAAGTTCCCTCGAAAACTATACCCGATTTCAGACCAAAATGGGCAAAGTGTATACACGTTTTCAGACCAAAACGGCACAAAAACCGGACCCGATGGGGCGGTACATACCTATTTCGCTTATATAAGGGACTACCCCCCGTCCCCGGGGACTGGGCCAATGCTTGTAACCAGGTCAAGCCTTTTTCTACCAACGTTTACCAACAGATAATAGTCTATTTCAATGTAACTAGGAGCATGTCTTGTTTATAATTTGATATTTTCTGAACGACCTCTGCCATCAGGTAGTACTCATAGCAAAGAAATACATTGTGTCTTGGTAGCCTGCAACAACGGACGTGGCTCTTATAGAAAAACAATGAGTAATGAGGGGGGGTCATAATTGTTTAAATAATGAAAATAAGATAAATATGGAAGTCTGAATATTGAATATTGAGGTTTGAAAATTAAATATTGAGGTTTGAATATTGATGTCTGAATATTGAATATTTACTGTTTGAATATTGGATACTAGAAACAAAATATTCCGCTTCCACTCCCGATTCATTTTGTTAAATCTGCTTGGCAACAGATCTTTCCGCACCAAGTTATCCAGCAAATAATTGCAGCTTTAATTAAATTTCGGCTGGTTTTAATTGTCAAATTGATTGTTAGTAGATTTAGATACTCGTTTTCTAAAGAAACAGCGAGGAGACACTTGGCAACATAAAACGTAAGTTTAATTTCAAACGTTTTATCATCTTTATCTCTATGCAATACTTCAATTTTTTCATATCAAAGATGTTAAAATACCGACTTGATTTTTTTTTTCTTTAGATAAACACTCTTCTTTAGCCATCTATGTTTGGTTTATATTCTAGAAAATTTCTTTGGCAATTTTTTTGTAGTTTCTTTAGTTGAATATTTCCGGTTAATTTAAAGCCATTAAGCATTCATCGTAAAGTTACACTTTAAGTGGTAGAACTGTGAGTTGTATAAAAGCCTTGTGAGTAGAGGTTGGTGCAAAAACGTTGCCTGAATATTCACGTCGACTAGCTATGCAGGTTGGTGAATTATTTGATCTGACGGCTCCTCTTTAACATACTAGCTAATAAATCTTTCATGTAGGTAAAGAGGGAACGATCATCACCGAATCGATCCATTTCCACCGTTTTGAATCCAACCCTCCGTTTTGACGGTACTCTAGGGAGTAATCGTTTACCTCTACAAACATGAATACATAAACAAATATATGATAAAAATATATCGTCGCAAACGACCAACGTAGGCATACTGCACCTGCGCAAGTTCAGTCAACCAATGTCAGGGAGTAAGTGGTTTAAAAGTGGTGAAGAGAATGCAACTATTGAGTTTTTTTATTATTATTATTAATCGACTTCATCGAAACCGCTATTTCTCATTGGCCTTTGCTGTCATAGCCATTCTTTCTAATTTCTCCAGGGCACTACAGTCACCCCAAGAGAAATTGAAGACAATGGTGATGCAAAAATTTGGGGGTATTTTGGGGAATTTTGGTTGGTTCTCGGAAATATTAGCCTTTGAGGCTACTCTGAAATTTGAATATAAAAAAATTCAAGTTTGTTTGTTTGTGTATCATGGGCAATGTAAAAATTGTTGAATAAAAAAATGCAGCATTACTGAACTGTGGGGAGAATTGGCCTGAACGCCCACTAGATACTAATATTTACATTTTGGTTTTAACGACAATGAACAACATTTGCTTGTTTACAGCAGCGTTGGTTTTCATGTTGGGTTATATTAATAACAAACTAAATAGATAAATAAATGAATAGGAAAATTGAAAAAAAAAAAAAAAATAAGGAGGGAAGGATGTTTCATTTATCTCTCCTCTGTAACTTTTTATTGCTTATTCCAATTGAAAACAGCTTTTAGGAAAGTAGGCTAACATTTGGTCATTATGTTCTTCCGTTTTATCATTAAATGCTATAACTATAAAACTGCCTAAAACTAGTTGCTTGACCTGCAATGGAGGTGAAAAAAAGTGTTGTGACCATTCCAGTGATATTGCAAAGAGTAGCGACCTCCCACCCCAGACATTGTTGAATTTTGAGTAAGATGGTGTAAATTAGTCCTTTTTGCGGGTGTGATTATGCTTAGAGGTAGTAGGGAGAGGAAGGAATGAATCCAAAGGAGGAGCACAGAAGAGTTTTTGGAAGGGTTTTTCACAATTTCCCAAAGTTCGTCCTCAATTGTAAGCCCTCGGCTAAAATGTCTTTTTGCAGAATGTTCTGGCTAGCTCTAATGTGTATATCGTTGGTCGCTGGCTGCAGAATGGGTAAATTCGTCAAGCAGGAAGGTATAGCCTTAGAGAATCATGTAATAACAGTAGTGACTGCCGATCACCCTGTCAAGTGTAAACAGGATTGCCTGGATACGCCACTCTGTTTCTCCATCAACGTGCATGCGCAAACTCTACCATCAGGTTGGGTCAAGTGTGATCTAAACAATTCTACACGAGCCGCTAACCCAGAGAATTTAGTACAGCGGGCAGGGTACTGGTACCGTCAGATGACGGTAAGCGTCATTACAATACTTATGGGCTTGACAGCCCCGTTATTGGGTTATTGACTATAGAGATTTATTCAGTGAATAGTGCTGTCCACCTTTCATCAACTGGGGCCAATTGAAAGTAACAACAATTTTAAACGTGTATTCGCCTTACTTCAAATTTCCTCTTGTGTTTTTTTCTTTTTTCATAATCTTTTTCAATTTGTCAAACTTAGGCGAGTTTTCCGGAAGTTGAATCCTATAGGGAGAAACCAGGTTAAGAAAGGAAAAGAAACCTCGCTTTTATGATATTATGTTTTCATAAAGTATTCCATTAGGAAGTTTCAGAGGACCTCACGGGTAAATAAAAAGTGAGATGCTCTTTCAAAGTTCACGTTTTGCTGATTCAAACAGTTTACGATCTCATTGTCGTCGCTTTTTCTTAGGCTTATTAACTTTCTATTTTGTCGTCGACATCGACATCATCATTATCATGATCTTAAATATCAACAAGAGCGTCATAACATTCATGATGCACCGCACGTTCTAAAACAAAATGCAGTTGATAGCCGATTAAAAGAATTACTTATTGCTTCTTTTGGCTTTAACCGTAGGAAGTTGAGCACTGTACGGCAGATCGATGCATTTACAAAGATGGTAAGACATTAAGTTGGTTAATTTTAGCAAAATGTAGCTGCAAATAATATTGTTAATAAAAATTTTCAGCCTTTCCAGATAGTTGGTTCCTCTTTGATTCCAAAAAACTGAAGATTTTTCTGGAGAGGAAGACCTGGGGAAGAGCAAGAAAATACTGTCAGTCTGTTGGCGGAGACCTCTTGTCAATCAACGACGTGGAAAAGAATGAGTTTGTCTCTTTATTGATTGAAAAGCTGTTACCAAATGCGTCTGCAGGTTAGATTTATTCACTAAGGCTTAACAGTTTACTTTTTCAAATCATATCAGAGCAGTTTGGATAGACGTTACTTTGCGTTACTGACCAAGCTTGTTTAATTAACAGTTAATTAATTAATTGATTTATTAATTATTTAAATGAGCAAGGCGAGGGTAGGCTCAAATTAAGGAGCTTCCTGTGCATAAAAACGATTAACCGATGCCCACTATACCTACTTTTTCGGGGGAAAGAACGGTTAATACTCCAAATCGCTTCGATTTTCTCGATAAAGTAATTTATCTGCCCCCGCCATTAGCATTTTCTTGATCGATTAAATTACCTCAAATACCAGCCAGCTTGAAACAGTCAGACTGCGGAATGGGTATAAAACGCAAACTGGTCATTAAAACGCGCAATTCACTTCATCTTACTCTCTAGCACAGCCAGCCGTTATGCTTGTTGTTATTGTTAAAGTTGCTTTTTGTTTGTGTGGTTATTTCTTTGATTTGCAAAGAAATTAAGCAAGTTTACTCTGTTCAAAAACTCGAATAAAATTAAGGTAAAATCAAGTTTAAAACTGCACTTCCGGGTGGCTAATAACCTTTGGTAAAATGCAAAAAGTATAAAATGCACTTTTTTATTTTTCTACTAAAGGCTTTAATTCAAGTGACATTATAGCACACTGGACACTGGATGGAACTGATTCTGACGTGAAGTGAGTGGAATATTTATTTTAACTTTTTCACCATCAACAGAAAACATTGACGCGATATGTAACACCTAAACTAAACAACTGAAGGAATGAAACACCAAGTTTCACAAAAGGCAAATTCAGAAAAATGTTTCTACGCCGTATCTACATACACCAGTTTATATAAAATTAATCAAGTTTATTTAAAAAACTATAAATTATTGTTTCCCTTATTTGGAGTAAATGCTCGTCTCACCCTGTTGGTTTCCACCTTTTGTTAAAACAGTCTCAAAACGGATCAATATACAAAGAAGAAGACGGTTTCCCATCTATTTACCTTAATGGATCGGGTGAATATGCAACAACCCCTGCAGTGGACTTTGGAATTTCAAGTTTTACTATCGCTAACTGGGTCAAAATGCCAAGCCCTGTTAGTGATCCCTCGCCGCTTTTCTCCGATTGGCATGGAGACATTAAATTTCTCTTCTGTGCTCTCCTACACGGCAAAGTGGACTTTTTGGGTTTTGATAACCTGGGGAAATTCAATCCTAAACTGTCAGCAGGGTAAGGATAAAACAACCACCTAGAGTTATTTTGAGAGAAGGAAAAGAAAGGGAGAAAAAAGAAAAGGAATAAATGGATAGAAGATGAAAATGTTCATATGACGGATCCAAATACTACTGTGCTTTTAAGTTTGGGACAGTGACGTAACAATATACTCACTCTGACGTCACCTATTGTTATTAATGTGCCTACCAGGACAGCATTGGCTCTTTAAACAAAATTATTTATTGTTTCACTTGTTACAAATTTGAATAACAAAAAATAATGTTTCGGTAAACAGTGATGTCACTCACTCATTTTGTCTGCTATAACACAAGAGAAAATCTCCACAGTCACTTAACGAACCAAAAGCTGGGCGTATTTGATTCTGTTCGCTAGTCTGATCAAATTACTATGTTCTCGTTCATTTCTGTTTCAGTTTTGTTTGTGTGCAATCATTTCAAGGTCAAACGAAAATCGTTGTATACGGATAAGGACCGTAACAACCTTTGATATTGCAGGTCACCCCCTGTAGATAAATGGTTCCACTTGGCGGTAGCGTGGGACCAAACTGTAAACGAAGCTTATATCCTGCTGAACGGTTCCAAAATTGGAACTGAACCTCAAACAGCGGGTACGCACTTGAGAGACAATTCCCATTCATCCTACGACATTGGCTTGAAGAGGGACGGTCCCACGTACATGAGGGGATATATCAGGGATCTTATGATTATCGGAAGAGCTGTTACTGTCGAGGAAATTGCTAATATAACAGGTAATTCTAATACATCCTTTAGTAGCTACCTTCACAAGGGACCCCTCCCAGAGGGAAGTCACAGACATTAGCAGAGCGGGAGCTTTCAAAAATGCTGCCATCTAATGTTTCAGCTATTATGGATCCGCCCGTTTTTGCGACCCTTTTTTCATCCGCAAATAAATTAACAAACCATCAAACCAACGTTTAACAACAAAACAATCTTGATAGAGGCTACATTTCATGTTGTGGCAACATTGAAACAACACAAAAAGTTTAAAACTTAAAAGTACACGACGTTTCAGTTGTCGGGAAACAAAGTTGAAGATGCTGATTAATTGTTTACGTATGAATTCACCTGTCAAAATTTTGACCAATCGGAGACTAGATGGAGCGTGACGAAAAACTTTACCAAGCTAAAAGCACATCCTTAATTTATTTTTTCAAAGTTTTTTTGTCGTCAGTCAAACAAACGAAATTCAAGATCTTAAATTGAAAAATTCCAATTGGCTGCGCCAAGGTGCACTGTTTGACGAACGCAAGCTAAATTTCTTGGATTCCATGTCCCCTCCCTTGCAGATTTAACTTAGACCCTCCCTACTAGATCGTACGTACGCGGGCTTGTGCTGACGTCATAACCAAATTTCCTTGCATCTATAACTTTCCGTTTTTCTATAGCAATGGAGGCTCCGGTGTAATTTTTCAAAAAGAAGTTAATGCATAGCATTGGGCGTTACATTTAGTCACCCTCTGCGTAGACTGCGAGCAGTCTCTCTTTTTCTTCAGATTTAGTGAGAGCAAATGCACGGGTGCGGGAGCGGCGAAGCCGCGAGACGCGCATGGCCATTTGCGTGTCTCGCGTTTTGCTCGAGGGACTACACAAAAAAGAGAGACTGCTCGTAGTCTACCCTCTGCGAGAGTAATTGTCTAACTGAATTTGTGCGGGCCTTTACAATAAAAAACTCATTTTGGATAGATTTATATCCAGCTTCACAGTTTCTTTGCTAAAATATAGGTTACCAACTTTGGTCCTTGTTTTCTTAGTAAGTATGTAATAGCCCATTTGTTATTAAGAACCGGAGCTCACATCCTTTGGACTACCATTCGATCTTCATGCCAGCATGAAAACTCCATCTATCACGGAAACTCCATCTTCACTCGCCTTTCTGTAGCTTCGGACGTTGCTCTCATCAAATAAACGCTTGCTCGGTCAGGTAGAACTTAAAAACGTCGTAGAGAACGTCGCTGTCACGTGATATGGAAGATATATGTCGATCCATGGCGCGTGACCGGACATGTTTTGCCAAATTCTAGCCGAGAATAAAGTTGTACGTTTACGACAAGTTACGTTTTTGGTTCAAAAACCTTCTTTACACAATCGGAAAACCACCCCTTAATTGCCTCTTCCCCCGCCACCACTTTCACCAATCATGATACCTCCGAACAAATGAAGAAGTCAGCTCAAACGCGTTGGTCTTCATAATGTTTTATTTACTTCGGCAGATCCAAATAACGAACCATACGGTGGTGTTTGGATCGGGTTAAATGATGTTGTCACGGAAGGATCTTTCCATTGGTCTGATGGAAGTCAATTGTCCTACTCCAAGTGGGCTACCGGCCAACCAGACAACAAAAACAGTTACCAGAACTGTGTAGAAATGGTGGTTCACGGAGGCAACTGGATGGACACAAGTTGTGGAAGACAACTTCCATTTATTTGTCAAAAGGATGTTTGACGACAGGAATTTTAAAACCGTTAGGGAGCTTAAGTAATGACGACGAAGACGGTGGCTCAAACGTCTATTAGAAAGAACATTTACGCTGGTTCAAAATTCATCGCTGTTATTCCGTGTCGTTTAATTTGTCAAATGTTAGTGGGTTTTTCTGGTGATGAATTCTAAAGGACTGTAACTAATAAAAAAAAAAATAATAATCAGAAAATCGTTTCCTTGCATTCACGTCCTCCAGAAAACGTGTAATTAGACAGTTTCACGTCGTGGTCGTGCAAAGTAATGTACAAAAAGCGTGATGGACGTGCAAAGTTGTTGTTGTGCCGAAAATCTAGCCCTATTCCTTTTTGCCGTTCTCGTTCTCGTTGCCGTCGTTGTCGTCGTCGTCGCTTAAGCTGCCTATTGCACGACTACGACGTGAAAGTGCGTAAATTGAAGTTTGGTGGGGGACATGAGCATGAGGATAGGACAACGGCTCTCATTTTCTTTTCCTCAACTTCGTTACAATCTTTAAGAATTCATTTTCGGAAAAAATCGCCAACATTTGACGACATGAACCAGAAGGAAAAAGCGCGATAAATTTGGAAGCAGCGCGAATCCGCTTTTTAGGTGACGTTTTCTTAGCCGTCGCCGTCGTTGTTGCTTAAGCCACCATTTGTTTTCCTGATACAACTTGGTCAAATTTGAGGTTGGCTTCAAAAAACACTTTTAAAAATTTGACGAACTTTGAACACAATAAAGATTTTACTTCAAATTCTTAATAACTGACGAAAAAATGGTATGGCAAATATGACGCAAAAATGTGCAGACTGATTGGCAAAGATAGTGTATGCCACACTTGCATACCTGTTTACACGGGTTGTTAATTAAAAAGCAAATGTGGCGTTTACTACCATTTCCTCACATTTACTCCTCATCTTGCGCATTTTTGCGACATATTCGGCCATGAGCAAAATTGTGCAAATCCATTTTTCCGTCCATACATGTACCGCTTTTAAAGCGGTAGAGAGGGACACCGGCAAAAGATGAGAAACGAATGAAGCTGAGTCGAACGGAATTTAAAAAGGTAGATATTCACTGAGAGGTATATAATCCTCTTTTTTTATTATTCACAATATGCATGGGTTTCCAATTTCAAGTTGATAGACTTCATTTCATTTCAAATGAGAATTTAAGCACCTTAATAAGAAATAACTAATTGGTTTTTAGTAGCTTGTGCTATAATGTGAATGCACACCCTAATGTATTAACCGAAATGCACCCATGCGGTTATTGTATATAGATAACATATCTGTAAAGGCATGTACATGTGTTTTAAAGGACCACCGGGCAAGTTAAGGTGTATCAAACATTTTAATGGTGTATCTTAACACTTTCAAATAATTCCATTCCTCTTTTGTGAAAATGATATGCACATAAAATTGCTCTTGGATTTGGCTCGGGTGATAAGTGCTAATCCACCTGCTGCCATTTAAACGAAGAAGAAGAAGAAGTCAAATAATTCAGAGGCTTAAAAAGATTTCAAGGAATCTGTTTCTTGAACTGGAGAGAAGCACTTACTCGGGGATTAGAGCATATCTATTTACAGTATTTATTCTAGAATATAGCGATACTCACGCTGACTTCACCCATTGGTATCAATCTACCAACCAAAAGTGCATTGGTTATTGAAACAAAAGATTCTTTTGTTTCACTCGTTACAGATATAAATAATAAAAGCAATGTTTGTAAACAAGGATGTGTCCTATAAAACATAGGCCATGCGCAGGAGTTTTAGCCTAGTGCGCAAAATGTTTATCTTATTTTGTCCTGTATTTTATACTGATCAGCAAGTGAAACCATGGGTACCGGAGGTTTTTTCTCGTTTGTTGCGGGAATCGGTGTCGGCCGAAAGCGGACACATCTTACCGCGCAAGAAAAGTCTCCTGCACCCAGGTTAGGCAAGAGAGCGTCATGTTATAATACAGAAAAAAGAAATGGCGAGCGTGAATGCAACAACAAGAAACACGCTGGCCGCAAAAAATATAATTGGTATGCACATAGTGATGGAGTCATAATTATGCAAAGTAAAATTGGACAAGGATGGTGTTTCTTGTTGATGCGGAAATGTTTGTTAGTTAGCTTTCGTTTTGGTGTGAATATTATTCACTGACTTTTGTATAACGTCATCTGGTGATCGCACGGACGTCCGCAACACTGAAAGGGATGTCTTTTTTCTGACTGGAGAGGCCGAATACCTGTTCCTCATGATCATCTACGGGTGACCATTCTAATACCAAGGATTGGCTCTGGATAAAGTAATTGCGCAATTAACGTACTTAGTTACGATAACAGGGCCGTAATTTAAATATACCACCTGCACTCCGGCTTGCCACTCGTCCGGAGAAATTATCTGGCAAAGTAACAGGCAAGTAAGCGGCTTTAACTTGTGACTTGAAGGTAAGAGTGGTTCGTCGTTCAACTGTATGGATGCGTTTTCAGGTAAGAAGGAAAGATTAACCCTAAATACCCAGGAGATGAATTTACAGGGCTCGAAAAAAAAGTCCCTCTCGGTTGTCAGGGATAAGCAGATTGTCTTGCTGGGCAAGTAATTTCTAAAACTTACTTGCCCAATCCTGGCAAGTCTCCAGACTAGTCATCCTCTAACAAAATTATTAACCCTAGCTTTATTGCCCCAATATCCACATACAAATCCCCCAAAGTGATCTCCATACATTTCCTTTAAGAAATAGTCGAGAGAATTTCATAAAAGAGCTAGGCATTTTCTCATAGGTGATCATTTTATTAATTCTCAGAACCTAATCTCTTGTCAAGGTATGGATATTGTTAGGAGAAAATTGATGTTGATCACTATTGAAACTTAAAGGATTAAACGAGGACAGGCAAGAAGTTACACCCGGCAAGCAAAATGTGATGCTGTTTGCCCAAAGGACAAGCTATAATTCAAGTTTTTTTCCTGAGCACTGATTTACTGTCAATATGCAGTACAACGACATTGTTGGGTGGCTTTGCCTCATTACAAGGAACCACTTTCTCAGCTCAAACAGTGTTGCTACATAGGGGCTCCAACAACGGGTATCCGATGAGTAATCTCTCTCTTTGCTGTCTGGAATATCAGTATCACGTAGTTTGTAGTTAACGTTGGTGGTGTATAGTAAAGGGCTTACGTGCTACGTGTGAATTTGTGTAAACTGATGAGCTCGTAAAAGCCGAGCAAGAAGAGCTATTTAAAAGAAGGATCCAATTCCAAAAAAAAAACATCATTGTTATTTCGGCCCGGTTTGTTCCCAGCCAGCTAGTCCTGTACCATATTAAACATTTAAATCTGCATTATAATTTGAACTAAATTTAACTTTAAGCTTCCTATTGCTAGATGGATTAGGTAAGCAAGTGAGGAGGAAATTTTTTCTTTCTCCTACTGAACTTGAATATAAGACTCTTAGAAATTCAGTTCCGGGAGAGTTCACCAACAATAATTGACCACTCCAGAAAATACAATAATATACCATAATGCTCTTTGTTTGTCACCCCAAAATTTGTATAAGCATTGTTTTCAGTTTCTCTTGGGAGTGAAAAAGGCTCCATGAGAAACTGAAAACAATGCTTATGAAAAATTTTGGGGTGACAAACAAAGAGCATTATGGTATGTTATGGTATTTTCTGGAGTTGTCAAATAAGGTAAGTGAGTCGCATAATGGAGAATTCCCCTTTCCTTTCAAGCCAAGTTTTTGCCGTCGTCGCCGTTCTCGGGTCTTAAGGTCTAAAAAAAACTGCGGTGACGGAGAACTCTTCAAAAATACAGTAAGGATTAAATATTTTTCCTTTCAAGATCTTGCTCATAAATTATACAAAGGTTTTGTAGTAAAGCCTGGTTTTCACCAGCGCATAAGCATAAGCACAAGCACATGTGTAAGCAAGTGAAAACTGGGTTGACATAAGCATAAGCACAAGAAAAACGGACAAGTTCGTTCTTCTTATGCTTGTGCTTATGCTTATGCCGTAGCCTTGACCAGTGAAAACGGAGTCGACATAAGCATAAGCACAACGCTGTGAACCAATCATAGGTCACTTTGGCCCAGACCTCATGCGAACATATCAAAAGCAATATGGCGGACGCTTCAGGTTATCGAGAATTGAGTAAAATATGCCATTCTGCGCGTGCATATATATGTCCTTATGCTTATGCTTATGCGCTAGTGAAAACCAGGCTTAAGAATTTAGCCATTGTCCCCTCCCTCGATCAGAGTAAACCAGTCGGTTATAAATTTCATGGCCATCTTTACGTATCTATTTTCAGAATATAATGACGTGGATATGTCTGTTTTTTGTACCACTCATCACCGCCTGCAGAATGTCCAGATTTACCAAAGAGGAAAATGTCGCTCTAGAGAATCACTTGATAAAAATTGTCACAGCGGATCACCCAATCAAATGCCGAGAAGACTGTCTAGATACACCATCTTGCTTCTCTGTCAACGTACATGCACAAAGGCTCTCATCAGGCTGGGTCACGTGTGACTTAAATAACTCTAGCAAAACCGCCGACCCACAGGATTTAGTACCGAAGAAAGGGTATCAGTACCTTCCGATGGCGGTAGGTGATGTAAAAAAGGTTTAAGGGTTTAGGAAGTAATTAAATTCAGTAACAAATTGGCTATGCATGGTTTTTGCATATTTTAAGTTAATCTTTCCAGGTGTGAAATCTAGTTACGTCAAGGACCATGGCGATAAATGACGTCATTAAACATTGTGGCTGCCATTTTAAAACGTCCCATTGTTCTCACTTGACAAAACTGAATAAAAATTTCACGTTCCTCTCCGGAAACCAAGTTCCGATTAATTTCAGGCGTTTTTAAACGCCGATTAAAATTTCGGCTTAAAGGAGGGGCACTTGTTGGAAGGAGGTCACTAATCGAGGAGGGGGGCCTTATTAAGTTCTCCTCTTGGTAATCGATTAAAATCGGTCGAAAAAGAACTTTTGTGGTATTTACATATCCCTGTCTGTCTGTCATTATATTCTTCCTTGATAGATGCTCATGACATATACGCAAGGTTAGACAGGTTACAATTCTGTTTTTGATTTACAGATGGTTAGATTTGTTTCTTTCCTTTTTCTTCTGTTTCTTTCAGAAAGTGTTACATTGCAGTGTAGATCAATGTATCTACAAAGACGGTAAGATTCCTTAAGAGAAGTAAGAGAAAGTTTTTTTCACAAGCCCTGCAGTATATACAAATACAAACAAACTTGACAATTATAATTTACAGCTATAAATGTGTCCATTCTCTCCGTAGCTCTTCCTGACAGCTGGTTTATATACGGCAGTCATAAGCTTAAGATTTTCCCTGAAAAACGGACCTGGGAAAGCGCAAGGACTTACTGTCAGTTGATTGGTGGAGATTTAGTGTCAATCAACAGTGAGGACAAAAACGAGTTCATTACTCATTTGCTAGGCCGTTATATAACAAATATGACAGCAGGTTAGATGTTATTCTTGCATTTTACATTTCCTTGAATAAGCGCCTGGGCGCTTATTTAAAATTTCGGCTTAAGGGAGGGCCACTTGTTGGAAGGAGGTCACTAATCGAGGAGGGGGGGCCTTGTTAAGCTCTCCTTTTGGTAATAAAGCGTACCGTGGTCCCATACTCCCATGATCCACTTTATACCCACAGTTGTATCAGTATAAAAGATGAAGTTTAAGAAACAGTTTTTTCTTCTATCCCTACTATTTATATTAAGAAGTGATGGGAGGTTATCCTAGGAAGGGGGGCGGGGGGAGGGCGCCTGTTTGAAATTTTGGCCTAGGGGTGTGCGCTTTTGCGTGGGAGCGCGCTTATTAGAGCGTGGGCATTTATTCAAGAAAATACGGCACACAGGGTCTTTTAAACCAACTTGAACCAAGGGCCGGGGATTTGTCTTCACAAATCGGGGCGCCAATTTTTGTTGTTAATTGATATCATTTGTACTCAATCTCATATATCTTTTATACCCTTTACGAATATTAGTTTTTTTGCATTATATAAATGAAAGAATATGACCAACATGAATGGACAAAGCGAAGCTATGCCTTGAAAAGTTTTATATTTTAACATTTTTATCTATTTATTTTTAACCAAAGTGTATGCTGATATGTTGGTTTTACTGATTTTTGATATTCAGAGGACCATCCACGAACACTTGCACGCTGGCATCTGGACGGAACTGACCCAGACGTCACGTAAGTAAATACAAAATATGACGCGGTGAAGTGGAAGTTATCCACCACCTTGTACACATTATTCGTTTTTATTATATGGAGGAGAGTGTTTTACTGGGAACTAAACCACTCGTAGATTCCATACGCCACTTCATCCGGGACCCGAGTGGCGTATTTTCCGTATGTCACCTTTGTGAGTGTCGTATCGTTCAATGACGTCACGATTCCCGCCTTTTGCTTTTGTTCAATTGGTTTCTCCATATAATAAAAAGAACATTACACGTTGGCTCGAAGATATGAATTTTATGTTCTCGTGGCAAGAACAATATCTCACGAGTGAGCGAAGCGAACGAGTGAGATATTGTTCTTGCCACTCGAACATAAAATTCATATCTTCTCGCCACCGTGTAATATCCTCTATTTATTGAAAGGATATAGGAACTGTGGGTCGCATGTGAAGTTGAGGGTTCTAAAAGTCATGTCTATCGGATTCATTATCCTTAGTAATGTCTCTCCTATGGTCGTGGAGAGGACAAAAACCGTATTAATCAGAATCAAGAAAAAATTATGCAAACTTCTCAAACTCACTGATAATTCATAAAGAAAATACAAAGGAAATTAATGTTTAATGAGTGTTTGGAAATCAGATGAAAAACTGCTATTTTTGCATCCTTAATTTCTCCCTCTAAAGTCATTTTGTTTGAGAAGTAATATCAAGCATTCGACACATTGTTTCATCACCAGATGAAACACCTCGAAGTTCGTCAAAAATTCTCCGCTGTGCGTCGTATTTTCAACTCTCTTCTTAGTGTTTCATCTGGTGATGAAACACTGCCTCTCATGCTTGATATATTACATACTGAAAACTATAGACAGGGAATGGGACGAACACAATAGGCCTTTTGCCAGTTGCTTCAAATCTCTGTTTCGAAGCGCGGCTGTCTGCGAAGCTCTTAATATGAAAAAAAGTTTTTTATTCTCAGGGAAATAATCTCATTTTCACCAGAAAGGTTTCGCATTAAGCGTCGTTTTGAAAGTGAGTGTTTCTGGCACTCGGAAATAGCCTATTCATAATAGACGCAAGAGACTCACTAACACCAGCCATTTTCCCATTGCATCAACTCTGCACTTCATTTACAATTACATTAAAATTGTAGTGAAGGGTGATATGAAGCTGTGCTGTATAACTTTCATCGTTAAAGAGAGTACTACGTACTTTATTTCTCTAGACATTTTTGAACTTTAAATGATTGGGCCTTCCTGTCGAATGAATAGAAAAAGACCTATGCCAGTAACGTAATTTGTAAAAGGAATTTTAAAAAAAAGTTTTATGTGACTTGTTTTAGGCCAGTTTATATGTTTTCATCGTAGTTCGTAATTTTATGCAAGTCATGTTTACACATTTCATATATTTTAAAAACCCTCCTGAAAATCAATTATCGTAACAGAGGTCTCCTTTTTTGAGTTGCATAAGAAATCTTCAATTCAAATTAACCACTTTTAAAGCTATCTTAAAACATTAATTAACAACAAATCTTATAAATCCTTTACAGTCTAGAGAATGAAGCAACTTTTAGAGAGGAAGGTGGTTTTCAATCTCTGTACCTCAATGGTTCAGGTCATGCAACAGTGCCTGCCGTGGACTTTGGACGTTCAAGTTTTACTATCACCTGTTGGGTGAAGATTCAGAGCCCTGCCAGTGCTACATTACCAGTTTTCTCAGATTGGACAAACCCGCTGAAATTTCAAATCGTAGCGTATGACGCTGGGGGAAACCTGTTTTTTGGTTGTGTAAACAACTTTGGTAATTTCCTTCCATGGTTCATAGGAGGGTAAGACTCGGAAAAGTGCTTGTTAAATTACCATGTTTTCACTTTCACGCTTATAATCTGCTACTAGACGTGGACAGTAGTTCGGTTAGTTCTTCTTCTTAACTTCTTCGTAAAACGTGTAAACATTCTGCGCCATTTTCGTCATTTTCTCTAGCGCTCCAAACGCAGCTGAGAGAACGCGAACCTCGTTTTCCGTACTCTCTCGCTCACTCTACTCGTTCCCAGGTTCTCTCTCTCTGGCTCCGTAGGGACTGGTAGGAGAGAGAGCCTTGGAACGAGATTGAGAGAACGCGACATACTTTTTGTGCCCAAGGCTTAAAGGTTGCCATGCCTTTTTATCCTATTGCGCTGCACCACCGATCATTTTATCGAATATCACAAACATCTCGGTTAACGCTTGCTTGTTACGGAAGAATTAGGCGCTGGGTTTTAGCCAAAGAGAAACGAAAATTTTTTTTAAATGAATAAAAACCGGTGTTATTTTTTTAATGAAACTGACGATTAACTCGCGCGCATTTCTTCCGGGGGTTGAGTGTGAACATACCTGATTTGGTACCTTTCAGGAGTGCCCCAATTGACAAGTGGTTTCATATGGCAGCTTATTGGGATAGAAATGCAAATGAGGCTGGATTTTTTCGTGACGGTCGGTTAGTTTCATATCAAGGTCTGGTAAATGGCTCGTACCTCAGGGGCAATGATCACGCAGTGTACGATATTGGCCTTAAAAGGGACGACGGGAAGACGTTTAAAGGACATTTGAGAGACCTTATGATTATTGGAGAGGCGCTCATTGCTGAAGATTTGAACAGTATGCTAACAGGTGAATCAGCCGGTGTAACGACAGTAATGGGCATTAGGGCAGTGTCATCGATTTTATCAACTTAGTATGCAAAAAGTGAACGAAAAATTTTACTCAGGATATTTTAAACTGTTAGGAGAAGTGTAGTAAGTATTTTTGGCCATGGATTGTCTGAGAATATATATCATTCTGAAAAACGTGGGCCAAGCAAGAGAAAAGTTAGAAATAAACGGAGACAATACAGTCACACTCCTATCATTTAGAATTATTTAGAGCCCACCTCTCTACTGTATGTGCTATCGACAAGCTGCGATTAACGGCTAGTTTTCTTATTTTATTTTTTTCTCGGGCAAAGAGTCCATACGTTTACGGCTTGTTTCAAACGGTTGTCTTTTCACGTTAGCAACGACTACTTAAGTGCTTCCCAACTGACAAGATAACCTTTCCAGAGTACAGAGGCTGTTTGACAACCAATGCATTCACTTTCATACTGTGCCTTTTACTGTTGTTTTCTGTTTTGTTAACGTGATTGTTCTGAACATGTTTTGCACCTAATAGGCCACTTCCGAGTTCCAAAAACCCTCACTTTCAAAATGAGGCCAAGTGCACAACCTTTCTTGTGAAAATTTCCTTATCAAAGGCTGAGCACTTAACCTCGTTTTGATACAGAGGCCTGTGGGTACTCGAAAATGGCTTTTTAGAACAATTTTCTCGTCACGTGTCCACCTTTAGATGCAAGCAACGCTACAGGAGCTTCCTAGTTTGTTTGGTTATCGCTGGAAAGGAAAGTTGTCGTTTAGAATCGATTGACTGAATTCGCTTAGTAACGAACCATGCCCCTCGAGGTAGTTGATTTAATGATGTAGCAAAGACCACAATTACCACTTTCCGGACCCGCGTTCTTTTTCATCGCCGCAAGCCAGGATTATTTTGCCTGTCTACTGTTATTCTCACCAGATTTTTTTCACGTAGAGATCTTTTGACTCATTGACAAAAGTGATACCAAGTTCACACGTCGTGTAGCTCGCTGTGTGGTCCGCAGTGAAATGACCTACCCGCTGAGCCGAATAAACGAAAAAGAGTTTAAAATAACACTGACGCCATTCTAGCCGACCAATCAGTAAGGACGTGTCATCCTTAAAATAACCGTGGAGTAAGACACATAAACTAGAATAGATGTCAAGTATTTTTAATATGAAGAGAGCCATGTATGAGAGATTCGCACTCATGCCTCGTTCTCTCTTGGTTACACCCCATTACACGTCCCATCCCGTTTACCCTTACCTCTCGTTACCAAGATGGCCGTTGGGAACTGGTTTTACAGCGTGCGTTATTTGAAAAATAATTGTAATTCCTCAACTGGATTCTACTGGACATTATTAGCGGAGTCCTGTAGCTGGTTCAGGAAAAATCGTTCCTCCTTACGTCCGTCCGTTCATGTTAGCGGATGTGAAATGTCGCAATTACTAGCTTGGAGTCCAGGGCATTATACAGTCTGTGTTTAACTTGATTTTGGACATCCATGTTATGATCAATTGACAGCTCTCAAAATAGGGTATTCGCTGACCAGTGCCACATGACTTTACTGCGGGCTCAAGTGAACTCTTCATTGAGGTGACGTGTTCTTTTAAAGTTGTCCGAAGACTAGTTAGTGGTTTTCAAATGATCGCAGGCTCAGGTAATTTCTTCCGCTTGCTTCTTGCTTTTGGCGAAAGTAAAAAAAAAATCGAAAATAGTAAAAAGAAAAAAGGTATAAATTGAAGGAAAGAAAATCATATTAGGCTAATCTTAAGCGTTGTGTGTTGCAGGTCCAGTCAGAAAATCCCATGGTGGAGCGTGGATCGGTCTGAACGACACATTTCAAGTTTGGTCTGATGGTAGTCACGTGATCTATACCAAGTGGGCTACCGGGCAGCCGGATAATCAGAACGATTTCCCAAAGTGCACGGAAATGGCAGTTGATGGCGGAAACTGGGACGATACAATTTGCACAATGAAACGACCTTTTATTTGTCAGAAAGAAAATTAGAGGGGGAAAGCGAATTTCTACGTTACCTCCCAGTCAAAATCCTCCCCCCCCCCCCCACTCCAAAGCCGCTTACTTTAACATTTACCATTTAGGACTCACTTTTAGAAAGTCGCGATTTTCAGCAGTAGCCTTGACGCTCTTCAGAATCTCTCATTTAATTGGACCTGCCTATGTGTCGCAGCTAGATTTTTGTTTTCGGACTAGGTCAGGAGTAGGTTTTATTGTTAACTTTGTTCGTTTATTGTTTTCTCAACCAATCCCGTGAGGCTTTAGAGAGCTGCATGGTCGCCCTACCCAAGAGTGTAAAGGGCAGCAGACTTTTAGTCTCCTTCTGTCTTTTTTCGGCAAATTTCGCTGTCATCAAAATCTTCCACACGCTCTAAATATGGCAATGTATCGTTTAGTAAGAGGCTTCTAAATCAGGTTCCTCAACTAATATATATTACCTTTTTCATTTACTTTTTCCAAAGCCTTCCATTGCTTAGCTGTGAGTTTTTTTGGGCAAAAAAAGAAGAATCCTCTGTAAATGGCCTGGAATTAAATAGATAGCATTTCGTTGTATTAAAAAAGGGACATGCACACATATTCTTAACTCACCGTCCAGCAATTTTCTTATTTAGCTACAATGGAATTCAAGTGTTTGCAGTTTGATTTGTTATAATTGGAATTTTGTTAATCATCAAGCCCGTTAGTCTTCAATGTATAAAGCTTCATTTGATGTTTTTCACTAATGTCACAAAATTAAAAAAGAAAGTAAAATCACTAGATTGATCCCGTCTTCTCAAAACCAATATTTCTAAAGTTCCAATTGATTGACGAGCGGTGCACGAATAACCCGTGAATATATTTGCTATCATGAAATCATTATTTATTTATTTGTCTGTTTATGTCGAATATTTTTTCGTTAGGAGCTTAATGTCGTCATATTATTTTTGGCCATCAGTTTTTGCACCATACAGAATATTCTGGACGTTGAAGGAAACTTCAAACTATATAGTAACAGCCTCCTCAGGCGCTTCGTTTTTCGCATGGCAGAGGAGGCGAGCGCGAAACGAGTGACTGGTGATGAACCGCAAGGGACCATGGGAAGGGTACAGACAGCGGGCGAAGCGACGTCTGGCCCGTTGTCTCCTTCCCGCCTTCCTTTGCGCGCACATCGAAGAGAGACGTCTGGGTACGAGGCAGATATAGTAATGAAATAGAGAAAATAGAACACCACTATAAGAGTTACTGAGTACATTTGCAGCTATTACGTACAAACTACGCGGCCGCAGTTGTCCAACTTATTATTAAGAAGATAAATGTTTTTCAAGTGCTACGTATATACATAACTATATGTTTTCATGGAAAGGTTCACTCAGCTATAAACAGCTGTGTTTAGCTAGAAGCCTCAGGAGCTGACGGAAAATGGTTCAGACCCTGGCTTTGCCAAATACTGGTTAAACTCTGTTAACTCTTCACTCTGTTTGTCTCAAAGAGTTAGTATGTAATTGTAATCGTCATTAATGCGACTGAAATAATCCATTTGAATACGGGAGAGTTATAAAAATAAGCGAAGAAAGCTTAAACAGTGTTTCCCATATGCCGGCTAAGACAAATTGAACTGCATGGGAAGAAACTTGAAACAAAACGTGTTCTTTTTACCTTTCTCATGACCTTTTTTGTTCAAATTTTTTCTATGGTGACTTCTTTTTTTGTCAGTTTTTGCATATTAGAGTTATCTGATGATGATGACCTGCTAAAACCTAACCACTAAGAGAAATTAGCTAGTGTAAAAATGTAAATAACATTTAAAAAATGCAACAGCCAAAACGATATCAATATAGATCGGCTTTAATTAAACAACAAAAACATGTACTTGGATACAAGCCACTTCGCCGTTTGAATGACTGTATTGAATCTGCATAGTGCTATATTAACGAATAGACTTGATCAGTTCAGCACTGAAAAAGGTTATTGAATGCAGTGAACCACACGCAAGACAAAACTCAGTCAAACCTTGTTGCTGGATCTCTCTCTCTCCCTCTTTTTTTTCGCTTTGTAATTCCGGCCCTTTCCAAAGGTCACTGCAACCCTCAGGAATCCGGCCAGTTACAGCAACAGCCCAGAAAGAGTTAGTGAAAATTCGTATAAGTAACCGCAAACTCATGAATGAAACTGGAAGATATTTTTAATAAATTCGATTAGAACGATAGATTCTGCCCTGTTTGTAACTCTGGTATAATTAAAAACGAATTCCTTTTTCTTTTGCATTGTCCAGAGTATTCAATCCCAAACGAAAAATTCTTCTATCAAATACAACTTAATTTTGTCGATTTTAATCAGCTATCTTGCAAAGAATTAACATTCACAGAATTTTGCTGTAAATTCACATTTGTCAAAATTTATTTCATTATGAAATGATTTACGTAAGAATTTGTTATCAAATCATACTGATGACATTTGACTGACCATTGTAGTCATTGCATTGTATTAATTGTTTAAATTGTAACTTAATCTTAAAGCTTTTGCAATACTTTAACTACATATAGTCATGCAACTAAAGCTTATGTTGTTAATGTTGCATTGGTTTGCTAAAAGTTCCCTCTCTCCATTTGAATTGCCAGACAATAAGTTAAATTTTATGTGGATTTTGAGAGTTACAAGTGGAACTAGCTCTCCAACTGATTTGCTTTCTTTTTATAGGACCGTATTTTCTTGCTTTTTTTAACGACTGTTTTGCTAAACATCTCAAAGAATCTCGTCATTTCAAATTGCCCTGTCCAACTATGTATTAGATTACAAAAATGATATCATGTTAAGTATTTTATTAGTGAAAAAAAAATGCCTACACCTCAACAGATGTTATTATTAATCAGTATGCCAAAAACACACCTCTTGGTCATACTGGAAAAGTCATATACAAGCAAATAATTTTCTGCAGTGATGTAATCATACACAAAACAAACTCCCCTCTCGTTTTCCTCTCGTAAAGCCTCAAAAAACCAACACTTTCGAAATTAGAATAGATCTGGAACGAACGCACGTACTCGTTTAAGCGAGTACTTAATAGGAACTTCTAAGTGCATTGAGGGTATTCTAAACAACGTAAAATTACAATTGCTAATTTTTTAACGCGCTTTCTACGGGTGACCAAATGCTAAGACAAACCAATTCACCTTGAACTTGCATTCAGGAACGTATTTTAGTTATTGCACTTTGACAAATCGGGTTAATGCCTAAAACCTGCCTGAGGAGAAGTTAGTTTTCAGCAAGCTGAAGGTATGTGATCAATCTGGCTATGATTTGGTAATAAGAAATTAAAAATTTGAAAGGGGGTCATGTTTTTTAAAAGTTTAAGAATCCAAAACGAGGGAAGAGCAGGAGAATTACAGAATAAACCTTGCTAGCGAAAGTGTGCTAAAGAACCAAGGCGATCTGATCCATAAAATTAGATTTTTTATCCGTACAATTACGGTCAATAAGAATCTAAGTCGTTAAGGAGCTGATAAATTTATTAATTTTTTTAATGATCAATACCATTCCTTAAGATCAAGTCCTTCATCAGCAAAAACGGGTGGGTTCATTGAAGAAACTGGGCTCGTCGTTGCATTGTAGACGTGTTACCCCAAGAGATTTAACTACCATTTCATCACTTCTGATTTAAGTATTGCAGCCAGAGTTTTAGAAAGTATTATTTGTCTTTTTTCAGTAAAATGACCTGGGTAACTCTGCTTTTATTGGTACCAGTCATTTCATGCGCAGGCTGCAGAATGACTCGATTTTTCAAAGAGGAAAATGTCGTTCTGCGAAATCACGTGATAAAAACTGTGACAGTCGATCATCCAATCAAGTGTCAAGAGGAATGCTTGGACATACCACTCTGTTTTTCTGTCAACGTACATCTACATCAGGGGTCATCTGGCCGGTTCACGTGTGACTTAAATAATTCAAGCAAAACCGCTGACCCGATGGACTTAGTACCGAATGATGGATGCCAATACCGTCAAATGGCGGTAAGTTGTGTGAAAATAAATAACTATCCTATTTTTAGATAACTACCCTATCGGTTTAAAACGAAATAACTCCAATAGCCAATCTAGCCTGATGTCTTGAGTTTTGATGTATACAAAGCGCGTTAAACCCTAAGGTGATGTTACCCGAGACGATTCGCAACGACGATTTTTAGCGCAACATAGCGTTGCAGTGATTGTTGCGACATCGTTTCGAATGGTTACAACATTGTTCCAGCATATCAACTCTGTATTGCTCTAAAAATCGTCGTTGCGTACCGTCCCGTATAAACATCACCTTCAAGCTAAGAGCCAACATATATTTGTTTTGCTTGTGATTCGATATCAATGGACACCCAATCGAGTCTTAAACGAAGCCAAAAAGGAATTAGTATTATTGATAAACGAAAGTGTGCTTTGAAAAGGTGCTAAAAAGCCTGGTTTTTGTTTGTTTGTTTGTGTTTTCGCTCCATAAAGTTTGCCTGAACATATTTTTCCCCGGCAGGAAGTTTTACATTGCACTATGGATCAATGTATCTACAAAGACGGTAAGATGCCATATAAATTGACTTAAAAGTAACCAGCTTTAAACTCTGTAAAAATGCTAACTTAAATAAATCAATTAAATAACGTGACCTATTATGATTATTTTCTATAGTTCTACCCGGTGACTGGTTCATATACGGTTCCAAAAAGCTTAAGATTTTTGCCGAAAAACGGAACTGGACCAGCGCAAGGGCCTACTGCCAGTCGATACATACATACATACATACACTTTATTGATGCTCCCTAAGTGGGCTTTTCAGCTCAATAGAATAAAAAAATACAAATATATAAATTAATTGAGAATGTAAATACAATAATATTATAATTACAAAATATATATCAATAATATAATATATCAACTTAATAAAACATTTGCAAGATGACGTCTAAAATTCCTGGGGCATTTTAAGGACTTAATGTTATCATTCAAGGAGTTCCAGAGTTTGGCTCCTCTGAAAGCAAAGGAGCGCTGCCCTGTTGACAGGCGACATAAAGGTATATCCAAAGCACCAGATGATCGAGTTTGTCTATTATGGACTTGAGAACGTGATTTAAACATATCAGCAAGATAGTCTGGAACAAGCTTGTTAATACATTTGTGCATCATAGTAGCGTCATTTAGAATGAGTTTCTCTCTAATAGGAAGCCATTTCAATGATCGCAACCCATCCGAAATATGATCATACTTTCTTAGTCCCAGAATAATTCGCCCAGCAAAGTTTTGGACTTTTTGTAACTTGTCAATATTGCTGCTGCTGGTATTACTCCAGACAGTTGAACAATATTGGAGTTTACTAAAGACAAATGAATTTATTACTAACAGAAGTGTTTTCCTATCCAGGAGGTGCTTGATTCTGTTAATTTGGTACAATTTAAAAAGGCATTTAGAGGCAATCTCAGTGATATGTTGGTTATAACTGAGGCGTGTGTCGAGAAGAACACCCAAGTCCTTAACGACAGGCACAGGTGTTATTTCCTTGTCAAAAAGTGTTATACTGAATGATGACAGTTTCTTTAAAAGTTGTGGTAATCCAACAGCTAGAACCTTAGTTTTGTCCGGATTAATCAAAAGAGAGTTTTTACAGCACCACTGAGATATTCTCGTAAGATCTTCGTTTAAGGCGAGGATGGACGTGGGTAATTCGGCAGGTGAAAAGGACAAATACAATTTACAATCATCAACATAGGAGGCAGATAGACAACGTTTAGGAACAGAAAGGAGGTCGTTAACATAGATTGTAAACAAAACCGGACCTAAAATAGAGCCTTGCGGAACTCCGAACTCAAGTGGGAGTACTTTAGAAACTGCGTCACCAATTCGAACGCACTGTTGTCGGTTAGAAAGGTAGCTCTGAAACCAATCCAACGCACCCTGGGAAAAATCGAGATTTTGTAGCTTGGATAACAAGATGTCGTGTCGAATACTATCAAATGCTTTAGACATATCTAATAAGACCATGATGGAAACTTTCTTGTTATCCATAGCCTGGAGCAACTGATCTGTAACGTACAACAGAGCTGTTTCTGTCGAGTGAAGCTTTCTATTTCCGCTCTGATGTGCTGCCAGTTTATTATTTCTAATTAGATGCTCCATAAGTTGTCCATGTACCAACCTTTCAGTGACTTTTGAGACTATTGGTAATAATGAGATGGGGCGATAGTTGTTAGGGACATCTGGATTACCGCATTTGAGAATAGGTGTAACCTCTGCTGTTTTCCATGCACGTGCAAATGTGTTGGTAACAAAGGAGTTATTCACAATGTGGGTAATTGTTGTTAGCGTACTGGGTAAACTGTCTTTAAGAATTCTAGAAGATATCTTGTCCATTCCAGGAGCTTTGTTAGATGGTAGGCTTCTAATCACCCTTTCTACCTGATTTTCCGTGACTTGATGGAGAACGAATAATTCGGGGCTAACGTCGGTGGATATGTGTAAAGGAGTCGGCACATCCAAATTTACATTAAGTCCATGATGTAAAGATAAGTCCCTGGCTTTTTGAGCAGTAATACTGCCGACGGAAGTGAAGAAATCATTTAATTCGTTAGCTAACCCAGTGGGATCCTCAGAAGCCATAAAACTATCTTGTTGTTTACGTGGTAGACACCGGTTAATGATTTTCCAAATTGAGTTAGAATTTCCATTGCTATCCAGGATCTGAGTCCTGACGTGAACTTTTTCGGCCACACGAATCTCCCTTTTCACTTCTTGACGAAAAAATCTGTATCCGTTCCAGTGGAAAGGGTCATTTGTTTTTCCCGCAAGTTTGCGCCATTGGTCGCGCGTTCTCATTAGTTGACGAATTTCTGGTGTTATAAAGGGGTTAGGTTTAGATCTAATTTTAACCCTCTTGACTGGAGCATGTTGACTTAGTACTTCCAAGAACAGTTCGTTGAATACATCAACTTGATCGTTGAAATCGTCAAATAGGCTTATTATGTGAAAAGGCGCATATGACAAATCACGTAGGAAATTGTCGGCGCTGTAATTAGTATAGCTTCTAATAGTGACGTAACAGGGCTTGATCCTTGGCTTTTTTAACTTCAGCGAGATGTAAACAAGATTGTGATCGCTAATAGTTGACATAAGGACGTCGTTTGAAGCAATTAGTTTCTCATTCGTGGTCATCACAACATCGATTAACGATTCCCCATTCTCCGTGGCTCTGGTTGGTTTATTGATTAATTGGGTGAGGTTAAAAGTCGAGCAAAAATCGTTTAAAGCACGGGATTCTGCGTTATCTTGAAGGAGGTTGCAATTGAGGTCACCCAATATAATGACATCAAGACCTGACAGGAGGGATTCGATAAGACTGTTGGCAAGATCATCTATAAAATTTAATGGAGTACTCGGTGGTCGATATACTGTGCAGATTACGAATGACTTATAACAGCGACTTTGCACTTTTAGCCACAATTGCTGAAAGTTATTATCAGAAACTGAGGATACATTCTCCAGTGATGAAACTTTGTAGTTTTTCTTAATGTAAACACATAGTCCGCCGCCAGGTTTGTGCGGGCCACGGTCTTGTCTATACAAAGTGTAGCCTGGAATATGAATGCTCTCGTTGTTGACTGAAGAATCCAGCCATGTCTCTGATATCGTAAAGATGTCGAAATTATTTGAGACAACGGAATCCTTTAGCAGAGTGAAGTGTTCCCTGGACTTCAAGGAGCGGATATTTAAATGAGCAATCCTGATGTTTGACTTCGTGTTGCAAGGAAAGCTGATATTTGTGTTCGTCGATGTAGATGAAGAATTAGAAGTAGAGTTTGGTCCAGGATGTGGATGAATGTCGCCGCTAAGATTGTTTTCCAGGAGAGATGGGTTAAAAGACGCTGTTCCGTTAGCTGAGTACAGAAGCCGTCTTCGGAGAAACCGCCTTCGCTTCATTCTTATGTACCATGATTTCAATCCAAAATGGCGGATTCGGCAAAAACTACTAGGATCGAGATAAGACATCGAAGAAGGTTCTGGGGCGCCTCCCGGTGTGTCAAATCCATGCCCAATTGAGGAAAACCGCCAATTAGAGTAGTGGCTTAGATTGTTCAAGCAGCTGAACAGTAAAAACACGAGGAAAGTGAACATAAGAACGGAGCTAAAAATTAGTTGACCGACCGCCATCGCTGACCGCTGACCGGCTGATTGGAGGAGCTTTAGTGTCAATTAACAGTGAGGGCAAGAATGAGTTCATCACTCATTTGCTTGGTAAATTTACTTAAAATCTTACAACAGGCTGGTTAGAAGCGAAACAGTTCTCATCTCCTGATCACGTTCCGTTGAGATCAACAAGGAGAAATTTATGGACTGGAAACTATAAAATATTTTCTACGAGATATTTCAACTACATCGCTTAGCTTTCATTAGTCGCAAGTTACATAGCAGTCACGTGACCTGAGAAAAGTCACGTGACAGGGGAATTGCGTCTTAGATATTGAGCAAATAAGCCTTAGAGCTCCAGTCAAGTTTTATATGTACAAGTTTTGTGACCATACAACTCACTTGACAAACTTCTGGTCAAATTTAACCTTAAAATGCTACGCTAACACTTTTGTCAAAGCTGACGCACAAATAGGGGAAGAGTGTCGACAGACTATATTCTATCTGCAAGGATATTCTGACCCATCGCAAGAAACTGATGTAGTCAGAAAACTACGGCGAATACAGTTCGCTCTACAAGAAGAACAACTTTATGTTGAATGTGTGGGGAGATTAAAGAAATTCCATTCATCAAACTCTCAACAGTTAAGCGTCGCAAGTTTCTGTTTTAAGGAGAAATAAAGCCACTAACTCCAGTAGTTCCAACCATTCCTTTTTCAGCTGCAATGAAAACTCTTGTCCTTGCTAACTAATTCAAGGCTTTTAGACTTGTCACCACATTGGCACGGGAAGGTTGCCACTTGGGGATAAAGATGCCCGTGCGAATGTGATGGCAAATCTAACAAGCTTGAATAAATTAACAAAGACAAGGATTTTTGTTGCAGCTGAAAAATAGATGGTTAAAGTACTGGAGATAGTGGCTCCATTTCTCCTCAAGAAGTGAACCTTCGGTCCAATGAACTGGTAGGAGATTTCCGTACGTAGATGGTATATTATTTTGCTTTGTTGAGATTTGTTTCGAAAAGAAAAGGGCACACAGAAACGTTGATAAATGGAAGTTCTTTAATCGCACCCCGCGCTGAGCATGAAGTTGTTCTTCTCGTAGCCTTTAGTGCGAACTGTATTTACCGTAGAGTTCTGATTACTCAGTCTCTTGCGATAAAGCTTTGGGTAAGAATATCGATATCCTGGCAGATAGCAGATAGTCCGTCGGTACTCTTCCTCTATTTGTGCATTTTAAGCTTAAATTTGTCAGCATTTTGTGCAGCGAGTTGTATGGTCACGATTGACTTTTTACTTTCACATAATAAAACTAGAAAGCTCTGAGGCTTTTTCGCTGAAGTTAGAGAAAAATCTGTCGTAGAGAGTAGAGTTTTTTTTTTTACATTTTTTTGTACTTGTAAAAAATGCGGTTTTAAATATATGTCGATATCTAGAACGTTAAATCTATCCTGCAGAAAGACGCAATTTAAAAACACAACCAACACGTATATAAATAGGTTCGGGCTACCAAACATCTACAATTCCTCTGTTATGTGACCGCCATCCTGAGGTCACGTGACTGCTCAATTTCGACTGATAAAAGCTGAGTGATTTAGCTGAGATATCTCGTAGTAAACATTTTATACCTTCATAATTAAGGTTTCATCCACCGTTCAGGACCGTCTTCGCGCGGATATCGCGCTAGGCCTTGTAGCCTTAGGGCCCGTCCACATATTCGGATATTTTTGAATCCGCAACTTTTCCTTTCTGGATTGAAAAATTTCCACGTCCAAAGGTATCCGTATTCAAATCGAATTTGCCCATCCACACGTGTCTGAAACGTATCCGGATTCCCTCCAGTACCCAGGACTCCACTGGGAATATTGCCAACTGAGCATGCGTCGTTTAGAGCGCGAAATTCGTATCTTGCTCTGCCTTTCACGGTACAGAACTAAGCTCGATCTTGGTACGTCAGCGGTAAAAAAATATCCGGATTTAGCGTCCACACGATTCCGAGATTCAGAGCACTCAAAAATTTTCACTCTGAAAGTTGCGGATTTGTATGCCGGATTCATCGGATACGGGTAGACGGAAGCCGTATGCGGAAAGAAAAAGTTGCGCATTCAGAAATATCCGGCCGCATACTTGTGGACAGGGCCGTTAACAATAACGCATATAACCCGTACATTATCTAATGGCTTTATAGGGTAGTTCTAAATTATGGCTGATTTTTAAAAAAAAAATCCAAAATTCCAACCCTTTTCAGAAATGATGACTTTTTTGCAAAAGTAAATGTGATAAATATTTAAACGAAGTCTAACTTAAGGCGCGGTTTAACGAATCTTTGAACCTCCAGTTCTCTTCTTTGGTGGGTTGTTTCAAGATCAGAAGTCTTCTCCATATGCTTTCATAAAACTGTTCACTATAAATGATGTTTCAATAAAATCGTTGGGCAAATTGAAAATGACTGAGAACACGGTTTTGTTAAACACTGGCTAAACCACGTTTAAATATTTGGCCCAATGTTCTTGATCGCGTTCGTCAGAACGCATCCTAATTTGGTGTTCCTGTGGCACTAAGGCAGAAATTTTCGACTGCAAATTAGCCGCACCTATCAATTTTATCAGGGGCACCTTAACTAGGAAACTGGACTCTTTTCGACTCACTGATTTCGTTTCCGTAAATTTTTCCGTAAGTGACGAACGTGGATCCGTAATAAACGATTAACTCTAGTCTATAAATTTAAGTGCAGGTCAGACCAATTTTTAGTTTGCATGTTATTTACCATATTTTGCCTGAATTTAAAGTTTATACCATTTTTTTTTTCATTTATGTAAAGCCAAATTAGGTAATCAACCAAACACACTTCTAGCACACTGGTCTTTGGACGGAACTGACTCAGAGGTGAAGTAAGTAAATTTACAGTGAATAATTCATAATCAATTACCTATTTCTGTTGTGTTGTACTGAATAGGACAAAATTGCACTGTGACGAACTTTTACTACGACTACCAGAATTGCTGGTTTGCACATGACGTCACGGCGGCCATGTTGGTGGTCAAGAACAAAAGCATTTCTCTCCTCTGGGAACTAAACTCTATTTTCATGTAAATTCTTCGGGAAAAAACTCTATTGTATTGACCCCCAACATGGCCGCCTTGTCACGTGGTTGCAGACCAAGAATCCCTCAGTTTGCTGTTGTCTGGTGCAAATTAGGTCTATTGTTTTTTAAGCCCCAGCGGGATTTACAAATTTGAATAAGAAAGCAAAAACGAAATGAATTCTTAGTTGTAGTCAAATGCCGTCATCGTGAAAATGGCCTGTTAAAAACTTGAATGAAAGTTGGTTTTAAAAAGAATAGGTGTCAATGAATTCACATAATTCCAGCAGGCTAAATGTTGAAACAAGTATAATGACAGTCTGTCATCAAGCGTGGCATTATTTGTTAATTAACATTATTATTCATTCAAAGTATTTCCCCAATTCTGATTGGCTAAAAGCACACACATAATTCACCATAACCAGTTACTGATGACCAAATTTGGAAGAATTTGGAATTATTTTAAATGAATAATAAAGCAATTAATGAATTCGGCTTTCGTAGCATATGAAGAATTAAGCATATCTCGGAGGGTGTTATCCACCTCGGCCTTCGGCCTCTGTAGATAACAGCCTCCTCGATCTGTTTAATTCTCCATATCCTACTCAGCCTCTTCATTAATTGCTTAATAAATTTTTTGGCTGTAAAGGTGATGTTACACGGTACGATTCGCAACGACGATTTTTAGCGCAACACAGCGTTGCAATGTTGGAACAATGTTGTAACTTTTCCAAACAATGTCGTAACAATGTTGCAACGCTGTGTTGCGCTAAAAATCGTTGTTGCAAATCGTCTCGTGTAACATCACTTAGTAACTCTTTCTTTACTAAACTTGGCCTGAAAACATGAAACACCGGACCAGGCCAATAAAAGTGGTATATATCATGACTTCAAATGTTAAGCTAATTATGACGCCACATTTGATGACCTCATCTATGCGTAAATTTTAAACTTGAATCTCCTTATTTTAGCTTATTTTTGTACCGTTTTTGAAAGAACTTTTTTATGAGCTAAGTACAACATTCTTAATTTAGCTAAATTAGTTTTACAAAAACGGGGTACCTAAAATAAGTGGGTAAAATGAGTGTAAAATTAGGTGTTTTATTGTGTTGGTGCAATCACGATAAGTAAGTTACAAATAACGCATCTTTCAGTCGAAAGCTATAATAACTTCTTTTTGTATAAAGTTTGATAACAAAATTGAACATTCCAAATTCTTGATAATGTGGTAAGGGGGAAGTTAGACTGATAAGAATCATTTTTGGCTTTCAAGGTTACAGTGTCTCAAGCCATTTTGCAGCTACTCCGTAAAAACTGAAATCGTTTATAGCGGAGCTCTCGCGCGCGCGGCGGAGCACCATGGGTACGAAAATTTGGTAAACTATCCATCAACATAAAGACGAAACTACGCCTGGCAAGGCTGTCAGTTGGCTGACAGTCGTTTAAAGTTATATTGGCAAGCCAAATTAAGGTCAATTGACAGCTGTCAAAATGGGACACGTGTAGACCACTATCAGAAAACTAATAACGTGGGCTCAGGTTCGCTCAGGTACACTATCTGGCATTTTCCAATACATGCCGGACGGATATGTCTTACTCACACTCGTAGTCTGTTCATTCAAATATTCCCCATTCTAATGAAGGTTAATTGACAGCTGTCAAACTAGAGTATACGCTGACCATCATTACCTGAGTGTATCGCGGGCTCATTTTTCTATCCATTGAGGTCACGTAGTGTTTAAAGTTTTGCGCTGATATTTTATTTGATCACGGGCTCAATTCGAAGCCCCATAGCTTAGAAAATCTATCCATCCTAGAAAATTCGGCAAATCACGTGACCGTACACCGACCACCCGACCTTCCGTCCGTCCGCACCACAGGTATACCAATGTTTAATCTCATACTTTCTAGCTAGTTTGGGAGCCTGCAACCTGATATTGTACATCCATGTTTTGATTAATTGACAGCTGTCAAAATAGTGTCTCCGCTGACCAGTATCGCCTGACCGTATCGCGGGCTCAGGTATCGACCCACTGAGTTCGAGTGATTTTTTGAAGGTATCCGCTGACAGGAGCCTATCAAATGGAGCCTCCAACTCCATTAATTTCTTGAGTCAACCCTTTCCCGGGTAGATTTATAAATAGAACGGCTTGTTTCCCGCGAAAAGTGTCATATTTCCGTGAGTCTCGTATATCACCGTGAAAAAATGAAGTTGGATGAAGTCGAACTCAGAAGCCGGTCCTTCGACCATTTTCCTTTTTTACTATACGTCCATTTTTACAATATTACAGCCGCTGGGATCTGGGTGTCCTGAAATAAAAGTTAATGAATTACCCGACTGAGACTGAGCATGAAGCGATGGGACAAAGGCAGCGAACTGAGGATCACGGAAAGGTTATCTTTGCGAGTGTTTTCTTTTTTTTTTTTGCCGCCATACATCCCACATTTAAGCATGCACCTTGAAAAGAGTCGACGATTAAGCGTTCTGTGGACGATTTGGAATTTGTCGATGATCAGCGCCGAAAAAGTGCCAGGATTATTTGATTTTTGTCATCACCGTGGAGTGGATTTCGCCAGTTATGAGCACCGCGTGCAAAAGCGATGACCTAAGTAGCAACTAACGAGGAATGCTTCAGTTCCGAAATTTGAGAAATTGCAGTCTTCCTTTACAACTGACTTGTATCACCATGAGAGTTGCCTGATAAAACTGGCACTTGAAAAGTTGAACAGAAGACAACAGTTGCTTGACCGTGAATAATTTGCTAACGGAGGAATTTGTGACATCGCGCTCAAGTCCAAAGACCCACTTATCTCAAGAAAAACAAAATGGATTGTATCTGCGCCAAAAGAATTATGACTGACTAACAGGACAATTCCCAGCAGTTAATGTAGAAGTTTAGGCTCAATTCTTTCCTTCGAATTCGCATCTGTAGATCACTTTTTTGTGAGAAAACAATGGCTGGGCCCGGCGTTACAAAACATACGTAGCAGGGAATCATCACACTAGCTGACGGGCAAAAAAACCGCAAGGACTACAAGTATTTATTCAGATAAACGCATTTCGGAAAAAAAAAGCCTTGAAAAACTAGAAATTTGATTAATATTGAGTCGTTTAGCCGAAATGAGAACCTTAACGCTCAAAAAAATTGGCTAAAGAAAACGAATCCTGTCAGAACTACAGACTGCAGGTAGTAGTTAATCATTATTCATGTAAGAGACCAGCTTCATGGCTTCTTAATGTGAGACAAGCAACCAAAATTAAAATTAACATAATCAGAGTGTAAAACTCTCCACAGTATAATCTACCCGCTAGAAAGTAAAGAAAGAAAATCTCCGAGGGATGAAAACGCTAAAGTCACGTTTCACTAGCTTATGATTGTGTTTGGCCTGTCAACACCAAATTTCCTGCTGTTTGGTGAAGTACAATAGCAGTGTCATTTCGTCGTTGTGATTGGCTCTTCCCACCGTCGGCGCGCGAAGTCTCCCCTGGGAACCGTTCTAATTATAAATCTACTCGGGAAATGGTTGACTCCAAGGGCTTGTATGGGAGATGGAGGCTCCATTTGATGGGCTCCTGCCGCTGACAAGTTGCTACTTTTCAAATGATCGCAGGCTCAAGTTCAATTTTTTAAAAATGCATATGAAATAAGTCGTGTTCATGAGCCGCCCTTTTAAAATTTTGATTTCGAACTGACCTCGGACGCGAAAATTCAACCGGCTTTTACATTTCCATGCAGGGAAGGCAATCGCGTTTGACTTTTCGCACTGTCACTCGTTGATCACGCTCTACGTTCAATTTTTATGTTCTGATTGGTCAAAATTTGACAGGTGAGTTCATGCGGAAAATTTGTTTACTGATAGGTGGAGCTGACAGAGTTTTGTGTCATCTTGATTGTGATGTTTTAAACTATCTTTTTCTACTTTGTGTACAAAATGAAACACAGCTGCTATCAAGATTGTTCTGTAATTCATGGCTGGTTTGTTTATTGCGCTTTTTGTTGACAAATGCACCGCTTGTCAAAGTCATTGGAAATCCGATTTCGGATGGCATCGTTTTCAAAACTGAGCTTACTCACTTTCCCTTGCTTGAGGCATAAGAGGGTTGAAAAGTCTCAAGCGATTCTGGATCACTTGATGACCTTCAGAAGCAGTATCTCGACTGGTAAGCCCGTGCAATTATTGTCTGTGATGTGTTTTTTTTTTTTTCGGTTTCCTGAAGTTCGAGCGTATGGTTTATGCGGCTTAAGTTTATACACGATCAATGATCAGGAGCACCCAACGAGAATATAGTTCAAAACCACTTAAACATAGAATTGTTAAACGTATTTTAGTATTTAAAAGGTAGATATAGGCATATTTTTATCCCCTAAAAATTTTTGATCTGTTCGGATTTCCTAGCTGAAAGTCTAGTGATCCGAAAATTATAGGGATCAAAACTTACTTTTTCGAAAATTTCAGCCAGAAAAAAGGCTCCCGAAAATTCTAGGTGACCTTTTTAGGGTAAAAATCCGTTAAAAATAGGCAATTGCACCATTTTTTAGGTGCTCGAAAATCCTAGGAGAGGTAGGCAAGCAAGAAATTTTACAACAAATGTTCCGAAAATTCTAGATCTCAAATCGTCTTCCGAACAGATATTTTTCCGAAAAACTGTCGTTGGGTACCCCTGAATGATCTAACCTACAATAGTATCAGGTTTAAAAAGCCTTTAGACATTTTTTGACCGCAAATTCAAAGAAAAGGTTCCGAAGATTATTTAGTTATGATTTTGACTGTAAACAGAAAACTGTGAGCGATTTTCTTGCCTCGAGTTCATCTTGAGAAAGAGCAAACACCGGGAAGCCCGCTTAAAACATAAATAAGCTTATACTTACCCGACTCATGATTTTCAGAGACACTTTACCCTCAATGCTTCTCTTCGTGAATGAAAATTATTGTCTCTGTACATGTTTCACCGAATTATATTTATTTTATTGATTGTTAGTATAGTCCTTCTCGCAATTTTTATCGATACACCGGTTGTTTCCAGTCGAACATAAACATCGCATGCAGGAATACTCAAAACGCCGGGCGTAAATATAACTCGCGTTTAAATATTACGCGCAAAACCATACACAGTTTAATAAATAAGGGAAATAAAACCTAAACATAACAATTTGTCTATTATGTTGAAGCGTAAATGGTCGGTAACTCTAGTAATCGCACTGCAAATTTGGTGCCTGTGAAAAGTGAGAACCCGTCCGGCTGGCCGAAAAGTGATTTTGGGAATTTTTTTTTATCGTTTTCATGAAAAGCCCATAATTATTACCCTGCATATCACATAGGACCAGATTTTTCTAACTGAGAAGTCCCGGCATTATAGAATTCTCTTCATGAAAACGTTTTATAATTCAATAATTTGTTGTGCAAAGAAAGCGCGTGTTTTGATCGTCGTGTATATTGAATGAGTGCAAATTCTCTTGCAAAATTGTGAAAAACTGCAGAATTCAGTTATAGGTTTAAATAGGGCAAAAAAGAACAAATTCTGTCCGAGGTCTGTATGATAAAAAAAGGGCCTCATAGTACTGTGTACCTGAGACGTGATGAGAAAAACTATGTTTAAAAGGCTGGCTTACGCGCCACCAGATTCGTCGCCAAGATTTACTAGTAACCTAAACTTGTCGAATGCAAGAAATCTGGCCTGATTTGTTATTTTGGCCTGTCTTTTAGACAGAGGAATGCAACGTGTAAATTGGCTGCCACCAAGGACTCTCGTGGCGCGTGTTTATATTTCGAGGTTGTCCAATTATCCATAGTCTCTCTAACGGAGCAATGTTGGAGAGACTGGTGAATGCCACATTATGATGCAACAGCTAATGCAAATACACTCTTTTTTTTTTATAAGAATGTTGTTTTTCCGGCCCAGGCCGAATATTCTTATTTTTCTGCCGATTTTAGGCTGAAAATATTCTTGTATTATTCTTAAATTATAGCTTATGACATTTCCGTTTTAGAATTTATTGGGGTATCAATTACAAGTGTTTGGTATCTAGATCTGTGCTGAATCGGTATCTGATACCGTTCATCGAACTGTCATTAGCGTTGAACATTTTGCTATAGCTAGTGCAGGTTTTTTCGTTTTGTTGGCTAGTTTCGCCGTTTAGAGAAAGGAATAATTTTATACGGTTAAGTTAAAAACATAAAATTGTATTGTATTTACAGATGTTTCAACACACAAAATTATATCTATATCCTTTTCAAAATCTCACTCAGCCTCGGCTTTATTCTTAAAATATTCTTAAAATTTCGCAAATTTCAGCCTCGATATTCTTATAAAATATATTCTTATAAAAAGTAAAGAGTGTACAATACACGAATAGGTCTATTTTTTTTCCAGGCCTAATCTACTGTGATCGAACATGATTGCTATTTTTGGGTGTAGAAATAAGACTATTTAATAACTCGGTGTAAAATTTGTTTCACTCTTGGACTGTCAAATTATTTTTCTCTAAAACCACTTAGCCTTTGCCTCAAAAGTCAAATGAATGTACCCTGATCTGTGGATTACAAGTTTATTGCTTGATCTAAATTATGAATTTATTAACGGGAGCTTCGCTTTTAGCCCCGGCTAAATCTATATATTTCTTTATTTGACATTTCAAACCTCGCCCAGCCAATCCCCCCCCCCCCCGGCCTCCTCCCTCCACTGAAAGCCACTTTTAGTAGGAATGTCTGGATTGGGTTAACTGACAACTGACAAATTGCCTAAAATTTTACTGACAACTGACATTTGCCATGGGTCTTACTGATAACTGTAACAGGACCTGATTGTCCTTTATTTTTCCAGAAAACCTGTTTTGAAGGCCTTTCAATAGCATTGTTCCACTCTTTTCGTCAGACAATGTCATCAAATGTGCGTTTATATGGCTGATATTAGCAGCGGGACGCTCAACTGTCATATTCCGTTAATGATTTCCTGTAAAACCCATGTGTTTCGGGTACCATCCGTTGTAAATGACCTATGACGAATCTCAAATTTACTCTCCTGCCAGAGCGCGCCAGCATACACGTGGCCGCTAATCAACGCGTTATAAAAGCGATTGTAGTTTTTTACGGAAATGATTCAGATACGGTCTTGCTTGGTCTTTCTTGCATTGCGATCAACATCCCGATATTTGGAAGGTATAGATATTGATTGGCTTAATGATTGGAAATGTTGGACTCTGGCCAGCAAAGTCGTTCGGGTGGAGAAATTGAAATTGTTTCAGTTGGAAAACTGATGAAAATTATGGCGCTATTGCATCAGAGCAAATCTGAAAATCATCAAAGCAAATCTGTGATGTTAATCCTCATGTATCAGTCTAGAAAATGGAGCAACTTACAGAGAAGAAGATGGTTTTCAATCTCTGTACCTCAATGGTTCTGGTGCATATGCCACGGTGCCTGCCGTGGACTTTGGACGTTCAAGTTTTACTATCGCCTGTTGGGTCAAACTGCAGAGCCCTGCCAGTGATCCATCACCAGTTTTCTCAGACTGGTCAACTCCGCTGAAATTTTTAATCCTAGCGTACAGTGGGGGAAAGATGCTTTTTGGATGTATAAACAACTTTGGTAATTACCTTCCATGGATATCATCAGGATGGTAAGAAACTGGAAAATATGTATTTTAAATTGCCATGAATTCACTTCTACGCAATGAGCGTGCTTATTAGGATTTGGACAAAACGCGTGTGAAATTATTCTCAGGCCACTTACGGGATGACTACTTAAATAAATATGCATATTTTAGTTAATGCTATTTAGAACGGTTTGCTTCCATCAGTGGCCCTGAAAAGTGAACTACAAATGTGTCTCAACGAAAAAAAAAAACACGTGAAACGTGATTTCAAATAACACGTGACATCGCTTCGTCAATGACGTCACAAAACACGTTTTCCTATGTGGGGAAGGGTTGCAAACCTTAATCTTAGGAATTTTCACCACCAAAATGTTACATAAACAGTGTAAATCGTAAATTCGCCTTGTATGATTGGAAATGTTATTTATTCTATTAACTGTTTAACTAATTAATAAGTCACGTGACCCTTTTCCCTTTATTTACCGATTCGTATATAACGTAAACACGCATACAAGGCGGATTTATAAGAACCTTTTTAATAGCCTCTGAAATGTACCTAAGAAGAAGAAGAAGAAGTTGCTGCTCTTTCATTATCCTTTCCCCATTTTAGAGTAAATATTTTGACCGTTTATTCTCAATTGTCAATCACGTGACGAAAATTTGAGCTTCTAAAATGCACTCCATTTGTAGTTCAGTTTTCAGGATCATTGATAGAAGCAAACAGTTCTAAATAGCATTTTATCAAAATATGCATATTTAATTAGATAGTGATGCCTTAAGTGGCCTGAGTTCCTTGATTTCACTTGTCATCATTTGAGTACACATGCTAATTTAGTGAAACCTAGTGATGGTTGACTTACACGCATTTCTATCCGCTGTTGAGTGTGAGCATAACTTTCTGATTTGTGGTCTTTCAGGAGCCCTACAGTTGACAATTGGTTTCATATGGCAGCTTATTGGGACAAAAATGCAAACGAGGCTGGAATATTCCTTGACGGCTTCTTAGTTTCACATCAAGGTCTGGTAAATGGCTCTTACGTCAGGGGTAACGATCATACAGTGTACGATATCGGACTTAAAAGGGACTCGTGGCAGACTTTTAAAGGGCATTTAAGAGATCTTGTGATTATCGGAGAGGCACTTACTGCTGAAGAGTTGAGAAAACTACGGCTAACAGGTGAAAATAAGGGCAATAGTATCTAGGTATGCCAACAGTGAACGAAAATATTTACCCGCAGGATATTCTATTTTTAACTGTTAGGGCAGGTCTTAATAAACTTGTGTTTTCCGTTATGTGTGTCTCTGAGTGGATACCATCCTGAAAAACTTAGGCCAGGTAAAAGAAAAGTTGGAAATTAACGGTGACAATACAGTCAAGTTCCCATTAATGTAGCCTGCGAATACAGCCGTTTTTCCTTGCTCCTCTCCGCTAAAGACGTTTCGCCTGGAGGAACGTCTGTGACTTAGCCACAGAAATTCCATACTGATGACTTAAAATCTGTCCAGAATCTGGTCAGGAGCTCTAATTGGTCGAAGCATGAGTAAGAAAATTTGGTAACTTCAATGCATCCGAGAAATTTTGGTAGTCACGCGACCGTACACCCTCCCGCCCGCCCGACCGTCCGTCCGCACTACAGGCATACCAATGTAAAATAACTCAATCAACATACAGGTATGGCGACTTGAGGTTATTTTGGCGGGAAATCACATAGAAACCCGCGTCTTGTCAAACAGAGACAACTAAAGAGTCATTAAGACGAAAAGGGAAAGCGGAAATTGTTATTGTATCTGTGTTGTCTAAAGTAAGCTTAGATTAATTGTCATGTTCACAAATTTGGAATACAGAGAAAGACAGAGACAAAGAAAAAGAGAAAGTAGGCAACAGGCCAGCGAAGCTCAACGAGAAAAAAGAGCGACAGAGATCTAGAGCGAGAGATAAAAGACAAAAGAGACATTTTTTTGTGGGAAGAACAACACGAAAATTTTTTTTAGCGGCGGTGGGAAAATAAGAAATGTTAGCGGCCACCAAGGTAAAAATATGCGGCAGTGAAAGAAAAAAAAAAATGAGCAAGAACATGTACGACATTTCCTCTAAAACGTGTAACCAGGATGTTTCTGAAAGTTTCACGTTGTATTCGTGCAAAACGAAGGCAGAGAAATGTACAAAACAAGTGTGCTGCAAGTGCAAAGTTGTTTTTTTGCTAAGTAGACCTATTGTTGTTTTTTCACCGTTCTCGTTTCCTTCGCCGCTTAGCATGACACGATTTTATATTTTGTTTGATCAAACTATAAAAATTATCGAGAGCCTCGCTTTTAGCCCTGGCTAAATCTATATATTGTTGTTTTACCTATTGTTTACGACTAATAGACAAAAGCCACAAAGGTCAAAATAAATATAAACGTGATTACAAAACATTCAACCTTCCTAGAACATATTCTTGTTTAGAAAAAACTCTGAATTTTGCTGGAGCTCGTTTGTAAAAGAACACAAAACTTTACCGACCACGAGAAATATTAGCCTGCGTAGCTGGCGGTATTGTGTGGGTGCGAGATTAAAACGGCTCCGCCGCCAAACATATATCTCTCGACTACTACACAATACCGCCAGCTACGCAGGCTAGAGAAACATAAAATCAAGCAAATTTACATTTGGAACCCCATGACTACCGGAAGTAAACATTGATTTACGTCATCAGTATGGAATTTCTGTCGCTGAGTCGCTGACGTTCCTCCTTGCGAAACGTCCCTGGCGACGAGCAGCGAGGAGAAACGGCTGTATTCGCAGGCTTTTATTAATGCTCATTTTTCTACAACTACCAGCTGTGATTGACAAAAAATTTTCTTTTGTCTCCCGCGGGCAATACAAATTTGGTTGCATTAGTATAGGCGGATTCATCGTGACGTCATTGATTACATTTTTGCTCATTAGCATATAAGTTAAGCCATAGAAGATGTGGCCTTTTATACCAATTAGGTTAAAAAATTAAAAGAGCTGCTTAATTTATGCAGTTAGCCTTTGTGCAAGTTTCAGCTCTTTGCAATCAGTAACAAAGAAAATGTCAGCGATTGAAGACTGAAAAATTACTGGGTGGCAAAACGTCAATAAGCTCAAAATACATTCTTTATAAATTATGGGGTTTTTCAGAGAGAATTTATCGATCCGAAAATCGGGCTCAAATTTTCAGAGATAAACGAAATTGTTTTGCTCTTTCACTATTCAGAAATTTCATTTTATTAGCTTCATCAGATAATGATAAGCCTATGCTAATGAGGCAAAAAATGTAAACAAGGATTCGCCTGTAAATGCACGATATTGATAGCGATTCTTTGGTGGTTAAGAGCACTTACCTGCTACAACTACTTGAGTAGGAGTTAAATAGGGTTTCATTCATTTTAATTATACCATGTTTAGGTCCAACTTTGAATGGTGCGTGGATCGGTTTGAATGAGAGCATGCGCGTTTGGTCTGATGGTAGCCCTGTGAGCTACACCAAGTGGGCTTCCGGCCACGGGGGCGATAACCAGAAGTGTGCGGCAATGGCGATTGATGGTGGAAGCTGGAAAGGCACTTCTTGCAAAAACAAACTTCCTTTTGTTTGTGAGGTAGAAATTTGATTTCGACAGTGAGTTTCTCGAATGATTTTTTAACTGAAGCTTGGCTCTTCTTTTCAAAATGATCCATCAAGCACGTTACGTTTTTCTTTCTAGTACAGTGTTGCTGTAATTTGTACATGTAGTTAAGGGTGTTGCTTTTGCATGTGGATACAAAGTCAGTGCCCAAGAAAACCAAGAAGTTGTATAAGTGAAAGCTAGTTCAATTGCCGAAAAGCAGCTTGAAGGTAATATTCGGTCATATGCTGAAAAGAATTCTTGGTTGATTCAGAGATCAACCTTAGGGTGTTCACAATTTTAGCTTCCGTGCTCAATACTTTAATGATATACCGTAAACTACCGCATGTTATAAGCCCCCGGGGATTACACATTTTCGTAAGAGGTTATAGAAGGGCTTATATAGGGGCTTATATTTGAGAAGGCTTATAACCAAAATATAAATAGCGTTTCGAAACGAGCTATTGGCAGTGCCGTTCATTGCTGATTACACAATGGCATGAAATTGCTATCCAACAACAACAACAACAACAACAAATGAGATCTCAATGAGTGAATAAACCTTCCATTTCTCTTTATTTCACCTTTGCTATTATTACTAAGTGTTTCTTTGGTTAATTCTTATCCCCTTACTACCCAGGACCTGAAAAAGGAAATAAAAGGCGAGTTAATTAGCCTTGGAGAGGGGCGGTCTATTCTGGTTTTCTAGCTGTGACAATAGGCAAACCAGCCATTAGATTAGGATTGCGTTCTCTTTGGTCGAACGCAGTTAAATAACTTCATATACCACAATAAAACAAAAAACAAGAAAAAACCACTGATATAACTTTCTACTGACCTCTCAACATGGAGAGATCCAGCTGAAGCCTCTTTTCGTTACAGTTATCTTTCCACAAGATGGCGTGAATTCCTTCCTTAGGTGGTCCACCGTATGGATGCACAGAATCCTGATACTGTGTGTATTAAGGTCTTGTGGGAAGTTCTAAAGGACAGAGATCATTCAAAGCACAAGACATAAGCGGGGATGCGGATATCGCGGCTTAAAGGGTTAAAGGAATTGACATGGACGAAAAGCAATGCCATTAAAAGCTTGTATTGGACTTTGAAATACTGCAAAGAAAAGATTAATCAGGACATACAGGAAATTCTCAAAATTCTAGGTTGTCTCTCTGACTGAAGACATTGTAACATTGTTTTTCGACCTCTGGGAATGATGATGAATGATGCAGTCCATTATACAAAAAATCTAACTTTTGTAGAAGATCAGTATGACGCAAATAATATCGCCTTTTCCTCAATCGGTCAAAAAACGTAAGAAGGTAACATTCAACCAACACCTCCAAGATTCTCCATAAGGTAGGTACACAACAGTTTTATAGGGGGAGGTTTCACTCAGAGTTCCAACCTCTTACAACTATATACGCCACTTTTGACTCAGTTTCACATTCCCGAATGACAGATTCCCTACCCTTTCATCCATCTGCCCATCATTTTACAAAATGTCTGCAGCCAGGAGAAGATACTCCTTAATTTCCGGTATCTGCCTCAGACCATGTAATATCCGATATCTCAGGGGCTCTTCATAAACACTAATGAAATACCAACCCTTTTAACTTGTTCTATAGCGTGTTTTAAGGTCATGTTTCCGTGCGAAAGCACACCTGAAATTATATTGGTCTTAACATTAGCAATAAAACAAGATAATATCTATATTCTTGCACCAACCTGGCAACTTGACTAGATCCAGCTGGAGTCTATCTTCATTACAATCATCCTGCCACAGAATGGCGGAAGTTCCGCTCTCTGGTGTCCCGGATAAAGGATGCACGCAGAATCCGGACGATTTGTGTTTTAAGGTTTTATAAAAAGTCCTGGGGGTAAATTGAACATCGTTATAACTCACTGCGTTCTAGAACAAGGAGCTATGACTAAGTCAGATAAAGAAACAGAAATCTATGAGAGTCACACACATACACACACACACACATCAGAAAACAAAATGGGTTAACAGAATAATTAAAACCGTTTCGTTATCTATCATAAACAAATTATATTGATCATATCTGTGTATATAACGCTTCCCTTTGTGTCCGTCTGACATTGATAAGTAAATTTTAAAATTTATACCACTGGAACTTGGACTCTTCAGTCTGGCAAGCGCTGGAAATGACCAACCGTGATTGCCAAGTGCCTGTTCCTATAAAGAAAAAATATATATAAATTATGATTATAACTTTTTATTGTTGTTGAAAACCAGTGACTTATAAACCCTTTTCGCCCCAGAATCCGGGAAAATTTTGCTTGTGGAATGTGGAATCCTGGGCTTTGGAATCCGTAATTTAAGGATTCCGGAATCCTGCTAACGATTGGAATCTGGAATTCAAGTTCCAGTGACAGGCTTGGAATCGAGAATTAAGTGGGAACCGGAATCCACAGCTTGGACAGAGCTACTACTCAGTATCTTGGTAAAAGACCCTGCAAACAGTCTCAAAGACCTGTAACCCGGAAGACCTTCTATGTAAAATCATGTACCTTAAATACTCCATTTTGAGTGCAACAACGGACAGTCCGAACAAAGCTGAATGGAAAATGCAAGTTACATTGTACTCATCAATACTATTCTTAAAGGTCAAATCGTCTTTTTCCTTTCTTTGCATTTTGTTTTCGACCGTCTAATCATCACACTTAAGTGTACATACCTTGAGGGCACACTTTCTTCCCACTGCACTGATGTGTTAGAACATCGTCATGGTACGTAAACACCATGTAGTTTTTGGAACATTGAGGTGTGTCTCGCACATAAACCAGTCGTGTTTTGTCCACTGGATTGCATTCACCATTCTCAGGCTGAAGACAGAAGTCACCATGGGCTAGAATTGGACTTTCTAGAAAATGAAAAGAAAAAATAAATAACAGAATGTAGGTTAATTCCAAATTAACAGCAAGCATTTAGTTGGCGTTATAGCAACCCTATTAGAAATAAGTCGTGTGGACACTGTCAGCTGCTAATAGTAACAACTTTAAAGGACAAGGTTCCTGTCGGACTTTGGCTAAAATTATTAAATTATTCATGGTAGGCGCATGTTTACTGAAATAATTATAATCCGTTGGTATGAAAATTCACTTGTGCCCAAGCCATGAATTAAAGTGTTTGGCATCATCCTTGTCCAGCCATCATGTCCACCCATGTTAAAATTTCTTCAGAAGGGGCCAAAAGACGTTTGTCGTGATGGGGTGAATAGGGAGAGTCCGGGGAGGGAAGGATACGGGGGGTGGGAAGTGGAAGTTCTAAAATGGTATCAAGCGGGAGAAATAAGAGAAAATCACGCTAAATTAAAAAGAAGGAAACCAAAAAGGGGGCGAGAACCCGAGATGCAAGGTGCGTGAGGCGGAAGTTTTGGATCCTCTGTCCTCCTACCAACCCTGTTTATTGTCCGATGGACGATTGCTAATTGCCCTTGTGTTTCATGTTTATGGGAGTGCTAATAGTAGCAACTTACTTGGACAAACGAAACATTGCCTTTCTTCCTTGGCCACCATTCCACCACAGGGATCCCCACCACATCTGGGTGGTGGATTATTGCATAGTCTGCGCGTGGCCTTGGACACACATCTGACTACAGCCTGTCCAAGTTGTCCATTCTGATAATCCACCATTTACTACATGCATAAAGAGGAAAAATAATGAACGTTCTGTTTTGCATTAATGAGTACCGCTAGTCAGACAAGAATCAATTCTTCCATGGCTATTCGTACCCGCCAACTAAAAATTGAATAACGACTACAAGTCTACGATGCAATGAGTTTTAAAGGTGGATCGCTGAAAGAAATCTGGAAAAATCAAATATCAAATAAAAAATTGAAAATAGAAAAAGAGAATATAGAAACCGATGAAGAAACCTGAGTAACAGAAATCCGATCCTAATGGCTTAGAGAAGAAGATCAAGACAAAACAAAATTGAAACAAAACGTACCGTTAAGAAAGTGTGATACGCGGGCGTTGAAAATAAATCTAATTCAGAACGATTTTGCACTAGCTTACGTTTCAGGGAAAAGAGCAATGTATTAAAAGAAACTTTCAAAAAAGCTTGCGTCCTCAATTTTTGCGATCAAAATAACTTTGAATTCTTTTTTGGAATTTCCGAGTAATTGATTGTTCATTTTCGTGTTAACTCGGAGTAGTTAAGTGTCGAACATTATGGGACTGTGCTGGATCCCAGCAAGCTTTATCTCAAGTTTTTATATAATTGACGTTATTGCTGATCAAGTACCAGGATTTCGACTTGCATCGCAGTCGTCCTCATTTATCCAATACCAGATCACGCCAGGGTTGGGCATTGAACCATAGATCCAGGGTGCCGGGTTGTTCGACTTTTTCTCGGAAATAATCGACCCCCAATCGGAATAATCCGAGTGAGTTGATGTTGTCAATAAGCTCTGCCTCGCACCCAACCAGCGCATGCGCTTTTCCAGAGAATCTCGCCAGTCATACCGCCAGTCGTTAAATTTTTTCACCAAGGTTACGTTTGTTTGTTGACAAACCTAATAGAAAAAGGCAAATTAAAAAAAAATGCACCATATGATTACAAGAGATAATAAAAAAATGGGCGGATCCAGGATTTTTCTTATGAGGGGATACACCACTAAGTAATGGCGTAACTGACTGGTGATGTAAACAAATTTTAATACACAATACCAGTTGTATCAGAAAGCCACAGGCCTTCTCGGGGGTGGGAGGAGGGAGGGGAGGGGGGTGCGCACCCCGTGCACCCCGCACCCTCCCCCTAGAAAGGCCCAGTTTAGCTATTACGATATGTCAATTTAATCAAAGTTATTTTCAGACCATTTAAAAGCTTAAAATTAATCAAAAGTTGTTCCCTGAGAGGTCCGCAAACCTTGATTCAGTGTTTGAAGAGAGAATTATGGGACATCATGTTTTCTTGGTGTGTCGCCACTGTTTGCGTTGAGGAAGTCGCGCGCGGAATTAATGACGTTTCAACCAACCGATTAAAATTTGCAAACAGCCTAGGAATTAGACTTCCGTTTAAGTTACAACCTCTAAAAACCTCTCTCTCCCATTATTTTCTCTTGTTAGTTATGAAAATCAGAAAGAAATGCACTGAGTTACATATTACGATATACCGATACTCATGCTCATTGATTCAACACGAGTTGCAAGTAATTCGCAACTGATTACCAAAGTACAAGTCGGAAGAATGGGTGCGTAACGACTCTGGAACGACGCTAGGGTGACTGAACATTACTCAGTAGGTTGGTTGCATTGAATTATGGAAATGATTAACTCTCCTTACAAGTTATTGAAAGAAACCTTGCTGTGAAAACAACCTTACTAAGGGCCTGTTTACTTGGTGGTGGGAATAGGGCCCCAGGTAGGTGAGGCAACCCGCTTGGGTGGGGTAAACAACCTGTTCATTTAATCTCAAATTTCAATTTATATGGACAGGCAGGTTTAACCCCAACTCCATGTAAACAGTTCCTAAGTGTCTAATTACCTGTATTTAATAGGAGCCGTCCAAACCCCGCCCCAGTGTCCTCTTGTGTTCGCTTCTAACCTATACTTGAATGTATTCGCGCCACTTAAGGCCTTAATTTGGTCCGCATAACCTAATATGGAGTAGTCTCGTGTTAGTGATGGTCTCGTTGGATTCTTGAATTTGACCTCGTTCTTGTTCCACCCATTTGAAGCACTGGTGACTAACAAAGTGTACCCTCCTGGCGCTGACGTAATATCGCAGTAAACTGGCAAATACTCATAACTCATAAATTTGTTTCATTAATATCCCCGCGTACGGACGACTTGAAGCGCTACTTGTTAACTCCACACCATGTATATTCAATTTTCTGACATGTACAAGATCGACTTGAAAACCATGCTAGCAGGAATCTAAGAATATAATGGAGAAGCCCGTGTCATTTACCGTTTGCCAAAAATAGCCTAGCTCGCGAGTCGACTTGATGTACGTGTTGCAGAATTTACCTCTTTCGTTGGCTTCGATTCGATACTCGAACCAGTTCCCTTTAACATTAACACTGTCCTTGATGTCATCTGACTTATACAAGATCGAGAAATCTCCGTTCAGCGTTGGTAGATTTTGGTTTCTTTTTCTGACGTCACTAGCTGTCCACGTGTTGGTGTGACTTGTAACCAATAGTGTCCACCCACCACCATCACGTGACATGTCGCAATAAGTGTCCACGGTTCCTATACCGTCAGGATTGATCGTATACACTCCGTCTGGAAACTGGACACCAGTTTTCTTCCCAAGAGAAAAGAGGTGCTGACAAGAATGAACCTCTAAAGCAATCAGAGATCGTAACGTAAAAATTCTTTATGTATTCTTTGTGTCTGTACTAGAACACTTAGGACATTTTCCAGAACTGAAATAACATTAAAATGAGTATCGAACGGAAAAGTTTGAAAGTTTAATGGTCACAATTTATCACAATCGATTTAAATTATAGACCGGAATTCTCCTTTTAATCGTGAATCTGAAGCAGTTATTATATTAACAATTAAAAACGTTTTATATAGACAGTAAAAAACAATTTTAAAAAAGTTAGTTTCTTTGTTACATACTGTTCTAAGAAGATGTAAAAAGCAACGAACAAAAGAAGAAGAAGCAGAGGAAGAAACAGAAGAAGAAGAAATATATTGTCTCGAAACTGGAGACAATCTTATCGATAGAATGCCGAGAAGATCTTCCTCAAACTGCATGATTTCTTACCTGCCAGAAGAGCCGTACTTTATTATGCATAATAAGTGATCATGTAACCTCTCACTATTGTTTACCTGGACATTTATCACTGTTACAGGCCTCTTTCTCTAATCTGTTCCCAACACTGTTTTGTCCTCCATTGGATGGTGCTGGATTGTTACAAAAGCGATGCCTTTTCCGCGTTCCTCCTCCACAAATTCGTGTACAGTTCGTCCATTCAGACCACTGACCCCACCCGCCTAAGCGGGCTTGTTTCGCTGAAATTTCCAAAATAAATAAATAAATAACATGAAACATTTTATGAGCCACAGACGCAAAAACGGTAAAATGTGTGCTCTACTTTGAAAGTTCTGTTCGTTAACTGGACAATGAACCATGATCTTAAATAGGTGGCGGATTGGGTAGATTCTAATGACAGTCCCCAAAGCATCTATTCTGGTTAACTGTAAATAAAAGAGAGCTTTAGATTTGAGGACGAGAACGAATACGAGTACGAGATTTAACTTAGTCAAAGAGTTTTTACGCGTGTTCTAAAAAAAAGACACCCGGAAAGCTTCATTTCACTTTCTTTTTTTACCAAAAACGTTAGTTCAGATATTTACACTGAAGGAAGTTAAGCCCCTTCCCGGATGATAAAACTTCTTACATTTGATGACTTCTTTCCGGCACTACGACATTCTCGCCGCAACTCGTAGTAGAATGACGACGGCTATCACGTTTTCCCGCCACAATGACGCTGGTTCACGCTTGAGAAATACTCAGTATTGGGAAAATCTGGTACTCTTAATCGTCCTCGTCTCAGAATCTAAAGGTCTCTGGTATGTTTTGTAAATGGAATTACCTGTACAGAAAGGTTCACGACTAAGGAGAAGTAAGAATGAATCAAGAACTAAATAAAATGTTTCTATAGTTGCTTAAACCAACCGACGGTCAGAAACAAACGCAATTTTGGCGTAAGAGGACAACTTATCGTGACAAGAAGACAGGAGAGGAAGATAAAGGTCCCCTTTACTTGCTATGTTTTCATTTTAAGGCTGGACTAAGGTTACGCTCCAACGGCACTCGCCAGGCGGATGGATTTTCGACCGGTTGAAAACTAGTGTGCGCGAAAATTTTGACGCCTAACCATTCAAATTTCCGTGTGAATTGAGCGATGAATATTGAGCGTTTCCGTGTGAACGACGAGTCAGGTCATATTTTTCAGCCGATCGAAAATTCGTCTGGTGCCATGTGAACGTACTAGCCTAAATATTCCTTCAGTCATTTTTATTACCAGTGCGACAAAAGGTATCTGGATCGAAGTTCCCTTGACAATGACACTTCCCACTGTTTGTACAAACCTAAAGGAATAAGAATATTGTACATGGGTAATGAATTGATTATCCTTCAGTTTACACAGGACATACTAACAGGTTCTAGAAACTACTACTTTCAGCAAGTCACCGGATTTTTAATACCATTTTGAGTGCGTTAATATGTTAATCTTAGGATTTTGGTATATATTTTCTTTACTCCGCTCTGGTAATGACCCTTGTTCCTTTATATAAATTTCTATTTTTTTTTTTGGCGCATACTTCTTCGAATTTGGTGTATACCAGCTGTGGTTTTCTCAAGTTTATTTTAGAAATTTTTTTGCTCGTTTTATTAGATTTTTGGATATAGCAAGCTCTTTTTTGATTAAGCATATTTTCCCAAATTTGTAGAACAGAATTTTTTTTAACACTCTTGCAAAGTTTTAAATTTTTAACCAATAACCTCATTTTGTTAAATTGAACGAAGATCTATGATGGCCGACCACGTTGGATTTTTTGCGTGATATTACTAGATCAAGAAAAATTTCGACACCGCAAGCTGCAATTGTTGCATGGCCAGAATTTACGGGCTTTTCTTGCGGGTCAAACTTGTACTAACGTATGTGCACAGATTACATCGGATTCGAGGACCGCCTTATTATGGGTGTCAGGATTGAGGTCAGGAGGACCATGATGATATAAAACACAACGTATTTACCCCTAAAAGAAGGCCGCTGATCAAAAGTATTCTTTGAAGCGAGAAGGTGAGACGTATTTCACACCAGTCGGTTGAGCTAGTTATGAGTCTTGGATATATTGTAGTTGGAGGAGAAAACTGGCCGGAGTCTTCGGTCATTTTGTGGTGCTAATGATGACCCCGTGTTTGGACAGTTTTCTTTGAAAAGCAGACCCTTTAATCGTATCCAATTTGCGAATAACTTAATACGCGGCATACGATGTTGCCTTAAAAGGAATGAACCTGGAAAAATTAAATAACTGGACGGAAAAACGGACAGTTCAAGTGAAAGACACCGACCTAAGGAAATGTTCATAATATACGGGTTAGACAGCGAAAGGGGAGCTGAAATTCCTTAAAAACTGATGAGGATGTTTAAAGTCTGGTGCGTGCGAAGATATTATTCTAATTGATTCAGTGGGATTGAGGTTTCTCTGGCTGCTCTGTACCAGTGGGTTCCAACCTGGCAAATGCTTGAGGTAAGTGACGGACGGTTTTCTATCCTCAAGAATGTTTTCGCCCAATATATTTCTCGTCTTCTTTAATATTTTTTTCATGACATGTAGTTTATGTAGTTTCAGCCGCTTATTTTGCGACATGCGGCAAGAATTGGCTCCCCAAGGGAAACGTCTATTATCTGCGCGAAAGTAATTATTCACAGTGAGATTGGTTTGATATTCCCTCGGGAAATTCAAATCAAGTGCGCCTATGATCATGCAAGTTCTGAGACGAGGGCCTAGAGAGGGGAACTTCAGATTTCAAGTTACGGAGATGATCGAATAGGGGCAAAAACCAAAACCCTAGGACTTCAAACAACCGTCCCCCGCCCCCCCCCCCCCCCCCCAAAAAAAAAAACAATATCCCTGGACCAAAATTAAACCCTCAAAATTCTCACGTGGAATCACTTCCACGCTTTAAAAATTTCCAGGAAGCAATTTGTTGTCCCCTAGAGCGTGAAAACAAAAGAAACCAACCCCACTAGACCGGGGTCCCCCACTCCATATAAACAGGCCCTAAATGATAAAACACAAAGAATGGAAACATTAGAAATTGAATGTTTGTGTTTGTTTATTCACCATACTATCTGAAGTTATCACGAATTTGCAGAAAAAAATATCCCTAATTAAATCAAACCACCAAAAAAAATACTTGCCAAATTTTCCTTTTTCCTACCACAAAAAAATCCCGGAGGAAAAAAATTCAACCCCGAAAAACTCCTTCGATCGTCCTCGTCGCTTGAAATCCAGAGCACCCCTGCCCCAATGGGGACAAGGGCATGCAAGAATGTCTAATACCTTCTGGAGTCAGAAAAGCTAAAGGGAATACCTTTAACCGTTGGATTTGCGAAAAAACTCGAAACTGTCTTTATTTCGGTCATCCGAGTAAGCCGCTGGAGCTAATGCAGGTTCCACATCAGGGATTTCTGGATAGCTTTGAATTACTCAGTAGGAGGATAAGCTTAAAGATTATCCCCTTCGTTCTAATGAGACCAAAATAAAAGCCAGGTTTGAATAAAAAACAAACAAACAACAACAATAACAACAACAAAAGCAATTTATGGAAAACCTACCCCTTTTCCTGCACACTCTTTTCCGGCGATTCTTGGACATCGCTTTGAAGAAAGCTGATCCAAAATAACACACTGATTGGCTACGCAGATCTCCGAAATTTCATTGTACATATGATATGATTCGTTTTCATGAACTAAAGCTAAAACTATTTCTTTGTTCATCATAAACAAGGGAACAAGATTTAAACTGGCACATCATGAAAAAGGGACTTTTTAAAAAAAGTAACAGCAAAGACAGATCGAATTGTATCCTGGTCACGTGATTCATTTATTCCGCAAGTGGAACTTGGGCCTAATACGTCCCTGCTTGTTGTGACAAAACAAGTGATCTTCACCAACTCAACGACAACTTCCCTTTTTTGAAAGTAAAATCAGGACACTGTCGTTTTCACAGTTCTTTGCATTACTTTCTTATTACAATATATACACAGAAAACGTCTGTGCTACACAACAAAGCCTCCACCATTTCCCAAACTATTTGTTACTAGTAATCCATCAAGCTTTCACTGAAAAGCGGACAAGGCGAGGCAAATGCCTATAATGGTACCTTTTGATTTCCGCACACTGTTCCATCCTTAACCATACCAACAAGATCGCTCCCACTACCTCTTTTTAGAGATGCTACCCTGCAAGCAAAATAGTTGCTAAAGTTTTAGCCTGAGAAAACAGACATTTCGAGAGCCACCAACGTTTTCCCCGACAAATGACGGCTAAGAAACGAGAGCAGAAATTGCATACTGATGACGCGTTACTACACAGATCTGGGTAGTGCTTCTGATTGGTTGTGCCGCTTGTGAAATTTTCAGAAGTCATTTCGCGGGGAAACCGGGTGGCTTTGCGAAATATCGTCTGTTTTCTCAGGCTACTACAGTTGCTCATGTTTCACCCCATGGGAGGTAATTCTAGACGGCCTTGGATTCTCGATTCTTGGCCGTGGATTCTGGATTCCAGGCACTGGATTCCAGTCTTCCAGTCTTCCAGTCTTGGATTCCGGATTCCTTGAGCTGTATTCCGGATTCCAAAGCCCAGGATTTCGGATTTCACAAGCCAAAATTTCCCGATCTCCGGACTGAATCCGAAGTCTCTTACAAGGACTGATCGGTTGGTTTATGGAGTGAAATAAGCTTTTGGCCTGTTATGTTAATTACCTGCCCTTTTCTCCTGTCGCTAGAGTTTTAAGTTCGTAGAAAGTACCATAATCTACCAAAGGTCTCTCTTTTGAGCTTGAGCACTGCAGCTGTCCGCATAGGGCGTGTCTATTGAATTGAATTGAAAAAAAAGGGGCTTAACAAGGAAAGGTAAATATGTGAAAAAAAAAGGAAAGAAAAGAAAGCTAACTTGAGACGAAGGAAAACTATTTTAAAAATGTAGCGAACTTAACCGGGGGTACTCAAAAAGTAATCAGCCAATCACTAGCTATAGTTAGCTTGAGTAAGCAGCCGACAGGGAAAGAGCGTAGGAACTCCATACCGATTACGTTTCACTACCCTAATCTAGATAGTGTTTCTGATTGGCTGTAACTTATGAGAAGCAATACTCAGTGACGCGTCATCAGTATAGAATTTTTGCACTCGTTTCCCAGGCTAATCACTAGTTAACAAAGACTTCTGATTTCGGTAGTTCGTTAGCCAATCAAAATGACAGCCTCGATCTCTTTAAAATTAGGAGATTTCGGTGGCCCCGGATTAGCTGTTTACAACTATAAAAGACTGAAAGAAGAAATAAAATACAGAATGACACAAATGAGGATTGTCGAAGACAAGCCACATTATAGTGATGTTAAGGAGAAAGGTCTACTCATTGTTTGGACCCGAAGAGCAATTGAATACTAAACTGTCTTATACTTACTCTTTTGCACACGGCAGATTTGACTGGCTACTGCAAGTGCCAAATCCCTGGGCCTTAACGTTAAAGGGTCGATAACAGGCTGTGTGAGCAGAAGACGCCTCTAAAAAGATGAAAAATACAGGGGATAATATATATTATAAAATATAGTTGGTAAACGTTAACCACCCGAAATCTTGACTTTTACGTCGCATCGATCGATTCACATTTTATCACGAGAGTTTCAAACAGTAAAATTAAAATTAGAGTATTAAATCACAAACGATGCTTTAAATTTATATCGAAAATCAGCTAAGGAAAGTGATTTTGGATAAATTTAGGTTTCTGGGAAACTGTTCATATACCCCTTCCTTAAGCCAGCATTAACACTTAATTTTCATTTAGGGCAAAATAAATGGCTTAGGGGAGTGGTAGGTGGGCAGTTTCCCAGAAACCTTAATTGATCAGTGATTTTTATACCTGGTCCCCACAGATCGCGACACTGAGTATCTGCTGAAGGAACACACTTCCCCCTGTAGCAAAATGCCTGCAAGATAAATGAATATGGCCTTTCAAAGACTCTCAGTAACAAGATGTATTTACGAGGATAAATATCCTTAGTCGCCAAACTCAACATTTCCGATCTTTCTCTATTTATCACCGTACAAGATATTTGACATTGCAGATCTTAGTGGTAATAAGCAGGACATGTGTCGCATACGAACGAAGTAAAACTGCCCCTTCAATTCACCATAAGTTTCTGTGTATCTCAGATGTTAACTAGACGTTATCTTAGAAGACATGGGTTTACCCCCTCGAGATCCCGGTTTTGCATATGTCCCTAACCCTTAACAATACATATAAGTATCTTCAGGAGCCAGCGTGGCCGGTGCGAGCAGCGTGGCCGAGTGGTCGCCCCGTGAGACTCGCAGTCGGGTAGTCCCTTGCTCAAGTCCGGCTCTGAATCCACTCACAAGCAGAATGGTAAATTCTTAGTAGCCGCCCTGAGTACAAACCCTCGGTCATGTTGAATATTGACAACACCAAACTATTTCTCAAAATAGATGTATGATCAAAATGCAGAACTGTTGGTTACATTATGCACTAATTTTAAGAACGACTACTAAGCATCTTAATCCCTGAAATTGATTGAAAAAATATACGTGCGTTTTCCTTACAGCGACACGAGGCTTGCTTGACCACACCGTCCACTGTTGACCATCCAGACTGTAGTGCAGAGAGTAACCTGTTACGTCACCATGATCAGTGCCGCTTAGAATGACAGCCGATATCTTCTTAGCCTATAATAAAGACAGAATGAAATCAGGCTCTGTTGAGCCGATGAATAAAGAAATTCAGCAGGAGATGAATATAAGAAGACAAAAGGTCGTCGATAACGGTTAGTGCCTAAAGTAAGAGGTAAACTTTGTCTCCACAGTTTCAAAATCCGCTAATTCGGGTTGATCTCTTGAGGAACACCAACTATTTTTTTTTTTTTTGCGGGGGGAGGGGGAGTAAGGGGGATTTGCGTCTACCGGACAACAAAAACGAGCAATTTCTTTTGCAACATTGCAGCAAAACGAGTTGAATAGCGATATTGAGTGTTTGAACAGCCACAAATCAAACCTGCTTAGCGCGTTTTACCGTAGCTTAAGAGGGCTAATAGGAGATGGTTGCTTGAAAGAAATGATTGTCCTCAAACTGAGACTACATGTGTATTTACCTGCCCCAAGTCAACCTGAATAAATTGCTTCTTATCTTTTCTTGCTGCACACCAACCCTTTAAGCTGTGTAACCTAGCTTCTTTGGCCGGGTAGCCTTGCAAATGACTTGACGCTGAGATGCGACTATCGGGAATAACGCTGCGATCAGCCACGCCGAGAGAAGCCAGGCAATCTAATGAACAATGGCAATATAGAGTACTGCTTTTAAGGTTTTCATGTTTATTCGGTCATCAGTGTCGTTGTGCCTCTTAAATTGCTTTACTCAATGCCTCGTACCCTGAGAAGCAAGCGTTTCCGCGCAAGTTCGGGACGCATCCGCACGTTAAGAAGAGGACGGTTTGTATGAGGTTTTAACAATAGCACTCTTCTTAGTAACTGAACTGACGAATTCAGGTCGAAAAATTCTTGAAATTCTTGAGAAATATCAGACTGCATGACTTACTGAATTCCTCCTATCGCCGGCTCTTCTATGAATTGCAGCCCGACAACGATGCCAAATTAACATAATATGTTGACGATGAAAATTTTATTGCTGTTCCTTTCGGCACTACTTAGACGGCCAACTATTGAATTATTTGCGAACGCTTGCAAGGGGGAGATTTAATCACTAGGAGGGCGAGACGATTTGGCTATTGGTTTTGGTTATCATCCAATAATTAATAAGAGCTCACATTGCGTAGTATATTGATACCACAAAATGGAAACTACCGGGTTATATTCAAAAGAAATCCTATCACACAAACTTGAGTAAGCGATATCAACCAACACTTAATGTATCCTTACCATGCGCTAAAAAATTTAAAGTGAGTCTGTCTTGATCACATCCGGCCCACAAAACAAGTCTTACTCCATCATATGCCACGCCTCCTTCTGGATGGACACACAATCCGCTGGCCACATGTCGAAGAGATTTACCTGATATTTAATAACAATAACTAAATTGTGCAATGATGAGTTAGCAAATGTTTTTGACCCCGATAAAACTTGTTCACGGGGTATAGCACGTAATTATGGTTGCCATTGGCAACAATAGTCTCATAAGCTTTGCTTAAGATTTTCTTTTTAAGGGCGATTTTTGCTGTTATACTTGTGAGGTGCCCTGCATGGGACTTCAGGTCCCGTTCTCACCTTACCTTTTGGTCTTTTGGTTTCTATTTATTGACAGAGAGATTTAGATCAATAAATCTAAGGAGGAGCCTGTGGGCTCCTTAGCTGATAAAATGAAATAATAAAAAATAAAATACATTTGAAGTTCTTGTAGTTCACGTGACTTAAAGACGTCACTGGACGTGGGAACTACGCCGTGACCACAAAGGGCATTCAATTTTCCAATTTATCTTGTTGAAACAAACTCATCTTACATCATATTAAAACAGTTCAATACATAGACACGAACGGGATAACTTAATATAGTAAACACATGAATGTTTTGCACACGGTGTATATGTATGGTGTGTAAATGTACCTTTCGTTCTTTCAAACTTGGCTTGGCTCTCTTCACAACTGTCACTCATAACAAGCGGAGCTCCATAATAAACTCTCTTAGGGCATATCTTCTTCCCACTACAATGTTGCTTCAGCACTCCATTTGAAAAAGTAAATTTAGCTGACGTGTCTCGGCATGATGCTTGCGCAGAATAGACCAACTGTGTTCCATTATTGGTTAAACAGGATGATCCACCTTGTGATGTAACGCATAGGTTGTCATAGCCCTGAATAGATGTGGGAGCCGCCGGAGATACTGGAATTAGAGAATAAGGGTTGATTATTTCATTCATTCATTCATCATCATTATTATTTAATTATATCACACTTTATTTTTTAACTACCATTGAAATACCTTTATTGTGATATATCATACGAGATAGTAACATGTTATCTTCACACGTAAATAGATCACCGTTGCTATAGTTACATTATAAATCGCGCTTTTTTGCGGCAGAAAAGAAATAAAGTTAGATGTTTTAGTATTTCAAAGGTGTTCTATTCAACAAAAAAAAAACACTGCATGACTGCTTGGAGATAGGAAAGTGCTCTTCTTACGAGTGAGCGCAATCAATGATTAATTTCGAATTTCCAAGCAACCATGTTGTTTCCCTTATGTCATTTTGTAACGTGTAAAAGTTTCTTAGAAATACAGACGGGTGCAATCACCAAACAACGTAATACAAAACCAACAACACAACACAACAATAATGGTTTCTGTACTAATCATTCAATTGTTTGCTCCACACCAGAAGCTAAGTTAGTTTCAAGTAGGTAGTTGATTCAAGTGCACTTGAAATTCTTAAGTCGCTCTGTCGAAAACATGGCTTAACACTTTAAGTATATTACTTGCAGTGCAAGCAGTCAATCATTTTGTGGGTAAAATCAGACCATGCATATCAAAAAGCGATTGCTCGCCATTAAATTATTTTGGTATTAATTTTTTCGTCACTTTTAACTCAAAGGGTTTTCACCCTACAAGTCATGCTTGCGTGCTTCATTTTTTAAGAGTACGAAGCAGCGGCCAAGCAACAACAACAATAACAACAAGCGAAGTCGTCTTCTGTGTTGCTCTAGAATAGCTCAACAACGCGGTTTTTGGCAAAGAGACCCCCGTAGGGCTTGGACTTGGCCTCGTCGGCAAAGCTCTTAGCTAACCGAGACCTGGATTGGAATGTTTATATGTCCGCTCATTAGAATCTTGGAACCTCTGCACGTGAACATCGTGCACATTGCTTTTAGATGGCTTCCATTTCCTATTGGTCAAGTGTATACTCAACTGTGGTGTACATGATACTTGGCGGCGAACTTCCGCTTCTTTGAACTACGAACATTCCCATGGCCACCAAGTAAAGTTTGTGTGAGTACAATTTACCCCTTCACCCTCAAAGTAGGTTCCAAGTACGCTTAGATTAGACTAGAATTCTCTAGTATGAAGCCGACAAATGAAAGATGATTTGATTATAATTGGGCGAGTTATTTAGGCTGCTTTAGAGTTTAATGTAGATTTAACCAAATGGTATTTTACTTTTTCGGTTACCTGAAGATCCTATTCCACACCCAAGTAAGTCAATTTTAGTACACAGGCCTCTCTCCCAATATTGAGGACTAATTCTCAAGTGCCTTGCCAGGATTGGCCGAGAAAGTTTCGTCATTTTCACATTTCCAACATACTTTCCTAACAGTAGCTGAAAAAAAAAATGAATACAAAAAAACCGACAGAATCAATTTTGCCTTATTGTAGTGTGCTTTCCATCCTTTTTTCTCATCATCTGTTTCAAAATTTTTGTTTAATTTCAAACAAATAACGGTGTTTTTGCCGAGCGGCATCCATTTTCCAAGTGTCATTAACATTCAGAAGACCAGAATGCATTATTTCATTTCTTGTTCTAGTTACTTTTCAGTCGTTTACTAAATACACGCACTTGTATATAACTCGAAAATTGGAGAAGCTTGTGAAATTTGTCAAAGAGAAACAAAAATTCAATAACAATAGCTATGATGAGTTCTGCAGTGGAGGTTAAAACTAAGCAAATACTAGATACATACCTCTCCCTCCCCCTCACATGTCCGTCCGTCTTTGACATGATCATCTGATGGACACTGAAAAAAAGGACTGGCAGTTCAGTCATGTGATACAGCCTTTTCAATTCACCTCCATCTGTCCTTTTTTTTGTTAACATCATTTGTTTTATGAAACCTAATCTGGTACCCTTTACGCTTCAGTTCGTCCAACTTTGACATTAGTCTTTGGAACCCTTCAAAACTGTCGCATAATGTGATACAGAGAATTTGGGCCCTTGAATGGAACAGTAAGTGTGACTATTCGAATAAAGACTTAAACTTGAAAAGTTACTTTTTTTTCACTTTTGTGTGACCACGTTTTTCATTCAATATATTTATTTTCTTTCTCCCTCAATCCCTAGAATCACTATTAAGAAGGGCTAATGCCAGAAGCCGGCGAAAGACGCAGTCCGTGAACTGTAACAGCATACTTTTGACTTCAAATAAAACTGTGGCTTAATGCAGCGTGCTCCTTCGTGGACTTAGTACAATAAGGTAACTAAAGAGCTTGATTTTCAATATCTATTTAACCCGCTGTCGAGGGCCTGGAGCGGCTTATTTTTGGTAAAACTTATGACTGTCAACATTACAACGAAACTTGAAGACGTCGCATTAGTGTATCTACGTCTGTTTCTTTTGCTACTACGCTTTAACAACTTGAAGATGTTTTTAACCCGATTAGAAGATCAGAAATGAGAACTATCATCTGACAAATTTTCCACGCTGGGTACCGCCATAGTTGCCAGTGATTTCAAATCGCGCGTCCGTGGCTCATCGTGTGACGGTTATCATATAGCTCTGCACTGATTAGATATTGCCAATTACCAAGAAGAAGTGAAAAAAAAATTCGCGAAAGCTGTTTCCTAAAATAAATTTTAACGAGAAAGGGTTGACTCTAAGGGCTTGTATGGGAGATAAAGGCCCTGAGTAATCAGCTCCTGCTAACGCTCGAAACGTCAGGGTGGTAAAATGACTTTACTAACTCACGATCGATGGACCAAATTTTCGTTAACTGGGAACGAGTTCCCCACAAAGTGAAAGTGTTAATGACACTGAGTTCAAGTAATTGTATAAGCTCTGGTCATGGAGGGTCTCTAAATCTGCCAGTACAACTGGTGCCATTTTTTTATATATCAAGTAAAATTTGATAAACTTCCTTGCCATAAACACATTCCAACTTCAAGGCTTCATTTAAGTCCGGCTTACCTCCGCAGACCTTCCAGAACAAACTTCTTCAACATCGCACTCTCCACTACTCTTACGGCACAAAGTTCCACGTGGAGAGAACTAAGGAAAAGAAAAAATGGTTCCTAGGCAATTTAAAAAAAGTGTTGATGCTTAGCGATGTCCCTATCACAATTGCCTCATGTAGCATCATGAGAGTCGATCGATGCTGTGCCTTATATATATAGGCCATAATGACATACCAGAAATGAAAATGGTGACAGTTACAATCAGATGTGGCTTTCCGAGGCAGTACAACACCACAAAAATAATCTTAAATACTGTAGTCTTTCAAAGATAATCCAAATAAACCCTATTCCAATAATTAAACGAATTCTGTCGGACTGACCGACAACTCCGTCACGACCCATAAGTAATTATCATTTATAGTCATTTTAATCGTTAAAGTGAATGACTTATCATTATCGTCGTCGTCATCATCACAAAAATTGATATGATATGAACTTAAATCAATCAACTCTTACTTAAATACTAAAGGTGATATCGTGAGCCTGTTGCTCTTGAATTTACAACATTTCGCAATGCTGACCGCAGAATTCGCTCTCAGGCGTCCCGTTTTTCGTTTGCCACTAACTCTTCCCTACAGAGCATGGCAGCTATTTGTTCTAGTGAATTAAAAGTAGCTGTATACTGAAGTAAAATTTTCTCGTACTTGACATTTCTGACAGCATGTACTCATAGAGTCACTACACTGGGAGGACTTCTTTAAGCGACAGTCGTTTGGCTCACAACAGGGATCTCGCACCTTGCAATCCTGCGATAAAACAACCTTACGTCAGTACGTCAGTGATCGTGGGATTATTAAGACATCAAGTTGAAACAGGCTTAATCTTATTTTAGCCAGAAATTTTTGTCTTCATTTCTTTTGTTGTTACGCTCATTTCACCTCCTATAACTTCCATATATTAAAGAAATCTTTTCAATCATCCGTGAAAAATATAAACCCCAAGGTCTAGGAATATGGATTTTGATTGGTGGAATTTTTAGGCGGGTCACAAAATCCGGGCACTCCAACTATTGTCAGTTAACATCTGCGTAAGACTCTAAGACATCACGTCCCTCGCACCGTCGGCGCTCACATTAGATCACTCAGTCGACTTTTGGCAACTCCAGGAGAATAAATACAGCAAAAAAATTACAGGTGCACACTGCTTTTAACAAATCAGTTTAAATATACCTCTGGTGTACCGCAGTCGCACTCTTCTCCAGGCTCCGGAATGCCATTTCCGCATCGCGGATTTACTACCTAAAAATATTAACAAACTCAGGTGCTTATGCCTCTAAGTAAACGACTGGACCAATTAGTGGTCCGATCCGCCATGCTTAGCAAGAAAGAGTTATTTCACTGCGTATATTCTAGAAGGGTCCTTTCGCTTAGAGAAATACGGACAGTGACGTGTTTAAATCGGCTATTTTTTGCGACCTTTTTTTAACTCTTTCTTTTCTATTTTCAACATATAGTAAGGACCTCGGTTTAGAAACTGCACAGATTGCACCAACTGACTATTTTTACCGAACTGTGATGACACAGGGTATGAGTCATAAACTTTTGCAGGCCTTCCACGTCCTTCGTCGGCTAGCACGTAGGTAGAACTAGTAAAACTGAAAATCGAAGGAAGAACATCAACTTCATTTTCATTTATACCCTAATCGCCCACTCAGATGTCCTCGTTTTTCAAGTGTATGATCACGTCCATCACTTGCAACGTAGAAAAGCTATTCACTAGTAGCTACGCTCGAGATTTGATACTCGGAGCTTACTTTCGATGTTTTACCTTCTTAGGCAGGTTGTAAAGACAACTGTCATCAATGGAGGACATGTTCTGTAAGTTGCAGTCAGAGAACCCAGGGACACGAGTCCTTTGTAAGATAACGAAAATATATTAGGGTCTATGTAAATCTCTTAATCCGGTATAAAACGTTCTGTCATAACTGATCAGCAAGCCCTAAGTCGCCCCATAAGGTGATAGAAGACGGTCTTGTATTCTCGACTTTACACAGTGGATTCCGCATTCCCTTTCAGAGAAACTCAGATTCCGGATTGTAGCCGTTCTCGGGAGTCCGGATCCCTTGAGCTGAATTCCAGATTCCAAAGCCCAGGATTTCGGGTTCCACAAGCAAACATTTCTTAGACGGCGGATTCCACAAGAAAAAGTTTCCTCATTCCGGAATCTGGTTTACGTTGGGCGACCGAAGTAAAACCGCGGCGGGCGTCGCTTTTGTTGCGCCAGAATACTGACTTTTTTAAAAAACAGTGCTTTTATTCCATTGTACACTAACAATCTCGAGGGTTTTTAGCCCATGAAAACCCTAAAACCAAATGGCATGGAGCCCAACAATTGTTTCTGCCTCCCTACTTCGCCATGCTCGGCGCTCATTCGCGCGCTCGGCAAACAAAACCACCAGCCGCGCATAACCGCTCCTTGCTCCACTGGACATCGACTTCGATTCCCTGAATCGTACTCAGGAAATAAGAGTACGTTGACTTGAGACGGAATCAGCATTTCAGATAGAAGCTAAAAAAGGTTCCCACTAGTCTAAGAACGGCGAAACTCACTTGAAACTTCCCATGACACAACAACGAGGAGACAGACACTTGCAACTCGGCCAAACTGTAATTATAGAAGGAGTAACAGCTATTCAGTACGAATCTAGAGTTTCACAAGACTTCATGCTATTTCTTTTAATTCCATGAGTCACTCTAGTGGCCAAAATACGAAAGTAAGATATAAAGTTATGCATGGTTTTAGCAAATAGAGCCAAAGAAAAAAACGTTTCGAGACGTTGCTAATGCCTTAGATATAAGATAACAGCTAAACAACTTTTTGGCATGGGTGTTATCCTTTCATTCTAGAAGATGTGTTGTACCATTGTTATTCAAGTACTTATTGTGAAAATCCATTATTCTTGTTTAAGCATGGCTTGTGCTAGCCATAAATTTAAGTCCCGACTCTGACCAGTTTCTCTCGACTTGTAAGTATGGGAAAAATAACTGATTTTGATAATGATGATGATGATGACCACGACGATGAATAATGGTGAAGTCGTGATAATGATAGTCGCATCGCATATCAGAGATGTTTTCAACTAAATCGTCCCGAACAAATGAATGGTAAAACAGCTTTAAAATGATTACATACTATTGTCGTGGTCGAAGTTTAAGTTATGTCCTAGTTCGTGAGAGAGAGCCAGCCAAGGACCAAGTGATCCCCAGTAGTTCCACTGGCAACCAAAAACAGAAAAGACGTTAATTAAAACTTGAAAAAAGACGAGAACGTTATTTCGGGGAGAAATTTTATAAGTTTTAACCATACCGCTTGCTAGAATATTAAACTCTATGAATACAGCCCAAAGCCTATCTATTTTCGTCAAAAAGACTTGCTCAAGGAGACAGAGTTGTGTAGGTACAGTATATGAAAGCAATATTTGCGCAACCCCAGCAAAAAGCCTGTATTGCATACTTCACACAAATTAAGGAAATTTAGGAACAGTTCTTGACTTACCGCGTCAACACCCAGGGATCTTCTGGTGCATATTTCTCCTCTATAGGCCATCCCTCCAAAATCGTCCCACATTTTACCCCTGAGATGAGAGTCAACAAGTTATATTGAGAGATGTGAGATGCGAGCTATGTTCAAACTTTACTGGATAGCTTTTGTGCCGGAACGAAAATCATACCGGATATAGGGCTACTGTTCACACACAAGAACGGTTATTTCGGCGCGATTTCTTTAACGGAGCGAAGTTGCGACGCGCCGATCTCTCAAGTGGAGAGTCACACTACCAGGGCTGTCAACTCTCCCGGATAATCCGGGAGACTCCAGATTTTGAACCGTTTGTCCCGGTTTCCACATTAGAGTCTGGAATCTCCCGGATAATTGCCGAAGTTTGCAATTTCTTGTAGAATAGACTTTCTGAAAATGAAAATTTCAAAATTACGTTGTTGAGCTATTTTACTGTTAACAACGAACGTTTCCTCACTAACTCCGGTATGCCATTGTAAGATAAGTAATAATGTGATTGGTGGGAAGTAAGCTAATTAGGTCAAATGTTACAATTCCAATAACATCTTTTTCGCACGTTTTTTTTTTCTTTCCACAAATGACGTAATGTGCCGTTTGCATTATGACGTCATTTATCATCCCTCCCGCATCAATTTTCAATATTTGAAGACGTGGGGGGTTGACCGCCCTGCACTATATCCGATGGGTGTTCATACTACGTCGGATATCTTTTCGTGTCGGCACATAGTCGTGAACATAGTCGCCCCATGTAAAAAAATCCAAGATAGTCTTGGATTCTGGATTCCACGCCGTGGATTCCCGATTCCAGGTACTTGATTCCAATCTTTGTCAGTGGAACTTGGAGTCTAGATTCCAATCCTTAGTAGGATTCCGGATCCCTTGAGCTGTATTCTGGATTCCAAAGCCCAGGATTCCGGAAACCACATGCAAATATTTCCAGATTCCGGAATCCTGGATCCCTTACATGGGGCGAACATAGCCTGCATGGCGGAACAAACTTGACCAAGCAATTCCGATCTAGTAACGTTTCTTTATTTTTGTTTCTTTATTTACTGTATTTATTTTTTGAGAAAAGCGTCACCGTGATTTAGATGTAAATATCAGTCTTTCCCTCATGTATTTAAACTATTTTTCTGACCTTAATAAATGGATACTGTCGTATCTGATGCCAGCAAGATTGCTTGAACGGTGATTTTTGAAGTTCCTCAAATCTTCGCCTGCTTGCTTCACAAAAGGTACGTGATCTTTGTCCGTCCATATCTCCAAAGCCGATAAAACCACTCGCATGTTTATCTTGCGGTATATCTAAAAATGGCGAGCAGTAAAAACGAAAAAAAAAACACAAACAAAAAAAAAAAAAGGGAAACAAACAAACAAAAAGCAACAAAAGCAAATTATAAAAAAAAATATTCTTCAACACCAACAATTTGCTGAAAGTTTAGCAGAGCTTTCGGAACCCAACCGGATCCCTTTATCAGTGATGACGTTTGCTGTTATTCGCAGCCTCGTTTCGATGAGGCTGCAATTATAAACTATCAATTATAAACTTGAGTTACATATCTCACGCTTTAATATATAATCTCGACGCGGTTACCAGGGATTGCAGGGGCTGACACATTGATTCTATGGCTTAGAAAGAATCGCATGATTCTAAGCCATACTATCAGATTTAAATGCATTCGTGAATCACTGATTTCTTCAGTTCACAGATGTATTCATACAATTCAGCTTTAAAGAGTTATTGAATTATGCTTAGACCTACCGCATCTACCGCGTTTACAAGGGTAAAAACTCTTTGTTTTACGTCTGCAATACTTCGCTTGTACTTCTTGTACTAAAAGCGGTAAAAGAACTTATGTTCAGGTTTGAACGCAGGGGACAAAATTAACACAATTAACGATATTTCATAAACACTTCTGTGAATCTTGCAAAATTTTTCTCTCCTTGAAAAAGTGAGAAAAGCCGTGCTGCCGATTCTACAAATTTATCGCAAATTGCAAAGTTTAAAAAATTTAACGATTTTTGATAACGGCTTAAATCACGCCAGTCAGGCGAGCCATAATTTTGCAGGAACCCCAGCAAGAAGCTGGTTACGAGTTCCTCATACTTTGTCCCAGTCTCCCCGGCTAGCGCCTGGCTGATTTCAACATGTGATAGCTCGAAACGGCACCCTACCCACTGTGACCTTTGCTGCGTACATGTACAGTGTGTTTACTGTCTCCTTTCAAAGCGATAGGAGAGAAAGATGCTCAGCGCAATAAACGTAAGTAATTTCGGTATGCGCGTATAATGTACATTCTCGGCAGCAATATCGCTAATGTTAAAAAGCAGTATTTACTTGTATTTATATCTTTGAATTTGTATCTTTTTCGTCCTCATTTACCTTTATTGGCCTAAATAACATGCTGACAAAAAAACTACATTTTATGATAAGTGCTGATTAACAGTCAAAAGTACCATTCTCGTTCAATGACATGACATAGTAACAGTTGGCCAGGTACATGCATTTTTGCCATTATCGCTGGTTTTCAGGTGATGTCACCAGCGGCTGTGCATGCTGGTGTACAAGAACAAAAGTGCTTTCTCTCCAGTAAACTCCTCAATTGAATATGTTAACTGATTGATTCAGTTTTCATTGACAGCTTTTCGTCAACTCATTTGCTTTTGTCCCTCCATTTTATTGCTGTTGAATTTTTGTAATTATTGTAGATGATTTTTGTAAATTTCAAAGCTGTTTGCAATCCTGGATGCATCCCCACTGGATATTTTTTGCAACCAGAATTCCTTAAACTGCCACTTATAAGCCTTGGGTTTTTTTATCTTAGTGAGAGGTTTTAGGAGGGTTTCTAAATGGAAGGGCTTATATCCCAGGGCCTGGTTCCTCGAAAGATGTTAAGTTTTAACCCAGGGTTAAGCCAAATTTTAAGGAAGATTTTCTTGTCTAAGATCATGCAACTCGAGCGTACAAAAAGGTGTTGAGCCTATATACTCCAAGATACAGAAATGATAACACAAAATGTTAGTCTAAGCAATGCATTGGTCGGTGAAAAACAAAAAGGGAACAAAATTTTAATCCTGGATTACCGCTAAACAGCCTTGCAAGAACCGGGCACAGGGCCTTATAACTGGAATATAAGCTATAGCAGTGCTTGTGAAAATATGTTTTGCATTTACTGGTGACTAAAGTTTCAAAGACGAAACGTAATAATAAATCAAATTCATTTCAATACATTTTAAGACATTTCATATGTCTGGGGGGCAGGGGTGGCTTATAATTGGATGTATTTTTTTTTTGTTTACAGACAGACAGGCCTGTTTGTTTAGTTGTTTAATTTTTTGTTCACTTACCACCACATTGTCAACAATAATCATTAATTCCACATATTGCGTTTTTTTGGTTGTTAGATATTTCTTGTATATAGTTTCTTCTGCCTCTCTTTTATTCTTGAAAAGTAAAAGAAAAAAAAAGGAACAAGCTAATTTACAAATTAGTTTTAAGAACTCTGAACAGTTATGTTCATCATCATCATAATTGCACTTATCATCTTTATCATCATCATCATCATCATCAAAACTTGATATATGATCAACTCTCCAACAACTGCAATAGCTATTGAAAGTATCATAGGATCCCTTATTTGTCATTTATGAATTCAAGAATTAATTTTCCAATATCTTTTTCCATGCAAATTTTTGTTATCATGGGAGTGAATTTGTACAACTTGTTTCTTATATGCTAATGAGGTGCACAGTATTGTTATGACCAGATTTGTACTCACGGGTAATTCATGCTGGAATGTACTGCACTTTTCAAAAACACAATGGTAGCTGATTCTGAACCGAGAATAAGCTGTATGAGGCAAAAGTAGTACTTATATACTTGCCTTTTTGCTGATTTTTGTGATCTTTTTAGTTAGCACAGCTGAACAAAATTGCAGCATCAGTTGTTTGAAAATTTTCAGTCAGTGAGGAAAAATCCGACAGTTGAGACGTGCTTTTCCCAGTATCACGACATGCATATCTGTTTGGAAAAAACGCATGTGAAACTTTGGCGTCCATTGTAAAATTAGCAACCAACATGATTCCAACTCTCTTTCAATTAAGAATTTGTAGCATTGGTTTCATTTTGGTGTGTGCCTTCTCAATTGTTCTTCTCATTAGCATTTAGTGATTTTCATAAGCATATATAAGAAACAGGTTATACGAATGCACTCTTATTATCATTATCACTATCGTCATTATCAGACATTATGATTATTATCATGAGGGCCAAGAAGCCAATAAAATTAGGATGAAAAGAAAAGAAAATTTGGCTTCGTGTACAGTGTACCTGGTCTCCCAAATGTGTAATTAATTGCTTCTTGTTGGATGACTATTGTGTCAAAGTGGTCAATCAAACTCAGTATTTGAGTGAGACTGGCCAAAAGAGTAGCAGAGCATGGTCAAAAAGCAGTACCATAAACTTCTGCTTATCAGCTTTGGGCTTATGCAACTTTGTAAGGGTTTTAGGGGGGCTTAGAAACGGAAAGGCCTATATCCAGGGGAGCTTTTATTTATTATTTTCCAAGTACTTGCTCTCCATCTATATGATGATTCTTAGCTTATACCCAGAGTAAAAAAAAGCATTTCAAAACAAGTGACATAGTTTTGCTGATTGAAATACTTTTTGAATTTACTCGCTTTTTAAAGCTTCAAGATATGGTAAAAAAATTGAATTTATTTCAGACCAAGCCTAGGGGGGTGGGGGGCAATTGGCTCTTATCTGGGGGGAGGGGTGGCTTATAACTGGATGTATCTTTTTGTTGTCAAGTAGATGGGCCTATAACTAGGGGGCCTGTAAGAGGGGTGGGGGGCCTATAAGCAGAATTTTACAGTATATTGTTCATAAACGTTTCTAGGCTTACCCTTGAGGAAAATGCCTGGGTGCCACTTGCCTCTGCTGTTGCCATTTCCTCAGGACTAATCATTCCTTGTTAAAAATATATTTTTTATAAGACAAAAGTCTATGTAGAGACTTCTCTGATATTCTGGTATTTTAAAAGATTACACTTTGGAAGATTTGCATTTAAAGAGCAATTTCTGTTAATTTTGCTTACCACATGAAAATCTTTTCTCCTTTTCATAATTTGTTTTATAAATCTTGCGTGCTCCCTTGCCCTGTAATACAATTGATGAATTAATCATGCATTAATTTTGAAACGAGTTTTAATGGGATGCTCCAATTTAATGCAATGATTTCAAATGGAAACCTTAGTGCGGTATGGTTCGATGTACATTTGTCCTTCTTCATCTTCGATCATGCCACTGAAGAAATGGAAAAATATATATACGTAAATATTTAAAATTTAAGTTAGAAAAAAATGAACCACATGTAAATGCATATATTTAGGTATTCTATTACCTCAATCCATAACAGGTGTCAAGGATAACTGTCGACCCCATCTCTTGTCCCATCACATAACCTTGGTAGTGACAGTTAGTTGGAGCTACCTGTTATTTGACATCATGAAAAAACAAAGACAAAAACAAAACAAAACAAAAATCAGGGAAAAAAAAAAAAAAAACAAGAACAAAATAAATAATTATTAGTTAAGCTATCATTTAAGTATCTGCAAGTATTTTCAGTTAGATTAGCAAAAAGATTTTCAGACTATTTCATCCCACAAGTAATGTACAATTTAGTGCTTGTTATCCTCGCAATATCTTTGCAGCATGTTTTCAAAGCCTAATAGCTAATAACTTTCGAAAATGTTACTAAAATAAATTAATTTCTTTCATCTGTCAACTTCTCCTACTAAAATGCAGTTCCACCCTTGGTTGTGTAATTTTATTCATCAGGTAGTCTTGCCACAAGTCGACCTCACGAGTTTCTAATCTTCTAAGCGAGAGGAGCGAGCTTTTAGGCCGTGAAGGGTCCGAGCGAGAGACGAAGTCTTCGTCCCGCACCATATAACAAGCGGACGAATGTCTATCCCTTCGGGAAATAGGATATTTATAAGGTCTGTTAAAATCTTATACCTATGTACCTTTTGCTCCACTAGTTGGCCATTTTCCTTGAAATAGCGTAAAGTGAATTGTGGTGTCAAAACTAACCTGAATATCAAAAGAAAACGAAAAATTTAGCAATATTTCGGGGGAGCAATATTTCGGAGGAGCCTTGAATACGAACTTTTGATTTATTGCACAATTTTATCCAATTAACTTTAAATCATCAAGAAAATCGTTCGTTACACAGAGGACTTCGTTATATAGTGGCTCCTTATATCGAGATTCCACCGTACCTAAATCTCGCAGTGGAGAGCTTCTCGTCTTGTCCAGGGAGGGAGAGGTGGGTGAGGAGGTTTTTTTTCCTAGAGATTTTGATCAAACTATAATGGAAAATTCATCCTGTCGTGGTGTCCGCAGAACTTTTTTAGCAGGCAGATTGACAGACAAAGATTTGAGCGGCAAATTGTCATTTTTAATTGCTCCTCTTCGGTCTTCAGGGGTTTCAATAAGCACCGACGGCCGACGAAACACGTCGGCTACTTTGCTCATAGAGGTTGGCTACTTTTTTCTAGAAAGAAGAAGCAACTAGTTTGAATAACGTTATAAAAAAAAAATATATCATAAATCTGAATGAAAACTTAATTATGATCTGTTTTCCGAAAGGCCCACTGGTTTTACGTTATGCTTTAGTCATGTGAATGTTATATTTCAGTCATTTTTTCAAAAGTTTCTTATAGGTTTACGCAGAATTTGTTTACGTGCAAAAGTACGTAATTTAGTTTTCTTCATTATTTTGTTCATTGCTCGTAGGAATTGATTGTGTGACTGATAAATTTAAAGCTAGATTTTCTTGAATGAAAAGCACGCTCTTTTGTCCTCACATTTAGTCCCCAGAACGCTGAAAAAGTTTCTGGGGCGGAACGCGCTTAGACCTCCCCGCCCCCCCCTAGAAAAGGGGACCAACGGCCCCTTGTTCATACAGTCGGTTACTCTATCCAAACCGCTGGCTACTTCAATTTTTATTGAAACCCCTGGGTCTTTACTTTCTTTCTCACAGATGCTCAAGAAAATGGCCTTCGTCGATTTGTAACGCTTACTACCTTCTGAGTCACCAACCCTGTTCATAATCGATAGACAAGGGTAGAAGAGAGCACAAGCGACTATTCCTGGATATAAACGTAAGTTTTTCTTGATTAAGTACCTTTGATTTCGTAAACAAATCTCTCTTTGCTCGTCCTTTAATGTTTAATCTCTCGGGAAATACTATGTCAAAATTGCCATGGTTATCTTCCGGAGAAGCTGGGAAAAAGACAAAATATTCAGTACGTAACGAGGAGTGAGAGGTAAGGAGAAGTAACGTTTTGATCATCGGAAGTATAGGCAATCTTTGTCAGCTGCGGTACCAATAGGTGGATACTCTCTTTTTATAAATTTCCACCGTTCACGCCCGTTATCAGTTACGCATTTAAAAGTCAATTAGTTAGGTCGGTAAGCATGTAAGACAAAAGATGTTACAAAACTTATTAAAGGGGGAATTACTGAGTTAGCTGAAAACCAGGTAAAAACCATAGAAGATCAGCCGAAAAAGGCTTAGAAAGGAGGTGCGATTTTTTTTGTTTTTTAGTTTTTCTACTTGTGGACGGCTTCTTAAGCTCGATATATATCGAGACCTTTACTTTCATAATTTTAAAGAGGCTCCCTTGCCTCATGTTCTTTTAAACTTTATACGTAAATGTTTGTTTGTGTGGTAAAATGATAATAAACAAATAAACAAACACTGAACAAATTGACAACAAAACTGTGCACTTTCTGAGGAGGTAGTGGTGCCTTTGTAATGACATCTGTAAACGGTAAGACTTTGTAGTCTTATCGGATAAACTGTCGGCCCGGTATCACAACCGTAGCACATTTACTAAATTCTTTGGGACGTTAAAGAACTGACCCACACACTGTTCGTAAAGATTAGGGGACGCAGTCCCCGTCCCGGTCTTGTGGTCTTTCTTGAATTCACACTCACTTTAGGGGCATCCGTACTCATTACTTCATAACTTGTCAGCTGACTTGTAAAGTGCACCCTGTATAAGCAGTATGGCAAAAGTCCCCCACCCAGTGTTGAAAGTTATCCCTGAAAAGCCCCGAGAAAATGGCTGATAATATTAAGATACTTACAATTTTCTATTAACGTCTACCTTCATAAGCTGGATGGGACTCGGTTACCGTCAGTAACGCCGCCAAGGCAAGAAACAGGAAGAAAACACCTGGAAATTCAAACAATTCGCACTCAAATTTATAAGTTTCATTTTATCTTTTTTTGACGAGAACATTTGTCAGAACAGTAAGCTTTTATGGAAATACAGTAAACAAATAAACATTATTGTTGAAATATGTTCGCCTTCTTGCGAGTTAAGTCAGTTAAATTTCCTGCCACGAATGCAGCACATTGGAAAATCTGGTTTTCTTTTTGTACGAAAACCCGAGGAAAATAACCAAATTCCTACTAAAGGGTGAAGCACTTGCTCACATCTTTTGACGAATGTTTTGAAATCTTTCGTGATAGTGTCACTGAAGGAGTTCATGGCCCTAAGCTGTGAAGTCTAGACTGGCTCTGTCAACAGATCATTGCATTAGATATGTTTAGCTGAAATATGCTTAGAAAGATAAGTGATCCTCGACGGAAACAAGAAAACAAAAAAAAAACAAAATTATTTTCCATAAACGTATTTCTTGCACAAGAGGTCTTGCAGTTATTATGTAAGGTGGATGTTATCCTCCTCTTTTTTGGGAATCGCGAAGTCAAAAATCTTCTTTTGCCTTGTGAGTCCTGAGTCCCTGCAGTATATGACGGTTTGCCACAGGTTTTAAAAGAAATGAGAGATTGCCTTCTTACCTTTCTTATTGAAAGCTTCTCTGTTTCTGGTTACAATACAAAAATTCTAACTGGCAGCGTTCTCAGTTAACGCTTGTAATTTATACGTAAGAAAGTACATCGTGATTACCTCCGAGCGTCGTGTCGTTTGACTTTCACCGGTAATCCCTCAGCACCAAAGTTATTCAGTGGCTATTGCAAGGTATTATTAACAATAAATAAGACCGGACAAACCTTTAAGCTTCATTTTTGAGAAGTTTCAGTTTCACGCACACACCCAAACAGAGGAAAACCAAATTCTGTTGCGGTTAGATGAGCTCAGATTTTTTCAGACATGACACACGAGTGAAAGGCTTAGCTTTAGTACA
>OZ038003.1:6859060-6941560 GCA_964035705.1 Porites rus | reverse complement strand
CTCAAATTAAAGTAACGAATCAATCTCTAGGAAAGAATAAGCCAAAGTGACCAAAGTACACCATAAACACCAAGATTGGAATTAAACCCCTGGCTCAGTCTTTTTTTTTTTTAACGCCATTAATTTAAGGAGGCCAAACTTCAACACTCTTTAACGACATTTCTTTCAATAAGCTTTTTGTCCTGAACTTCCTACGTGAGGTAAAAAAACTGCAATTCTACCCAAAGCGAAGCGATGAGCAGCCCAAAACAACCCCTCCTCCCTTCCGCACCCTCACCCTTCCCCGGACGTAAAACACGTACACATCAGGCAATGTTAATAGGAACTGCTCGCCTGTTATACTAATCATTCTGTGACACCTCTCTCCCAAGCTGAATAAATTTAAAGACATTTATAACAATTTGCTTAGTAAACATATGTTGTGTTTATAGGTTATTTAAGGCAGTGTTTACATGGAGGTGGGGGACCCCAGGTAGGTAAGGTAACCAGCTTAGATGGGGTAATCCGCCTTTCCACATAATCTTTCATTTTAATTTGATCACGTTTACATGATAAGTGGGTTTACCCGCCACATGATACCTCACCTGCCTCGGATCCCCCACCTCAGGCCCTTAAGCTGGCTGGTTCATACACAGTGTTGCAATGTGTAAACCCTAGAACAAAGGGAATTACTGTTTCCAGACGTTAATAAGGGCAGAACACCGTGAGAAGAAGCAACCGGTTGTGGTCATACCTCTGGCACGTGAAAACTTTCCTTATAAAGTGTTATACGATACGATACGATAAGATACTTTAGTTTAGTATATACACACTCAGTGATCTTGGTGATTTAAGAAATCTGATTGGTTCGCTATCTCGGACTATTCAACAATATTCACCTCCTAGCGAGTGGATAATGTGTGAGCTCGGTGTTTTTCACATTTTTTTAGAGAACGATCTTTTAAAAGTCGACAAAATCCTAGGGCTGACTTTTTTTAAGGCAAGTACAGTCTTGGAAGGATTCAATACGCGATATTATACGGCGTTTTTCAATTTACTGGAGCTGAGTTTTGTGCTCGATGGATTGTTCAGCCACCATTTTTGTCAGCACTTCATGCGAAGAACGACACAACAAACCCTTTTGGTTATAAACTTGGCGTGTCAACAGAAAACAACAAAGCTCTACTTTTCTTCTCAGGTAAGGAAACAGTTCAAACTTTTAGCGTTTCCATTTAAGCCATTAAGCTGTTGTTTGCGAAATGATAAACTTGTGAATTGCCATGTTTGAAAATTCTGCAAAGATCTATTTTTAAACTTACGCGTGATTTGATCTGTCAATCAAATTGTACTTTTAAATGGTTTCCTCTCTCATTTTGTTGAGATCACTTCGTGTGTATATACTAAAACAATTATTCTTTTCAATCAAGGTGAATAGTGGCTTTAAGAATATTTATCTCGCCGCTTTCGCGGCTCGGTAAATATTTTGCCACTATTCACCTTGATTTCAAAGAATAATTGTTAAATATACTAAAACAGTGGATAGTGTTTTTCGCGCGCTCTGATTGGCTACTCAATCAGTGAATATCCTGCACTATTCACTGATTCACCTCCAGTTCCTCGGAGCGAGCGACACCAAACTCGTGTAAGTTGCAAGCAAAATGCCTTCCCGGTTTGCTGCCGTAAACAAACAAAGAAATTTCACAACTAACCAAGCAAGCTGTTTCCGAAATACACGAAGAAGGTGACGAAGTTAGGATTGGAAGTTTTAACAGGTAAAGCTTTGTCTTTTTGACACGAATTTATCGATAAAACCGGTGAAAAAGTTTTTTGTTTACAAATGCAAATGAAGTTAAGTCTTGCTTACTTTATTTAGTTGAGTTGTTCATAAATAAACTTAAAACTAAATTTAATAATCTTTTTTAATAGAATGATTTTAAATACAAAAAGAACTCACAACTCCTTTTGAAGAAATTTCCCCGCAAGAGCTAAACAAATGCCTTCAAAAGTTTTAGTTGCCGGCAAGAAAAAGCGACGGCCGCGGCCGCCCGGTCATTACGCGCCAAAATTGTAATCGTTGGCCACAGTATTTGAGTTAAAAATCGTTACATACAAGCGGACGTTTTACGCTGTCCTCACAACGAAGTCAAGAATTCGCGACAATGAAATTTAATCGCTCGGCAATTATTCACGACCCATCGCGTCTGATACGAGTTCAACATCTTTTTAACATCGGACTATAAAAAGAGATCATGAGACATATATAACGCCGAGCACTGAATACTGAAATTGCAAAGTTGGTTTTGGTTTCTCAAGTTGAATGTTGGTTGTTAAACTGGCATGTTGTAGTATAGGTAGAATGCTGTGCGCTCAATTTTCCAGAACAAGAGTAATCAAGTTAAATGTTGGGAGTTTAAGTTGAATTATTAACTTTAAATGTTGAAACATGAAGTTGAAATTTGGGTGCTATAACTTAATGTTAGCGGGTCAAGTTGAATGTTGAGGACTCAAGTTGATTTTTGGCAGTTTAACTTGAATTATTAACTTTGAATGTTGAAACGTGAAGTTGAAAGTTGACTGCTATAATTTAATGTTAGCGGGTCAAGTTGAATGTTGAGGAGTCAAGTTGATTTTTGGCGGGGATTGAACACCATAGCTATCAGCTAGTTTACAGGTAATCCACGGCCCTAACTATATTCCTAAAATTTAAAATTCCAAAACAAAACAAAAAAAAAACAGCAACAACAAAAAATTATATATATTACAAAAAATTAAAATTAAAAACTAAAAATATACAATAATTCATCATATGAAAACTGTGAAAGCTAAGAATCGATTAAACAACAACAACAAGAAACAGGCAGCAATTCCTGTAAATGCCGATTTCAGTCAAAACTTAAGCAATCGAATTTTGTTCGTCACTTCATTGGTGCCTGCTTTATATCCGTGTTCTTCAATTTAATCAAAACGAAAATTTAATGTGATATCAACGCCGATATTTTTTATTTGGGCAAAGAATAGTCATCGTACTTACACAACACATCAATTTTTCCTTCAGCGTTGAGCACTTCTTCAACAGCCATAGTGACCGATTCGTCGCTACACACGTCCATCTGCTTGATGATCAAAGTTTCTCCAAGTTGTTCCTTTCCTTCTTCCTCCAATTGTCCTTTCCTCGCCAGATTTCTCATAGTGGCATAAACCTTGAAACGTTTCTCGGCATCTTTAGCGAGAAGCACAGCAGTGGAGAGTCCAATGCCGCTAGAACAACCAGAGATAAGCACGATTTGGGGAGCCATGATTCTTTTGTGAAAAGCAGCTTGAAAAACTTTTCTGTTTAATCGCTGTATATTAACTTAAGGTGACTCCGTTGCTAAAACACGTGCAGTGATCTGTGGCGATCTTTGTCTCGTTATTTTTGACCCTTGCTTAATTTTTTTAAAATTTTACATCCTTTATTATTTTGATGCCCACAAACCTTTGAACAAACCTCCACCAAGCTATAATAATTGTTCCACAGTGTTAATAATAAGAACAAAAATTAGATTTGGCTATCGATATGATATTTTTTTGGGAAAACGAGAGCTCAAGCAGGGTTTTCAAATGATTTATCACCGTATTTCACAGAAATGCGAATAGTGTTGAACATTTTGTCATGTGAAAAACCGTGTCAAGAACATGTGAAAACAAGTAAAATCCCGAGAGGTGAAAATGGCGGTCAAAAGTTCCCGTTGGGAGAATTATGGGACAAAAAGACATAGAAAACACCAGATTAATTACTTTCAGCGTCTTTGGGACCAAAAGAACTAGTGTCTGTTCCACTTGACTTGAAGGAGATGATATTGACGTGTCCGAAAGGCCGGCTGGACTGCACACGGTCCATTTTTGTCCTATTAATTATTGTGGGGTGTGATTTTTACATTCTTTGGGGGATAAAAATATAATAATAAACAAAATAAAGATAAAAATACTGAAATATATGTCGAGAGCTCGAGGTCAGAAATATTAAACTAAATACTCAACCACAAAACGCGTAGGACGCTCGTTGGCCGTTCAGATGAAGAGCGAATAACCCCTTTATTACAGTAAATTAAGATTTCAAACATTTCAATATGAACGTGAGAAAGTTGAATCCTTACATAGCGTCGTAACGTTGCTTCAAGAGTTTCCAGGCTAGGTCTACATTGTTTGTACTCTATACTATTTGTGTAATTACCAGTTTTTAACTTTCTGTTCGAAACGACTGTGAACAATCGTATTGCATGAGTGAGCCCTTTCAGGGTATTTACATTTTACCATGGCAAAGGCACATTAAAATCCCCGCTAATAAGACTATTTTGGGGTACCTGTTGGCAATTTAGGCTAACTAGGTTCTTAATTAGGTTCTTAATATTTATGAAGGAGATAATAGATTGTTAATTAACAGAAAAATAAACCATTTAGCAATTGACAATTTTATTTTTATAACCCTAAAAACTGATTACCAAATTTATTTACAGTTTCGTAAAGTACGTTCTTGTTACACCTAAATTTACAACGTCAAAGTTACTCTCCTTTATTAGATTATTTATCGTAATTTAACTGAAACCCACATATAAGAACCTGCTTGATCTTGCTTGTCTAAACAGGTCCTTGTATCTTTGTGTACTTAAGTGGCATATTTCTGCCAGGAGGTTTTTAATCCACAGGTTCTTATCCGCTGGTGTTTGCTGTATTCCAATTACGTGTGCAAATCCCCCCCCCCCCCCCCCAACCCGGCTCATCTGTCCCCTCACCCCTTCTACCAGAAAACCCAAAGCACCTAGTAAAGGTTGATATAACTTTAATTCTTGTATTTTTATTCTACCCTAAAGGTTTTACAACTACGAGAGCTACATGTCTGAGGCTACCCTTTAGTGACAACAACAACATAAACGGCGACAACCACTGTGCAGATTGCAATCAAGGAAAGGATGGCCCATCGTTTATTCTTGCTTTGTTTCGCCAAGGTATCGTGTGGTAATGATGTTTACAGAGTCATTCCCTGTTGGCTCTGCTAATTTTGCAGCTACTTCTTTTGACCCGAATTTCTCATTAGTTTGACAACGAAGGTTGTCCTTCTCACCCAAAATTATTTCTTTTACGAATTGGGCACATTCTTCACAGGTCTGCATTGCACTACCAAACTCCTTTTCTATGTTTGCAATGGTCGTATTCATGAGGTCTACGGTCTTAGGGTCCACGTTTGGCGTGCTGCCACGATCTTGTCCCCATTCTAACGCTTTTGGTACGCACGCAGTATGGACAGGCCCTGGTTCCAGCAAGCAACATCTACACAACAAAAGACAAAAAGCGAAAGCCTGCATTAGTAACTATGATGGCTCTTCAAGATGACGATTTTCATGAGCCGGGAAGCTCGCACGCATATTTCGCTTCCTGACAAAATCAGGAAGAAGTCATAGTCCAAATTTAAGTCTTCTTTTGTTGCTCCTTTGCTGTTTTTAATTAGATTTAGGAGATTAGCATTTTCGTGATAACGTCTCTTGACTGCCCAGAGTCTATTTCGTTTGTTTGTGTGTTTTTCACTTATTCCAAACTACATTAGTATTCCAGGAGTTTTTCATTCAAAATAGTCGGCGCGTTCGCTCATATTCAGTAATAAATTCTATTAAAAGTTGCATATTCCTGTTTCAAATGAAGGATTGAAACCTCTCTGCAATGTTGACCTCATAAGGAGTAACGAAAAAATGATAAAATTAACCCAGGGTGAAGTAAGCTTCACGCGATAATTAGTACCGTGATGAAGGAAATCTGGTTATCAATCTCTGCAAGCAATTTAGGTTTTCACGTGACTGTTCGTACAACCGTTCATCCACCGGATGTTATCAAAACGGGAAATGGGTAGCGAGCGTGGGAAGCGGGAAAATGAAAAATGGGAACAATCCAAAACTGGAAATGAAGTTGCCTATAGGTAGGGTTCATCTTAGAGAGAATTGACTGTATATCAGTTACTCGTCTCCGTATTTCTTTGGAGCTCCGCTTTCAGCCTTGGGTAAATCTATATAATTATTGATTGTTTGTCTTTACCTGATATTAAAGTGACGAAGTGTAGGAGCCAAACTCTCCGTCAGTCCTTCAATTGCAAACTTTGAGGAGCAGTAAGTCTCCACAAAGGGAACCCCGACTATTCCAAAATGACTGCTGTTATTGATGATGAGCCCACTCTGCCTCTCTTTCATGCTGGGTAGGACGGCTTGGATGAGTCTCATGTAACCAAAATAGTTCACTTCGAACAGCTCCTTTGCCGCGTCAATTGGAATGCATTCGAAGGGGATTCCCGTTATCCCAATACCAGCGTTATTGACTGTGGATTGAAAATATTTCATTATGATGAAAGAATCTTAGATAAGCCTGCTTCAGGTAATATTCAGTTGGGAACTACTCCTCTAACTAATTGATTTTAAAGTTCCGCAAAATAACCTGTATGGGAAACATATATTGATCACACGTAATCCTTAATAAATAAATTATCGGTTCAAGGAATTTCGTAAGAAGTGTACCCGAGATCATAAGGAGAGGTCGGAAAAATCATAGCACTTATATCATAATAACAATTTTAATAATGGCGATGATGATAAAAAAAAAAGGATGGTAGATGAGTTACACCTTTTGGTTATTAAAGGGACGTACTCTTTTAAGACAAAAATTATATGTAAAGGGTGGCATGCGTGATGAGAGGAAAGTAACTACTTGGGTCTTACCCGTCTTATGATATCTCTTACAAGTTCCTACTTCCTGTATTTAAAAGATGGGAAGTCTATCGATGTTATTCATCTTGCCGAGATGAATATTTAATGTTAACAGTGGGTTTTAACACAGGCGCAATGCCAGATAAATAGGTGGAATACACGGTCAACGTATTAGCACAACACATCAATTCTTTCGTAACTGTCCACGCTAGAGGCGTAGTATACTTATAAGGCGGTGTAGTTGTTCGTTGGAGGTACTCGCCTTCAGTGACATTGCGGCACTCCACTGAGTGGATTTAAAGTCGCACATCGAGTAACAATCCTTGTTATAAGGATAACATATACTGTGGTCATAAGTTTGTTTTTTCCGGCTAGTTCATATACAGTTTTGTATTGAGTGCACCCTTGATAGCAGACATAGGATAGGTTGTAACTGTTGTAAAAATCCACTCCTGCATGACTTAATTTATTTTTCTTTCTTACGATAAACATCCATTTGGCGATAGATGACTGATGAATAGATGTCAAAATAACACGGAGTTTATTCATATGCGCTTTTAATACACTCGGAAAAGTGAGGCCCGGGAAAAGAAAAGTCACGGTACTTACACAACACATCAATCTTCCCCTCCATTTCCACCAGTTCTTTTACTGTTTGGCTGACTGATTCATCACTGCACACATCCATCTGTTTGATGATCAATGTGTCTCCCAGATACTCCTTCCCTTCTTCCTCCAGTTGTCCTTTCTTCGCCAGATTTCTCATGGTGGCGTAAACCTTGAACCGTTTCTCGGCATCTTTTGCGAGAAGCACAGCGGTAGCGAGTCCTATCCCGCTAGAACAGCCAGAGATCAGCACAATTCGGGGATCCATGATTTTCTTGTTGACGGTAGCTTGGCAAAATAATGTCTAATTGAAGAATTTCTGGCTATAACGAGCAATCCACAAAGACGATATTATTGTGTAATACGCGTATTGTTGCCGAGCTTTTCACAATGGTAAAGTCCTCCTCTATCTTTCTGTCAAAAACTGTGACTGGATACAAGAAATGTGAATACTAAAATACGATCTTTCGTCGGGCTACTTTCTCCGTGAACCGTAAATTAATTTCTAACAGCTGAAGTAAATGTTTTAGTTCATCAAGGGAGAAAGCCTAAATAAATAGACGTCTACGTAAAAGAAAGCTCAACCTAAGTAATATTGACTTTAAGCGCCCTAATACCAACATGACGTATTTGCTTTTACCAATTGGCATTTGTACAATACAAACGAAGATGTCATCTCCAGTATTTTGAAGAACCGTTGAAAGAAAGAGAACAATGAACTAGAACATTTGAATACCAAATTTCGTAACATCCTTTTTTTTTTCCTGCCTCAGGGTAGAAATGAGCCTTTCTATAGGCTCCTGCGGACCTCGTTTTCGTCTCGACTTTTCCATCAAATCGTCTGCTTTCCTCCCGGGGGTGTGTGTGTGTGTGTGGGGGGGGGGGGGAGGTGGTTTCCTACGAAATAATCGCATATCAAGAATTGTCTTTGCGACGTAACGCTACCAGCACGTTAACGACGAAAACGAGCAAATAAATAAAATGTAACAGCTTTTTAATAAGCAAATCAATTACTCTGAACCTGAAGTAACTTTTTGCGCCTTCATCGCAAGTCTAACGTTTTCAGACTTGATGAGAGGCAATGCGATGGTCACTTTAGTCCCTGCCGATATTTAACCGGGTATTCTTGTAAACGGAAAATTTTTTCTTCCGTTTTCGGAAAAATACACGCGCCACACGTAACACATATATATTTCGCCCGTCCACACAAATACGACAAAACGATGGAATTACGATAGCATCCCTTACAGAGCATGCTTGTATAGTACGTGACGTCTGGCATCATCATATAACGAAAACCTCCGTTTTTGTCCGTCTACATGTAAACAAGAAGCCAGCGATTTAAAAAAAAAAAATTCAGTCTGGGGAGAGTTTATGAAAAGATGCGTGTTCGGTGCTCTTTTTCACAGGATACGTCTGATGACGATACGTGAGGACGGGGCCTCCGGGGGTACTCAACAAAGTTTTATACGGGGAGGCTCTGCCCCGAGTTCCAACCCCGTACCATTTTATTACCACTTTTGGCATAAAAAGGTGCCCGTTTAGTACACCTTCTATTTACAAATGGTACCCTTCACACTTACCTAGTTAAGGAACGTTAAGAAATTTGCATCCCTTTTAGAGCAGTTTTCATTTGAGTGTCGAAAAGTAATTGGTTTTGCACTTTCTACACGATGCGATTGGCTTAAAAGATTCGCGCCACCTTTTCATCCAATCAGAAGTAAAACCAAAGCCAATTGTGACGCGCTCGCATGCATTTTCCCGCGCTTTGCGTCAGCCACATGTAATTACTTCGAGTTTTGATTGGTTCAATGTATTGTCTGTGTCCTATGTGATTGGCCAGAGTAATTACTTTGGTTTTGGTTTTACGACACTCAAACGAAAACCACTCTAACTGCTGTAAAAGCACTGTCTTTCAAAAATGAATCTGTCACAAAACCGACCATTTCATATACTTTAACTACTGTAAGTATAGGTAATAGCATGATTTGTAGTGATATTTGGCATAAATACCACGAGTGATATTTCAAAATTGTTATGCGTAATTTCGCGAGCCGTTAGGCGAGTGAAATTTGAGGCAATTTTGAAATATCAGGAGTGGTATTTATGCCAAATATCACCTACAAATCATACGATTAATTGTTTATACTACTACCCGTAGAAGGTTTGTAATTTTCACATGAAGGTATTTCAAATTAAGCTGAAATACCACTGCTCTAAGGAAGATTTATTGGGAACTATTACTTATACCGTGAAACCTCTGTGAAGTGGACACCTTCGGGATCTTCCCAAGTGTCCGCTTAATAGAGGTTTGTAAAAATTGCGCAACGTTTGTTTAAGATCAACATTCAACGGTTACTCTGTGTAAGTTCCATGTTGTTGAGAAAACTATTAAGGAAGCCGTGCTGTACTTTGTGCAAGACTTTTAGGCGAACTAATTGATCGCGGATGACAATTATACTGCCGGATATCGGTCTAATCTACAGTTTATTGACAGCTAAATGTATTGACTTATCTTTATTAATCGACTACAGTACGTATTTCAAGGAAATAATCCAATACTACTATTATCAATTCAGTCTTGCGTCCGCTTAATAGAAGTTTTTAAGAGTAGAAATTGGCCAAATACGATTTATTTTAGTGTCCACCTCTATTAATAGAGGTATCCGCTGAATAGGGGATCGTTATAAAGGGAAACATAAGACGTTAATTTCGGGACCCAGCTTTGTGTCCGCTTAAAAGAGGGTGTCCGACTGATAGAGAGGGTCCTCTTAATAGAGGTTTCACCGCATACGGACCCCTCTTCAACCGAATAAATGGTCGACTCCAGCACGTATTTTTTTTTTGTTTTTGTTTGTTTGTTTTTTTTTTTTGACGTTATATAAAAAATTGTGAGCATTTTCACTCACGTTTCCAGCATCTATGCAAATTTATTGGAAACAGAAAAAGCTTTTACATAACAAAAGAGTTCAACTCCTACAGGATCGGTTTGGAACACTAACATGGCTGCCGTTTCATTACATTTCATCAGATAGAACTAGATAAAAAATTCAATAAAAAGCCCGTTTTGATTTTTGATGGAAAATTCGTGTTGCAGTGATTTCAGGTGAGGGCACTCTGCATGTGTAAAAGCGCTGCAGCCTGAAATCTTTTAAACCTTCTTAATATGACAACAAAACAAGTAGAAACATCAATAACAATAAATACAACAGCAAGAAGTATCTTTATTTGCACAACCATGAATTCATATGTACAGTATTTTCAAAGGTATATCCCCTTTGCCTTCACCATAGAAGGAAGCAGACACCCCCTCCCTCACCCCACCCCACTTTCATATCTTATTCATTTTCTTTCTTTTTTCTTTTTTTCGCTATGTGAAGAAGTCGCTCCCTTCCCACCCTACCTCGCTTTCATCCATTTTCTTTCACTATACGAGACAGTCACCCCCTTCCCACCCTACACCGTTTTCATACATATATTTTCACTATACGAAACAGTCACTCCCTCCCCACCCTACCCCGCTTTCATCCATTGTCTTTCACTATACGAATCTGCCATACCCTCCCCACCCTACCCCGCTTTCATCTATTTCTTTTCACTATACAAATCTGTCATACCCTCCCCACCCTACCCCGCTTTCATCTACTCTCTCTTAGCATAAGAAACAGTAACTCCCTCCCCACCCTATCCCCTGCTTTCATCTATTACGCTTTCATCTATTATCTCTGGCTATACGAAGCAGTCACCCACCCCCCCCCCCCCCCCAACAAAAACGTCAAACGGTCAGTAGCAAATTACACTTGCAAAATGATAGATAAAATTAACATCACGATCATAGAACATCCACTTTCACCATTGTGTTTTGCTGAAGTTGAGCATGCGCGGTGAACTGACACCACAACAGTTGCTGTAGCCATAAAGGTTTCCGTCTGACTGTTGGTGCTCAGATCCTATGCAAGGCTGCCACACAGGAAAGGAGAGAGGACTGGGCTGAACAAGTAGCGATGGTGGTGGTATAAAAAGCCCAGTTCGAGTCGCATCTGCCGTTTTCATTTGCTTGCGCCATTTGAATCGCCTGTTCTTAAACCAGGTCTAAGAAATGAAAACAAACAAGATTACTGATGATGATGATGATGATGATGATAACAAATTAGTAAAAACAATAAATAAGGACAGCTAGCTGTGTACTTCAGTGCTATCTTCCCGCATCTATTCAACTGGTAACTAACGGTTTTACGACTTATCCATTTGACATGCCAGTTCCAGTAGACATGATTATACATGCCAACTAAGTGAAAGTGTATAATCTAAAACGCGTAGATCTCTTGGTTGATGTATGTGAGAAATAATTCATTCATCTTAAACGAGATTCTTCTAGGCTGTCAATTAGTCTTACTACCACTCACCAGCTAACGGCTGAGGCAACCCCTACTAGTCCGCTGGTACCTAAAACAAGTTTGCTACTAGTACTTCTACTAGTTTTCCTACTACCGCTACCACTATCACTACCACTATCACTCACGCTTTTACTGTCGCACTGCAACAGCCTCTTCCACCACACTGCTAAATCACTACCACAAATGCCACCACTACAGTACTACTACTACCACTACCGTAACCGTTACCAATACCACCACCACTACTACCACTACTTCTATCACTTCCCCACTTCTCCCACCACCACTATCAGTTCTACTGCCACTTGCACTCCTATCACTATACCACTACCATTGAACAATCACCGCCACCACCAGCAGTAGCAGTTTTAATACCACTAGCACACCAGTCACATTAAACTACTATTGCCACAACCACTACCACTAGCTCGAACAAGACTGCCATTACCCCCACCGGTTGATACTACTTTAACCACTGCAACCTCTACTACCAGCACCACTTCCACTATCATGACCTTTACCACTACCGCCACCACGACCACCAGCCTTACGAATTACGCCACTAGTACTACAGTATTCACTTCAACCATGTCCATATCTTCCAAGATCTCAGTCATCTTAATGGAAAATAGTAAGGAAACTTTTACGTTTACCTGCACAGTAATAGGTGAAAGTCCAAGTTTGAAGGCAAGTTCATCTCGCTCCTCGGCCGTTACGTACAGAGAGGCATTAAACGACTGCTCTAAGACAACCTTTTGGTAGATTGAAAATTGAGTGCGGCTGACTTTGGGCTTGTTCAATGAAACATCCTGGGTTGAAGTACTGACAGGCTGTGTCAATTCAGTATCTAAACGGTGAAGAATCATGATGTTTATCATCAAGTCGCTTATCGTAAGTTGTCGTTAAGTGTTATTAATATTGAAAAGTACGGTCTGAGGTGAAAAATGTGACCTGAATAAAACAACAGCAAGAACAACAACAAGAAGAACGAAAAACAAAACTTAGAAGAGATTCGCTTGTATAAAGCAATTTTGAATGGTATACCATCTCTGGTTGATGATTGCCCGAATCATGTAGTGAACAAAAGTCATGCTGTGAAACTTGTCTCCAGATAAATTTTAGGAAAAGGTACAAACAAATATAACAAAAAATGGAGAGAAAAATTGTACGATCTTAAAACATCGCACGTTCGAAAAAGCATACTAAAAGAAAGATGCCTGTTATTGTACACCGACAAATTTTTGCTTTGAGAGTGGTCTGGCACCAGGTTTCGTTGTTTCAGGTCGCAACAGCGTGTCGCAGAAAGTAGAAAAAGCAAGAAAAAAATTGTTTTCCTCATACCAGGTGCCTTAAATGGTTGGCGGGGCAACATTTTGACTATTGAGTCATTTTTGTAATTTTTGTTTTTTGTTCAATGTCTTCTTTTTTTTTAAGATCCTTACCTTCATGAATGAGCGGCTCTGGATACTTATCGTTCACCCTTTCATCAATGACAGCGAGAGATCTTTTCCCAGGAGTGAAGAAATTATGTGCCATTTTTTCAAGTGATCAATGTTGATGTCTGTGGTCAATTCCAGTTAACTTAAACTGTTGTTGAAATAACTATTCGCTTTGAGTTTTTATTTGCGTTTCAAAGGCCTTACCGGCCTTATCGTCATTGGCTTGCCTAACAGTGACGGGGAAACAAGTGGAACTTTTGTTTTTCTGCATCTCAGCGGTCCCTTTTCATGACGCACAGGGATACTGGTCTCCAAAACAAACTATTTCAAGAATTTTTTTTCTTTTATCACAGATTGCTAGGTAGAAAGAGAAAAGTTTGATAAAATAAGTTTGCCTTTGTTTGTTTGTTTTTTTTTTCATTTATTTTTGTCTTTCAGCTCTCCTGATCGTGTTTGTAATCCGAATGGGGAAGATTTCAAGAGCTGTTTTTTGAACATCAAGAATTTCGTGTATTGCTGGTTGTGTCATTCAGTGTTAATTAAAGGTATTTCAACGAACCAATCGTGTTCAGTCGGTTCGATATCAAAGGGCTCTGGTTAATTAAGGGTGGCGTTGACAAATAACGAGTGTTGCCAGGTGTGTCACTTGTTAATTAAAGGTATTTCAGTGGGCCAATCGTGCTCAGTCGGTTGGGTATCGAGGGGCTTTTGTTAATCAGGGGTCGCTTTGAAAAATAACGAGTGTTGCTGGGTGTGTCATTTGTTAATTAAAGGTATCTCAATTGGCCAATCGGGCTCAGTCGGTTGGATATCGAGGGGCTTTTATTAATCAAGGGTCGCTTTGACAAATAATGAGTGTCGCTGGGTGCGTCATTTGTTAATTAAAGGTATTTTAATGAGCCAATCGTGCTCAGACGGTTGGATATCAAAAGACTTTGGTTAATGAAGGGTCGCGTTGACAAATAACAAGTGTTGCTGGGTGCGTCATTTGTTAATTAAGGGCATTTCAATGGGCCAATCGTGCTCAGACGGTTGGATATCAAAAGACGTTTGGCTAATTAAGGGCCGCGTTGACAAATAACGAGTGTTACTGGGTGCGTCATTTGTTAATTACAGGTATTTCAATGGGCCAATCGTGCTCAGTCGGCTAGTTTTCAAGGGGCTATCATGGTTAATTAAAGGTCACGTTGAAAAATAGCGAGAGTTGCGACCAACCAATCATGTTCAGTCGATTGACGTCAAAGAAATAGTTAATTAAAAAGGCACGTCATTTAAAAATGACGGATATTACATTTAACCAATCATGTTCAGTCGCTTTAGCATTAAAGGGCTAGTTAATTAAAGGAAACGTCATTTGCAAATTAGGGGTATTACATTTAACCAATCACTTTCAGTCGCCTCAGCATCAAAGGACTAGTCAATTAAAGGATATGTCATTTAAAAATGAGGGGTATTACATGTAACCAATCATGTTCAATCGCTTTAGCATCAAAGGACTAGTTAATTAATCGATACGTCATTTAAAAATGAGGGGTACTACATTTTACCAATAATATTCAATTGTTTGAACCTCAAGGGTCTTTGCATATTTAAAGATGACGTTAATAAAAAATGAGGGGCATCACAATCGACCAATCTTTTCAGTCGCTTAACATCAAAGGGCTAGTTAATCAAAGGGTACGTCTTTTAAAAATGGGCGTATTTCAACCGTTTTGGCATTTTCTGGCCAAGTAAATTTGGTTGTTGTTTATGCTCAAAGGTCGACTGTCCCGGAAAAATGGTACTTTGCTTCGGAAAATCGCCTTCTGATACTTGTGGAGCAGTTTTCTGTTCACTGTCTGGCTATAAAAGCCCAAAACTGCCCAAAACGCCGCTCATAGGTCGAGTAGCCTGCGTACATGTAGCTGGCGGGTTTACCGAGCGAGCGCTGTTGTTTTTTGGGGCGGAGCCTCTTGTTACTGTCAGTACAGATACTGTCTGGCTATAAAAAGCCAAAACTGCCTAAAACGTCTTCCATAGGTCGAGGAGCCTGCGTACATGTAGCTGGCGGGAAAAGCGAGCGGGCGCTGTTGTTTTTGGCGGCGGAGCCTCTTCTTACTGTCTGTATAGGAACGAGGTAAACAAATAATGCTGAGGGGTCAAAACCGTGTCCAGCATGTCCTTTTATTTTGTTTGTGCACAGTCAAAGCCCGCTTTACTGACACCCACTTAATATGGACACTAACCAATCTCGTTATTACGGACAGTTTGCTTTGTCCCTGGGGAAAGAAAGTCCTCACTTTTTCTCTAAATTCAAACTGCTTAATACGGATACCCCGTTATACCAGGGCTGTGCTCTAACAGAGCCCAGTGGCCCCTGACTCCCAACATTTGCTCTCAGGCGACTAGGAAATCTTACTTTTTTCATACAAATCATATGCTGGGCATCTTAGAGTTTCTTGTTTCAGCGCACTGGGCACCCTTCGTTTTTCCTTAGAACACTGCCTTGAGTACGGACACTTTCTAGGGTCCCCTGAGTCTCCGTGTTAACGCGGTTTGACCGTATTTGTTTTTTTCCTTTGAAATATAGAGTGTTCATGTGTACTTGAAAATTTGATGTTTTCTCCATACGAGGAAAGCTACAGCGAACAACAACAACAGCAAAGACCATATTTATTATTCTGGACAAAATTTTTGGCTTATTAGATCCACTGATTTATACCCCGTCGCATCTGCAAATCTAGCAGCAATTTCCTCCGAATAAAACTCTTTACTTGGCTGAAAACGAAAATTGGTATTTTCACTAAGAATGATTTCTCGCACAGAGTCTGCAACTTCTAGAGGTGACAGAACTACTTTTTCGTGAAAAATCCCACCTATCCTTCCCAGCAATCCTTGCCAGATATCGTGGGTCTTCTGGTCAGCGGTTGTTAGATCAATGTTCTTTGTTCTTTCAGCGTTACATTCACCAACCGCTGAGCTGACAGGGCCTGGTTCCAGAAGGGTGCACCTTTTAATTTAAAAGAAACACTGCATGAGAGTTTTCTTAAAAGCTCTATATAGCTAATAACACCAGAGGTTCAGTTAAATGATAAGGTGAGTGCTGGCTTGAAGGAATAGCAAGTTGGTACTGGTAAAAATGGCTAAGACTTTTGTAGTGAAGAATAAGAGTACAAGGGTTATCACTTCCTTATTTAATCCTCATTTGGTCTATAATTAAAGAATGTTGATAATAACTGGTTTAAGCCCAATATCTAGATACAAATTCTCCAGACTGATCTCCATACATTTCCTTATAGAACTACAGTCTTAGACAAAAATAGTTGGGACACTTCCGACCAACGCTGTTTTTTTTTTTTTTTTTTTTTTTTTGCTTCTGGCCCTTCTCTTCGTCCTCCCAATGTTGTTTATTGCAGTTAACTCACCAAAACTTGCGCACCAACATTGGAAGGGCAAAATGACTGCAAAGTGTCCCAACCATATCGACTGCTAGCTGAGAGAAATTCATAAAGGATCAAAGCATTTTCTCTTTGGTAATAGTGTTATTAATTCTCATGACTTTTTCTTTTGATGATGTATGGATATCGTTAGATGAAAATTGATGTTGGTCACTCTCGGGAGTTAATAGCAGTGGTTGGTGATTTGTAGAAGTTGTTGTTACCTGATGTTAAACTGCCGCAGTGTAGGTACCAATGATTCTGTCAGCCCCTCAATGGCAAACTTAGATGCACAGTAGATTTCAAAGAAGGGAGTACCTATCATTGCAAAGGTGCTGGTGTTGTTGATGATGTGCCCACTCTGTCTTGCTTTCATGCCTGGCAGCACGGCCTGGATCAGACGCAGGGTACCAAAGAAATTGATATCAAATGTTTCCTTCGCAAGGTCCATGGGGACGCAATCAAACACTGACATAAGAGGAACGCCGGCATTGTTAACTGTGAAAAGAGGGAATAGGGTGGGATAAGTCAGAGGTCATAGGGTGGAAAGGATACCTATAATGCACCCACCCCTTGTCTACTGCTTATGACTATGAACAAAATCTATAGACCTCTTTCATAATGGCAGCCTGTTAATACATTTTTTTATTATATGGAAGAGAGTGTTTTACTGGGAACTAAACCACTCGTAGATGCCATACGCCACTTCATCCGGGACCCAAGTGGCGTATTTTCCGTATGTCACCTTTGTGAGTCTCGTATCGTTCAATGACGTCACGATTCCCGCCTTTTGCTTTTGTTGAATTGGCTTCTCCATATAATAAAAAGAACATTACACGTTGGCTCAAAGATATGAATTTTATGTTCTCGTGGCAAGAACAATATCTCACGAGTGAGCTTCGCTCACTAGTGAGATATTGTTCTTGCCACCCGAACATAAAATTCATATCTTCTCGCCACGGTGTAATATCCTCTATTTATTTGTATGATAATTAGCCTTTCTGATCTCGTTAGCATGTGCAAAATACAAAAGATTCTTACTTTCAAATGAGGTCAGAGAGGCTAATTGTCATTCAGATAAAAAAATATATAAATAGGTCGCCATTATGAAAGAGGTTTATTACTCACACCCTGCCCGCTCACCCACCTTAAAAACGAATTTATAATAATAATAATAATAATAATAATAATAAGACAAAGAAGACTATTGTTATTATTATTATTATTATTATTATTACTATAATTATTATATATTTTACATCATATATCAAAATCAGCGTTACTTAATCTTATTTATTTCTCATAAACCTTACATAAGAAGCCGCAGTAAAACTTCATTAAAAAATATATACATATATATTTTCTAAACTGATGTTAATCTTTACACAAATTCTCAGAAATTAATAAGATACGTAAGTATGGAAAGTTATCTATTCAATGGTCAGTGCATGGCCGGCCTCCTTCCAAGGGAGACCGATCAACATCTTATAGGAAGCAGGCTACCGTTCTTTGTGTTGTCATGCAAAGCTCCTTAGCATATCCTCAACCACAGAACGTCACAAATAACGGATTCGTAGGTACTCGCACTTAAAAACTGTAAACAGATTGAATACCTTTTAAACTCAACTATCCATTAATTCACATCGTTCATGTGTGGATGTGAGCCGTAACGCATAACGTGTTTTCGGGTGTGTATTTCAATACGGCCTTGTTCCGCGTGTGGCCGTATGCGCCACGTGGTCCCCGTTATGTGTTGCGTGACTCTTCGCAAATTTGAATTAATTAGTCTACAACATAGATGTTGTTTTAGGAATTAATTTCGGCCGTATCATCGTCTATCGAAATGTTTGAATTACTATGAAGTTTGTCTGTCTGTATGTATAATAAAATTAGTTTTTAAAAGTTACACAGATGAAAAGTCAACTTTCGCATGATTGTGGATGGTCAGTATGAAACACACGGCATTTTATAACCATAAATTCATGTATCAATGGTCCGAATAAATAATTTAATTTATGCCACTCACACAATATGTCGATTCTTCCTTCAGTATCCATCACGTCTTTAACAGCCGTCGTGACTGATTCATCACTGCACACGTCCATCTGTTTAATAATCAAAGTGTCTCCAAGTTGATCCTTCCCTTCTTCCTCCAGTTGTCCTTTCTTCGCCATATTTCTCATGGTGGCGTAAACTTTGAAGCGTTTCTCGGCATCTTTAGCGAGAAGCACAGCGGTAGCGAGTCCAATGCCGCTGGAACAACCAGAGATAAGCACGATTCTAGCAGACATGTTGAGGCCACTGAAGCACTGTTCAATCGGCTGGTTTGTGCAACACTGTCAGCCTCGCATTGAAGCAACTTATTTCGTGACGGTCACGCAAAAATGCCTTACACCTTTCCGAAAACTCGAGGTTACGGTTCGAAATAACACATAAAGCAGACCAGTTACCTCTTTGCAATGGCAGATTTCCAATTTTTCAGGGGCAGACATTTTTTAAAGGAAAAAGAAATACGGATTCCTAAAAATCTTATTGAATTCTGCAAAAAGGGTTTTGTCCCATTGAAGCAAATGACTCGAAAATTTTAGCAAACAGGAACCCATCAAATTGACGGGCTCCTGTAGCAAAATATCAGAGCGCATCTGTGCTTTGAAAAACAAAGGAGAACATATCGAACAGGTCACAGGAGACGTAATGCCCTTGTCTAGGGCCGTTCCTGATTGGGTGATAGGGATCCCTGATTGGGATTAGTCTCGTAGGGATCACCTCTTTCAACATGGTAAATCCCTGGTTGCGTGCGGGCTTCCTTGTTCCTCTCGCGCCCCACCCTTACTTGTTCCGCGGAGGCCGCAAATATCACAAACAATTTAACAAACACTTGTGTAACGACCACTATCTTTTATTGTAAACTTCAGACCTGAAAGAGTCGACAGTCATTAAACATACAATGCTCTATTTCAATGCTGAATGATCTTTGGAACGACTTATTCCTTATCAAGATACTTCTTTTTCAGTAATTCAACAACATCATTTCCAGTTGGATCAGGAAGTTTGGCCCTCACCTCATCGGGGTTAAAGCTCGCATTTGATTGGTAGCGTAGGTTAGGCTTTTCACTTAAAATTATATTCTTTACAATTCCTGCGAGCTCGTTTGGACTTTGAAATTTATCGAAAAGCTGCTCCATATTGCCTCCGAGCGTCTTCTGTAGCTCCATGCTCTTCTGGTCAGCGGGTTTCACGTCGTAGTTCTTGACCCAGGCCCCCATACTGTCCATCACTGTAGTCCCCACAAGGCCTGGTTCGAGCAAAGAACACCTTTAATAATAATAATGACAATAATGATAATAAATGGTCAAACTAGTTTCACATTTCTAGGATTACATATTTCGAACCAATTTTGAGCCAGAGTTACACCTCTTTTTTTTTAACTGTTCAACTTTTCGTTAGGCACGAATTTAAATAAATTTAGTGACTACTTGGGCCAATAACCCTGAGCGTGTCTAGCTGAGCGTTTTCATGCATAAATTACCAGTTTTTTCTAGTTTTAGATCGATTTTGGCGGGAATCTGGAACACGCGTTCGTTATAAAAACCTGTCCACAGAAAGATTTAAGAATTATCACACGACGTTTCGGGGTGCTCATATATCCATTCAGTATCAAGGGAGAAAAATATTTAGACCAGAAAATGACAGTTTTGACGTTTTAATGTGACTTTCTTTTTGCATATCTTATTAATCGAATGTGTACGCATGCCGAGGGCCAGGGGAGGTTCCATTTTAGGGCAAAATACTCTAAAATGTGATATTGATCAGAAGATTCAATGATTGATTAATGGATGGATGGATTAAATGATTGATTGATTGATTGATTGATTGATTTATTGATTTATTGATTCACTGATTGTTTGAATAATTGATGGATGGATGGATGGATGGATGGATCGATGCGGGATGGATGGATTAATACGTGGAAGCTTTAACGTTTCGCTAGTCCCCTACCTGATATTAAAGTGAAGTAGCAGTGGGGCTAAAGCTTCAGTAAGTCCCTCAATGGCAAACTTTGAAGAACAATATAGCTCATTGAAAGGCAGCCCAACAAAACCGTAGTGGCTGCTGTTGTTGATTATGTGTCCAGCCTGCTTCGATTTCATGCCTGGCAGCACAGCTTGGATGAGCCTTAGAGCACCAAAGAAGTTGACTTCGTACAAGTCTTTCGCCATTTTCATAGGCGTGCATTCAAAGTACGGATGTCAAAGCCATGCCAGCATTGTTAACTGTTACAAGAAAGAATAGATGTAGCAGTTATTGAAAGGCATGGTGGTCGGGGAAAAAATTACATATTTTTTACTCACAGTATTCACTTACAGCTTTGGCACAGTGACCAGAATATGGCTAACTCTTTTTATAGCTTACATCACTCAAGCTCGTCTCCAGAACATCAATATCATGGGAATCCTTTATTACTTACAACGAGAAAAAAGTCTTTAATCCAGTTCTCCTTATCAGTTACTGTACTATGCTTATTAAAAACAAGTGAAGTCAAAGTGCAGTATGGAGAATATCCTTGTTGATGTCAAGGGTTAAAGGTTTAAGAAAAACTAATGAAAGCGTCAAATTCGCGTGATGTAGATTCTTTTTGTTATGTTAAATGGGGGCGCTGTTTTTGTTTATAAATCGTCTACGGATTTGACTTCTACGAAATGTTGTCTTCAGCTTTCGTTGCTTTGCACTCCGATCTATAGGTATAGCCTATAGAAACTTAACCCCTGCCAACATCCTCCGAACTCATTTATCGGTCAAGGACTGGTGAGGTGATTGTCGAAAAACATGTTTTGTTGTTTTATTTACTTAAAAGTAATTTAAATTTGTTAATTGGTGCAACAGACACTTCAGCGCATAATGAAAAGACAAGGACTTGTGCAGTCCTTTAGAAAAGCTTTCAATTAGAGCGTGGTGTAATTAAGCTGCGACGAGAGGATAACTTTTTCATTTGTTATCCAATGAGTATTCTAAAAACTTTAATAAGGTATTAACATATGAAATTACACGAATCAGTGAGCTACTCAAAAAATCAACAGCTCATTATATAAAAATCGCTTTGTTCGAGTCGGAAGTCAGTGTCAAAGTATCAGAACTATAATATTATGCTCACACAACACATCAATTTTGCCTTCAGTTTCCATCACTTCTTGCACGGCCTTCGTGACTGATTCATCGCTGCAAACGTCCATCTGTTTGATAATCAAAGTGTCCCCAAGTTGATCCTGTCCCTCTTCCTCCAGTTGTCCTTTCTTCGCCAGATTTCTCATGGTGGCGTAAACCTTGAAGCGTTTCTCGGCATCTTTAGCGAGAAGCACAGCGGTAGCGAGTCCAATGCCGCTGGAACAACCAGAGATGAGCACGACTTGAGAAGCCATTGCATATGATTGTTTTTGTATACACTATATGCACTCAACCTCAAGTCACGCTTAAACATTGTGGCCAATGAGATGGAACTACCGCACGTGACGTAGTTGAAAATGGAGTAGCACTGATTATTGATACTTACTTACTCATCAAAGGTTAAATCTGACTGTTGTACAGACTAATCGCATGATTCAGTGATTTTGAAATGTAAGTGCGCCAAGTCTAGATTTTGAGATAATCTGTTCGGTTTTAATTAAGGGGAATCGGACTCGATCCAGTGGCCGCTCTCTCCGATCTGGTCTTGGTCCCCTCCTACTCCCTTTCGGGGAATGAACGCATTCTCATTTCCCGAACAGCGGCTGGTGATCGAGGGTCCCCGATAGGTTTCTCGGGATACGGGATTTCCCTTATTTGAATCTCGGGATTCGCGATTTTACAGCCAAATGTGAGAGATTCGGAATTGAAAGTATGCGCAGGAGGTGGGAGGCCAAAAATAACCTTCGGGATTATGGGATTGCTCGAAGTTTTGTGTCGGGATTACGGGATTGAAAAACCCTATTGCGGACCCTCCAAATCAAGCCCAACAAATTACCCAGTATGGATAATCACTTTCTAGTTAATTTTCACCGGCTGCACTGATTCAGGGCGCATGGGCGGTTACGATTCCAAAAATGACTGTGAAACGTTCAAAATTAATGAAAGCAAATGATTATAAATATTTTTGTGTTATCACAAACCAAAAGGAGTACAGTTCTTTAAACCCCGGCGTCTAACCAAACATTTTTTTTTTTTGAAAAGAATGTGATTTTGTCCAGGAAAGAAGAATTTTGCAGATAAAACCAAGTCAGCAAGACTGATGCCGCGACCGAAAAACTTCGCAATATGGCTACTTTGGTGGTGTATGTTTTCTTAGGATTAAGTTTTGAAAACCTCGAAGCGTTTTAGCCGCATAGATATGAGAAAAAAGAGGGAAATAATGAAATATCATTGAAGGATCAAAAAATAACAATAATGACCGCCACCACATTGATGATGATCATAACGATGACGACGACCACCACGACGACGACGACGACGATGATGATGATGATGACAACGACGACGACGACGACGACGACAACGACGATGATGATGATGACAACGACGACAACGACGATGATGATGATGATGACGACGACGACAACGACGATGATGATGATGATGATGACAACGACGACGATGATGATGATGACGACCGCGACGACGATGATGATGATAACGACGACGACAACGACGATGATGATGATGATGACGACCGCGACGACAATGATGATGATGACGACCGCGACGATGAAGATGATGATGATGATGACGACAACGACGACGATGATGATGATGACGACGACGACAACGACGATGATGATGATGATGACAACGACGACGACGACGACAACGACGATGATGATGATGATGACGACGACAACGACGATGATGATGATGATGACGACCTCGACGACAATGATGATGATGACGACCGCGACGATGATGATGATGATGATGACGACAACGACGATGATGATGATGATAACGACGACAACGACGATGATGATGATGATGACGACCTCGACGACAATGATGATGATGACGACCGCGACGATGATGATGATGATGATGATGACGACAACGACGACGATGATGATGACGACGACGACAACGACGATGATGATGATGACGACCGCGACGACAATGATGATGATGACGACCGCGACGATGATGATGATGATGATGATGACGACAACGACGACGATGATGATGATGACGACGACGACAACGACGATGATGATGATGATGACAACGACGACGACAACGACGATGATGATGATGATGACGACGACAACGACGATGATGATGATGATGACGACCTCGACGACAATGATGATGATGACGACCGCGACGATGATGATGATGATGACGACGACGACAACGACGATGATGATGATGACGACGACCACGACGATGATGATGATGATGATGATAATGATAATTACATTTCCGTTATCACCACAAGGAAAGTAACTGGCAAACAAACCTAGTCTAAATTACAGAGCTTTCAACGGCTACCAGATAATCCGGGAGACTCCAGGGCCCAGTTGTTCGAAGACCGATTAGCTATAACCCGGGGTTAAACATGTTAAATTTTGACCGAGGTTTCTTTCTCTTTTGTTTAAAATTTCGCAATTTTTTTAGAGCATCAACTCACCAAAGTGTAGACAAAAAGAATTAAACTGAATTTGCTTTTTTAGTTTTCATATCTGAATTCAAATTTCGCACTATAAACCCTGGGCTATCTTAACCCAGAAACACTTGTGAAGGCAAAACCACAACGACAAACCTGAGTGAGGGTCAGCCAGAACTTTAGTAGACCTGGATCAGTAAAATCTTGACTACCAAATTTTAAAATTAAAACAGTAAACTGATCCTTAAGGCAGGAAGGGTGATGGAAAAATTTAGAAAGAAAATAAAAATAAAGTAGTGAATAATATTTGCCCGATTATATTTCGGTTTGCAACACAAACCTTCAACGGGGGCCATAACAGAAATTAGGCCTGTTCGAAGTGAACCAGCTTCGAACAACCCGGCCCAGATTTTCGACCGCATCTACCGGTCTCCAGATTAGAGTATGAAATTTCCTGGTTAATTAAAATAACACGACGAAACTTCGCGTAACACAAGTAACAAAATGAACAGACTTTTAATGAATATTAACCAGAAAGAGTCCTGAGTCTCACTGAGCAACAAAAGAAAGCTTTGTTCGCCGCGTTGAGTCGAAAGGATGTGTTCACCATTTTATCAACCGGACATGGAAAGTATATAATATTTCAGTCGTTACCTGATGTTTGCAAGTACCTTTCCTTAAGAGGCTACTCATACCCTCGCCATGCAATAATTTTGGTTGTCTGCCCTCTCAAGTCTCTTGTGGACTCGCATATCCGCGAACTGCGAAACCGTGGCGTCTCAGCAACCAGTTTGAGCAGTCCAGACGTTGACGACCAGAATCTCGTGTCTCGATGTATTTACCATTTTCTGTTCCAATACTGTCATTCCATTAAATAAACTAACTTGTTTAGGGCAGCAAAATATAAATCTCTGAATACGGAATGAAAAGTTCCTTGTAAGAAAAAAAAAACGTACAACTTTGTACAAGTACGTAATCATTTTCGGTGCAGCTTGCATTTTCCTGCGACGCCCAATATTTATCTTTAAAGATTTAACTAACGTTATTTTTGGCAATGGGTCAACAAAAACCTCTGAAAATACATTCCGAACCTTAAGGGTTTGTTGTACTGCATGACTCTTCCTAGCGCCGTTGTTCCACAAAAAAGGAAATGGAGAAAAAACGTTGATTTTAGATCGGCCACTTATTTTTACATAAATTCTGCAAATCCTGCAGCAGTCGTTTGGAACAGTGTTGGTGTCTTTATAAAGTGGTGTTCTTATTCCTGGACTCTTGTCGCCCATCGTTAACACATGCTTTAGTTTGACCCCGATTAACAAATCACTCTTTACCACCCAAGTGGAGATGGTTTGTTCATAACATAATTTCCCCAGTCTAACCCCACTTAAAAAAAATAGCGGCTAATAAGCACGTGTTACTAAATTGCCATTGGTCACTCTTTTTATTGGCAATTTGACGCGCTTGACAGCTGTCGTCTGCATGAAAGTGAGATTTGAGGTCAAGGTAACCAGAGGTTTTCCTCTCTCTTCGTCGCTTTCGCGACTCGTTGTCGCCGCTTCGTGGCTTGGTCTTGATCTCTTTCGCGAAGAAAAATCAAGAAAAACCTCTGGGACCAGGGAAATACAAGCAAAACTGAATATATAATATACAAAGCAGGAGCACATTGAAATGTTAAGCACATAAAACATGTATATTTGCAATATTATCAGATTAATCGCTGAAGTGGGGAAGGGAAGACGTGAGGGTTGACAGCCCCGAAATTACAGCGAACTTTATTTCAAAAGTCAACAGCTCATTTAGAATGGCCATTTAAACTTACAGCGTGTCGAGAGAATTTCACATAATTACAATTAATCATCATGGTAAGAACTTCTTGTATAATTTTATTTATAACAAAACTTTGTCAGCATAGGTTCAGCAAGTTTTGAAACTATTCTTTAACAAAGTACTTTTTGACCATCAAATCAACCATAACATTCCCAGTAGGATCAGCAAGTTTGGCCTTAATTTCATCGGGGTTAAAGTTCTCATGTGTTTGATACCGTAGGTTTGGTTTGTCAGTGAGTATGATATTTTTCACCATTACAGCGAATTCGTTTACATCTTGGCGATTAGCGAGCATCCCCTGAAGAAAAGGACCTTTGTTAAATGCTTTCTGCAATTCCAAACTCTCCTGGTCAGCGGCTGGCATGTCGTATTTCTTCATCCAAGCTTCCATATTTCCCAATACTGATGTCTTTACAGGTCCTGGCTCTAGTAGCGTACATCTGTTAACGAGACAGAGAAAAACAGTTCGAAATTGAAACGAAAACTGTTGACACATTTACGTGGTCAAAGCACATTTTAATTGTGCTGAGTGATGCTGAATGGTACGGGATAAAAACAAAAAAACAAAACGAAACAAATTTTATTGAAAAAAATTGGAAATATGACTAATTACATTACTTTCCCACCCGCAAATAGCTTATAAACTAATAGAGGCGGGGGAGTTGAAGACATATTACAAGTACAAGGTTTATCTATAGATGGACTTAATATCAGTGAAGACACTACTATATAGTAAATAGAATAAACTAACATAAAAGAAGGTAAACTGAACCTTGGATCTTGGTGAACGTTCTTCGGGTGTCTGCTCTATTATACTAGAAATTAATGGTCGCCTTCAAATGCCATCAAAGCGTACAAAACATGTAGTTTCTTTTTCCCGTTGTTGTACTGTTGTCTCTTTATTAAAGAATCAGCCTGTTTAATGAAAAGTACTTTTATCTTATAGCCTTGTTCAGAAACCTTTCCTCAAGTTCTGACATCATTCTGGCTGTTGCGCTATTCAATGGCTAGCCGCTCAAACTTGGCTTTGCTGCGTGCAGACTGGGGTCGATAAAGTGTAGATCGAACGCAACCTCGTTCCCGTGGCTCCCTCCGACCACGGCGAATAGGTCAGACCCCTGGGAACGAGGTTGGATCCCACGCTGTGCTACGATCTACATAGTCTCCCTCACAGCCGTTTTTCTCTCGTCACGCAACGCTCCTCCCTGCCCACATTCGAACCACATTCCTTTCCCGATTTGAGCCAATAACAGCTATGGTTCTTACTACTTTCTGGAACTGTTTCGTGCCAAAAAATCCTTTTACATGCAGTCCAATGATAGCTTGTATTCTATCGTATCATGTATGGTGTCAAGTTGTCTTGAATGCCGTTTTTATTTTTGTCTCGTCACGTACGTTAGAAATAAAACAAACAGACTTGAAACTGCTACGATTTGACTAGTTATCTAGGGTGAGAATAGGCCATTTGCACGATGGCGTTATTTTACTACTACGGCCAGAATTCTTTTAGGTTTTCTTTTCATATTTAAATTTGGTAGCCCCAGTGAGGCTAAAAAAAAAACAAAAGCCCTAATTTGCACAAGAAAGCAAAACCCTGAAGGATCCTGGTCATAGTAGTAAAATTACGCCAACATGCAAATGGCCTATTGAAACTGACATCCACTTAAAGCAGTATTTGTGTTTTTTGCAGTTCCAATGATTTTTTAGAAACGCGTATGCTTTATCAGGCTTTATCTGACCTTATCTCGTCTGCGTCTTCATGTGACAGGACTGATGGACAATGCTGATAATCTAATAACAATTAGCTGTTTTTTGCCAAAAAAAGAAATTTCCTCAATGGCAAATTTACTGATCCAGCTTTTATCTCAAGAAGTATACAGTTTAAAGTCACCTATTTCAGGGCCAGATGTGCTTTTCAGTTTTTGCCGCGGAAAACCTCAATCTTCGATTCAGTTTTTATGAAAGCGAAACAGGACCTGGCCCGTCGTGGCTGACACCTCTGATGCAACCGGAAAACACAGGGGCTCATTCTTTGCGAGAAAACTGACGTTAATTTCAGTTTACTGATAAATGATTGGTCATTTGGAAAGGAATGTGGTTCGAATGTGAGCAGCCGGTTGTTGGGGAGGAGCGTTACGTGACGAGACAAAAACGGCTGCGATCTACAGGCCTCACAACTGAAGTTCATGGAAACTCACGATAAATAAGGAAAGGGGGTCAACATGCTTCACTTTCAAGCTAAAGGAACTAGACAACTAGTCATAGATTTTTAATGTTGCCTAGAGAGCAGTTTTAAGATTAAAATTAGCCTGGGCCACAGGCGAGACTAAACTTTTGGTTAAGTCTGTCTGCGAAACAGCGCCGAAATCCTTGGTCTGGGCCCCACCTGCCTGTAGGTGTACCAGGGTTTGAGTACGCACCACATTGGCCTATTAAATAGAAAAAGCCATTGCTGATTTGTCAATTTGGTTGAAAGGAAAGTCGAAACGCACTTCTGGTCATTCGTTGAGTCCGAAGTTGATCCCAGAACAAGGATACCGTTGATGCTTCGCAGACGTTACTAACGGGGGTTAGATTTCTTCTGCGACGCAGGCTATATTAGGATTGTTAACACTGCACCTGATGTTAAAATGAAGCAAAGCTGGGGCCAGACTTTCAGTAAGTCCCTCCACGGCGAACTTTGACGCAGCGTAGAGATCGGAGAATGACGTGCCAACAATTCCAAAATGGCTGCTGTTGTTAATGATACAGCCACTTTTCCTCGCTTTCATGCTTGGCAGCACAGCTTGGATCAGTCGCAGGGTACCAAAGAAATTCACTTCAAATAATTCCTTAGCCATGTTGATTGGAACACACTCCAACACGGTCGACAATGCCAATCCAGCATTGTTAACTGTAAGAGTGAACATCAACTTATAGTTATCATAATTATATCATACATTAATATTCATTCTAATACTTGCTGTCGAAGTCGGCCTATCATGGTCTTAATATATATTCCTAGAGGGGGGTAGGGAAGGGGTGAGTAGATGTCACGCCTCTACCTCACCCTCATCCCTTCTATTTCCTTTTTTCTTTGTCGAATTTTTTTAAAAGGGTTTATCATTCTAGAACCCTTTATCGTCAGTTCCTAATTGCTCCTCATTTAAACTTGTATTAGATATAAGATTAAATTGGCAGTTCTTTGTTTTTTTTTGTTTTTTTTTTTTATGTTCATAACTGATCTTGTAGACGTAGCAGACTCGACTTTCTGTCAAATGTTTAATCGCTGCCGATTATTACGACGTCGAAAACCTTAGAGAGGAAGGTTTCAAAACTCTCCTATTTTATGGCTACTTACACAAGACATCGATTTTTTCTTCAGCATCGAGTATTTCTTGTACAGCATTCTTGACGGATTCATCACTGCACACGTCCAATTGTTTGATAATCAAAGTGTCTCCGAGTTGATCCTTTCCTTCTTCCTCCAGTTTTCCTTTCTTTGCCAGGTTTCTCATGGTGGCGTAAACCTTGAAGCGTTTCTCAGCATCTTTAGCGAGAAGTACAGCGGTAGTGAGTCCAATACCGCTAGAACAACCGGAGATGAGTACGATTTGGGGAGCCATCTCTTAAGTGTACGTGTATCCAAACAAATACTCAAAGGTCACAATGTTCTGTGCAGGAGAGAAGAGGGTAAGTCTCCACTCTATGTATATGGTAAGTATTTTTATGCAACTTTGGCAACGAGAACCGGAAATAAAAGTGTTAAACAGCAAGTAATGGAAAGTTTAGCTTTGATCTTCTTTACTCTTACCCAGTTTGATTTATGCTTAAAATTAAGGGGATGTTCTTAAGGGAGTTACTGTATGATAAGTTAACTAAAGGATATTTTATCGGGATGTTATGTCGGGTATCAAGAAGCTAAGACTCGTGTTTAGTACTTCACTTTCGTCTACAAGCTCGACGTTTAAAATAGTTATCAACATAAACCTTCTCCTGTCATTAATTCGTTCTTACACAAATATGCTCTATTTTAATACACTTCCGACGACTTCCACGACAACCCTTTTATCGTAAAATAATGTTCAATTAAGGTTTCCATGCAACAAAGACTTCAGTTTACACTTAAAAATATCGCATGGTTTGATATTCATCATCATCATCATCACCACGATTAGGTTGGTAAAAGCCGGTTAGGCAACACACCAACCACTTACAAAAGCGAAAGTAAAACTGAATTACATACAACAATAAATGGAAAAAAAAGGTTCATATTTCAACCTTGACTTGACTCCTACTCTAGATTTACAGTAAATGACGGTCTTTATCCTTATTTTGGTTAATTTTTAGCTTGTTTGCCGTGTTTTCGATGAAATTCATATAATGGATGGTTTATACTTGCAATTTAAAATATTTTAATGATAATGGTATGGAATATCTTCCAATTCACAAGTGATGATTAAAGTAAATATCTATATTGTTGTAATTTCTGCCCTCTATCGCGAACTTCATTTTTAATTTGTCCTCATGGTTTTTCGATCACGTCCGTAGTTAATTTATGGAAAAGTTTTGACCTATCACTTTCCGAGAAGAAACTTCACATCTCTCCGAAATCGACAACAAGTCAGGATTTTCAAACTGTAATTTTACTACTTTCCTATCTGTTAATGTGAAAAGTCTATACGCGTGTAGATATCTTGTAGTTTTTATATTGTTCACGTTGTTTTGTATTGGCCAGTTGACTTAAGATTAATAGTTAAAACTTAGATATAAAAACCTTTTTGACAAAGTAATTATATCGAAGGTTTCCTGCTATTAAGGCTGTTTCAACCAATTAGATTAGACTTACTCAGCATTAGTTTGCACTAGGCAGCTGGTTTTCTGGCTGATATAAAAATGGGTGTAACTCTGGTTTAGCAGTAGAAGTGGACTAACTTCTTGACAGTGGACTGAATATAGAAGAGCCAGTTGAACAAAATTATCATCTGTATGTTGTGAGAACCTGGCTAATTACCTCTAAAAAGGTTCTTTAATTGGCTTATATCAAGCGCTCATCCCGTTGCACGTCCGCTGGAGATTGTTTTTGTTTCTTCATTTTTTTTGGCGTTGGAGGGGGGGGGGGGGGGTGGTAAATTGCTTTGCACATGCGTCTTAACTATTGAAATGGCTGTCTTTGGACAATTTTACTAAAGCCCTTGTAATTTCGAAAAGACTAGTCAACATGCAAGCTATGATTGGACGGCGTGTAAAAGGATCATTTGGCGCGAAACAGTTCCAGAAAATAGAACCATGGCTGTGATTAGCTCAGATCGAATGTGAGCGGGGAGGAGCGTTGCGTGATAAGACAAATACGGCTGCGAGGGAGATTATGTAGATCGTAGCACAGCGTGGGATCCTGCCTCGTTCCCAGGGTTCCAACCTATTCGCCATGGTCGGAGAGGGTCATGGGAAGGAGGTTGCGTTCGATCTACACTTTATTGACCTCAGTCCGCAAGTATCAAAGCCAAATTTAGGCGGCTATGATCATTGAATAGTGCAACAGCCAGAACAATGTCAGACCTTGAGAAAAGATTCTCAACATGCCACACGATAAAAGAACTTTTTATTAAACAGGCTGACTCTTTAATTCAGAGACAACAGTACTACAACGGTAGTCAAAATTACAGTGCTTTCAACGGCTACCGGATAATCCGGGAGACTCCAGGGTCTAGTTGTTCTAAGGCCGATTAGCTATAACCCGGGGTTAAATTTTAACCCAGGTTTCTTTCTCTTTTGTTCAAATTTTCTCAAATTTTTCAGAGCATCAACCCACCAAAGTGTAGACAAAGAGAATTAAACTGAATTTGCTTTTAAAGTTTTCATATCTGAATTCAAATTTCGCACTTTAAACCCTGGCCTTTCTTAACCCAGAAACACTAGCACTTGTGAAGGCAAAACCACAAAGACAAACCAGTGAGGGTCAGCCAGAACTTTAGTAGACCTGGATCAGTAAAATCTTGAGTACAAACATTTTAATATTAAAACAGTAATCTGATCCTTACGGCAGGAAGAGTGAAGAAAAAAATATAGAAAGGAAACAAAAACAAAGTAGTGAATTATATATATTTGCACGATATTTCGGTTTGCAACACAACTCTTCATAGGGGGCTATAACCGAAATTAGGTCTTTTCGAAGTGAACCACAATCGGCGACAAAACTGTTGAGACATTGTACTGAAATAGGGTGACTTAGGAGAACAAAAGAATCCGCACCCCTCCCCTGTCCCCTCCATTCAAAGTTGGGGTGTTTGTTGTTTTCTATAGGTAGCTAGAACAAGGGCACAACATTGTACGGAGGGGATGGGGGAGGAAAGCTATATTTACTCCTTTTGAAGTTCTTAAAACGTAAAAAAGCCTACTTTTGGGCGAAGTGTCTCAACTCATTTTGTCGCCGATTGCAGCTTCGAACAACCAGGCCGAGATTTTGGACTGCATCTACCGGTCTCCAGATTATGAAATTTCCTGGTTAATTGAAATAAGACGACGGAACTTCGCGTGACACGGTCAAGTAACAAAATGAACAGACTTTTAATGTATATGAACCAGGAAGTACAAGCGTAGCTAACCAAGCAAAGCTGAATACATAATATTAATAACAAGCAAGTACATACTGAAATGTTAAGCAAGTAAAGCACGCATATTTGCAATATTATCAGGTTAATCGCTGAAGTGGGGGAGGGAAGACGTGAGGGTTGACGGCCCTGAAATTACAACGAACTTTATTTAAAAATTCTACAAACAGCTCATTTAGAATCGCCATTTAAAGGCTGAAGTCATTTGTTCTTGCATACTTTTCAATACTTAATTAAGCACTTACAGCGTGTCGAGAGAGAGTTTCACATGTATTTAATCATCCACTGGTAAGAACCTCTTTAAGATTATTCTAACAAAAATTTGCCAGTAGGTTCGGCAAGTTTGAAACTATTCTTTAACAAGGTACTTTTTGACCATCAAATCAACCATATTATTCCCAGTAGGATCAGCAAGTTTGGCCTTAACTTCATCGGGGTTGAACTTCTCATTTGTATGATATCGAAGGTTTGGTTTGTCAGTGAGTATGATGTTTTTCACCATTGCAGCGAGTTCGTTTACATCTTGGAGATTGGCGAGCATCCCTTGGAAAAAAGGGCCTTCCATAAATGTTTTCTGTAATTCCAAACTCTCCTGGTCAGCGGTTGGCATGTCGTATTTCTTCATCCAGGCTTCCATGTTTCCCATTACTGGTGTCATTACAGGACCTGGCTCTAGTAGCGAACACCTGTTAACCGGAGAGAGAAAAACAGTTTAAAATTGAATGGAAAACTGTTGACACATTTGCGTGGTCAAAGCACATTCTAAATGTGCTGAGTGATGCCGAACGATACTGGGTAAACTGAACCTTGGATCTTGAGCGCTTTTCGGGTGCCTGCTCTATTATACTAAAAATTAATAGTCGCGTTCAATTGCAGTCAAAGCCTGCAAAACATATAGTTACTTTTCCCTATCGTTGTAGTACTATTGTCTCTGAATTAAAGAATCAGTCAGTTTAATAAATTGATGTAATTTTATTCTGTAGCCTTGTTCAGAAACCTGTCCTCAAGTGATGACTTTATTCTGGCTGTTGCGCTATACAATGGCTAGCCGCTCAAACTTGGCTTGGCTACGTACAGACTGGGGTCGATAAAGTGTAGATCGAACGCAACCTCGTTCCCATGGCTCTCTCCGACTATGGCGAATAGGTCAAAACCCAAGGAACGAGAATGGATCCCACTCTGGGCTACGATCTACAGGCCTCACAACTGAAGTTCACGGAAACTCATGAAATATAAGGAAAGGGGGTCAACATGCCTCACTTTCAAACTAATAGATCTTTAATGTTACCTGGAGAGCAGTATTAAGATCAGCCTGGGCCACAGGCGAGACTAAACTTCTGGTTAAGTCTGCCTGCGAAACAGCGTTGAAATTTTTATTTGGTCCGGGCCCCACCTATGCATACTTGTACTATAGGGTTTGAGTACCCACCATATTGGCCTGTTAAAAAGGCCATTGTCAAATTGCCAATCAGCTTGAAAGGAAATTCGAAACGCACTTCTGGTTATTCGTTGAGTCCCAAGGAACAAGGATACAGTTGCTGCTTCGCAGACGTTACTAACGGGAGTTAGATTTCTTCTGCGACGCAGGCTATATTAGGATTCTTTTGAATAAAAAATTTCTATTGCGACAGAGAGTTAACACTGCACCTGATGTCAAAATGACGCAAAGCAGGGGCCAGACTTTCAGTAAGTCCCTCCACGGCGAACTTAGACGCAGCGTAGAGATCGTAGAATGGCGGGCCAACAATTCCAAAATGGCTGCTGTTGTTAATGATGAAGCCACTCCTCTTTGCTTTCATACCTGGCAGCACAGCTTGGATCAATCGCAGGGTACCAAAGAAGTTCACTTCAAACAATTCCTTGGCCATGTTGATTGGGACACACTCCAACAGGGACGATAATGCTAATCCAGCATTGTTAACTGCAAGTTGAACATTGACGTATAGTTGTCATAATATTAATATTTAATCTAATTGGTATCGACGGTGGTGCTGTCATGAGCCCAACATATATTTCGCGGGGCTGAGAAGATACAGCGCCCCTCCCCCACCCTTCACCCCTTTTTATTTCAGTTCTGGTATTTTCTTTTTAAAACCCAGGCTTGTATATACATTTAGGACCTTCGGTTCTTCACTTGCTTCTCCTTTGACGTCTTATGACAGCTAAGATGAAGTTGGCGGTCATTTATGTGTGTACAACATCTAGATCTCATCACGTCTTTCTGTGAAGTGTTTAAATTCGCTGCAAATTATTGCAAGGTAACCCCTAAATACTTAGCGAGGAGGGGGGTCAAAACTTCGGGGATTGAAAGCTTCTATTTTATGGCAACTTACACAACACGTCGATTTTTCCCTCAGTATCGAGTATTTCTTGTACGGATTTCTTGACGGATTCATCACTCGACACATCCATCTGTTTGATATAATCAAAGTGTCTCCAAGTTGATCCTTCCCTTCTTCTTCCAGTTGTCCTTTCTTCGCCAGATTTCTCATGGTGGCGTAAACCTTGAAGCGTTTCTCGGCATCTTTAGCGAGAAGCACAGCGGTAGCGAGTCCAATGCCGCTAGAACAACCGGAGATGAGCACGATTTGGGGAGCCATCTGATTCGGTCTTTAGTGTATCCAAACAACAGCTAAAAGGTCACAAAGCACTGTGAAAGAGAGAAAGGAATTCGTCTCTATCCTCTATGGTAATATTTCTAGGCAACTCGGCAACGAGAACGGCAAAAAAGCAGTAGGTGTAGATTAGCAAATCAACAACTTTGCACGCGTCCCGTTGCGGTTGTGGCCGGATATAGGTGTTTTTGGTTATATTGCTGTGCACCTGCGTAAAAACTATTAAAACTCGCTGTCTTTACACAGGGACGAACAGGCACGATTACTTGACATGAACTTAAGCTAATATTTTTAACTTCCATAACTTCAGTGGTCACGAAAAAAGAATGCCACTGGGAGATCTATACATGTTTTTTTTTACCCTTAGGAGCTAGCAGTTTAAATCTGTAACTTGATGCTACAGAAACCATTCGAGTGTAATTGAAATTCGGCAGTTTCCAAACTTAAGCTTTCAAGGTAAATAATCTTCACAAGCCTAACATTCGAAATACGTACGTACCAAATCTAGACAATGAATTCGAAAAAAGATCAGCACCTTACCTTGCTTGTATTTTCTTTAGCTTCACACGTACTTGTATCGCTTTTCGTTAACTCTGAGTCAGTGAACTTCGCTATTTTATGCGTTTGTAAGAAGCTTGGTCATGATGATCCAGAACAAAGAAGACTGAATAATTTTACTTTGTAATCTAGTCATGCTCCGTGTTGCAGGCGCAGTACTGATGAAATAAGAAATGCTCGATATTTAAAATCACCAGTGGCCAGTTATACAAAACGTCTAGTCAGAAACCTGCTAACGCTGAGCCTTATATTAAATTAAAGAGTTTGACTGGGCTGGACGTCAATGGTTATTTATATATATTATCTGTTACGTGAGGTGGCAATCACAACGCAGCAATATCGAGCAAGGTCATTTATTTGTAACCACTTTCTGTCGCGTAAAATGCTGATTAACTCTGATGAGCCTATTTTTCACGCCCTTTCTCTTAAAGCGATATGCGTACTTAATTTTTTTTGTTCATTATATAGCATAATTTTTCATGGTATGCTTATCGTTTTCTAGACTTTAAAACAGTCTGTTTTTCCCTTAAAATCAAGTCTCTCGCTGTGTGTGAAATTTTCGTTTTGCGCGTTGAGCCTCGCACGCCCTAGACTGCTTGCAGTCCGCCTTTTCTCTTCAAAACTGTCCAGTTCTTATCTCATCCAGCGCGATTGCATATTTAGGGATTGAGACGAGACGAGACGAGCTTACGTCCTCGTTTCTCGCGACAAGAGGCCTCGCCGCTCGCGTGCTTACGTTTCGCGTGCAGTAACTTTGCAAATAAAAATAAGAGACTGCTCGCAGTCTACGCACGCCCAGAACACTTCTGCTTCGCTCCACGCGTTAGTGATGGACGCAAAAACGTTGCTGTTTGCATTCTTCCTATCTCAAATCGCATGAAATAACAACACTAAATATCGAGGTTACTTCGCACACAGTAAAGCTAATTCTTAAGAGCTCGTATTAGTTACCCTGCGAGCAGAGATTTCTCTCTTAAACGTCTGCTCGCAGGGTAAAATTAATGTACTCTTCCGTATGATGTGTTAATGCTGGCTACATTATAGCTTAAATGTTTTTGATTGACAAGAAAATTTCAGTGGATAAGCCCTTGACATTATGAAGTATTGCAAAATACGGTTATTACAATTCACGACAGCTAGGCTTATTACAAATTACAACAACGTTTATTACAATTTACGATAGCTTGGTTATTACAATTCTCGATAACTAGCTGTCATTACAATTTACGACAGATATTACAATTTACCACGATTGTTATTACAATTTACGACAGGTATTTTACAATTCACGACAGAACACGTAGCAACTAAATGTATATGAGCAACGAAGCAAGCCGGATTCACTTTTAATAAGCTCAAAGGAAAGAAATAGTCATGATGACAAAACAGCCACACGCATGCCAAGATTAAGTTAGTTGAAAGTTAAGAGGCATTTCTCAATTCAAATTGCCATGACAACTGAGAGGTGTATTGTAAACTATTGGAAAAATGAGCAACAAAAACGGCGAGTTGTTTTGCATCATTGCTGCGAACAACTTGAAAAGCCTTGAAAAGCAATTTTGCTCGTTTTGCCACCCTCGTTAAAACCTGTTTTGCAGTGAATCAGCTACTATAGTTGCAACTTGCGTGAATACTGAATTCTGACTGGATAAAAGTACACAGCAGTCGCGCCATACACTGGAGTTGCGTCACTTGTTTAGTTGCAAAACAAGTTTGCGTTGGGCCGGTAACCGAAGCCCAACATAAACAGATTTTTTTGCAAAAAGTATAACTAGCCTACACTTTCTGAAGCAACTGTTAGCAACCTGTAACCCGCCTGATTTGTTGCAAGGCAGGTTTGATCGTGGGTGGTAAAATGCGCAACGTCGCTATTCGACTCGTTTTGCAGCAATGGTGCAGAACTAGTTGCACATTTTTGTTGCTTGTTTTACCTCCACAAATTGATCTCGCACAGCCGATAACTGAATCAATGTTAAAGTTATTACTGAAAAGCGTTCCAGCTCAACAGGATTTGGAATTTCTGGTTGGATACTTTAAACTTCCCTCAACGGTTGAAGATAAATCGTTATGGAGTTTCTTTTTTTTTTTTTTTTTTAACGAAACGGGGACATTGGTCGCAGTCTCATAGCATAGCTCAGCTCCGGACGGACCGATGGCATCTTCCAGTTCCAATGACAGTACTAACTTACCAGAAAAACCTCCATCCTATTATTTTGAGACAGATGTCATACACAATTATGCAAGTTGTCTCTTTGTAACCTTGGACAGTAAAATAGAAGAACCAGGACAAATTGTACAAGTCCAGGACCGATTGATGTAGAGATTTGATTTTGACCTACATGCATAAAGACTGGACAAAGCCACCTCGCGAAATTACAGAGTACCTTAGCTTGAGCAAAGTATTTCTTTTGGGCCGTATACGACTGTCTCAATTTTTCTCATTAGACATTATACTCGCAAGATAGATAATAATATTTTCTCATATAGTAGGCTGATTTTTAAGAAAAAAAATATATTTCCGCTCAGATAAACTTTTCATTGCTCGCGTCGATAAGGTGCTTCTATTTTTCTTGTGGAAACAGGTTAGAAGTGGGTTTATGTCAATTACTTGAACCTTAAACTCAACACGCTTCATGTATAAATTGATATGTTTTACAATCCATTAAGTCATTTAAATATTTATTTGAATACTAAATAACCTGGGTCAACTTAAAAATTAAGCCTCTTTATACGGACTTAGGGGGCCATAGAAAGTGTCCGTATTAACAGGGATGTCCGTATCAAACAAGTTGAGAAAAAGTAATGGCTTTCTTTCCCGGGGATAATGAAAACTGTCCGTAATAATGGGGTGTCCGAATCATTTAACAGTTTTTGACTTTATAAGTAGACCAGGTGAATATTTAGAGACGTCATTAACCAGCAAAGAAGACATGCACAATATTACAGAATCAGTTTTAAATATCTGGCTTTTAGAAAATTTCACTGTTTGATTACAAAAATTAAAGGCGAACTTACTTAACTACGACTGACTGCGATTGCAGTGGAAATGTTATTGATAAAACTCTATCTTTTCTCGAACTCCTAAATCATTTGTGATTTTTCAATCGAGATATCAAAATTCGTCGTCGTTCAGTGTACGTCTTTGTGAAAGCTCCCTTATATTCTCAATATTCCACCCCCCGTGTTTGCTTTTAAGGAAAAATCACTCGTGTATAAAGATGACGATTAAAACCTAAATGCAATGCTATGACACGTCTTGTCAAGAGTCAGCTGTTTTATATGGGCCGTATAAGGTTGGCCAATTATACAAACACGTCAGCTCTCAGTAAGACTCCAACAAGAACTGATAAATGGACTTAAAATTTATTTTACCATGGTCTCTCAGTTCTGTACTCAAAAGCTTCATGAATTATCTTCACTTGTTCACTTTCACGGAACTAGTATGCTGGTGTTTTGTATTTTTAACCTGGTGTTTTCCGTGTTAGCAGTTGTGGAAAATCTTTTAGTTATTTACGCGCTGTGGAAATGCGCATCGATACCCACCATTATGAAGAAGCTTTTCCTGAGTCTTGCTTTGTCGGATCTTGCAGTGGGAACGTTAGGACAATCAATGTCTGGTGTTATCATCGCGGTGATGTTGAACATGAAATCGAACGGAGACGCTAATTTTGCCTCATTATGTCCAGTTGTTATAACTTCCTGTTACTTCATCTTTTTTCTGCTCGGTTGCGCGTCCTTTCTGACTATTTCAGTAATTGCTGTCGATAGACTCCTGGCTATACATCTGCATCTTCGATACCGCGAATTCGTAACATCAAAGCTTGCCAGCTTTGCGCTGATGGCAGTATGGTTCACAAGTGGCATTGCCGCCTCCCTATCTATTACCATTTTGGCAGGCAATAGTGTAGTAAATGCAGTAGTTGGATTTCTTGGAGTTTCCTTGACAACTGTGGCTTATATCCGAATTTACAAAGCAGTAAGATATCATCACAATCAAATACGAAACCAGCAATCCACGCCGGATCAACAGCGACAGAAGAAATTTGCTTTGAATAGTTTGGCCGTTTATGTAGTTTTCCTGGTTTGTTATCTTCCGCATTTTTTTTCTGCGGTGTTGTTGCTGATCACTGGCAAGCAAACGTCCCTGTTGTTAGTTTACCATGCGTCTTTATTTTTTGTTTTCCTAAATTCTTCCCTTAACCCTGTAGTCTACTTTTGTCGATATCGAGAAATTCGCGAAATTGTAAAAAGCTGCTTTGTAATCTAATGAGTTTTGCATGAAGGAGACCGAAGATAAGATGATGGCTGACAAGTATGACACAATATTGACTTGAATGAGCACTTATTTGCTAAATGGCTCAAATTAGCGGACGCGAAAGTCTCTTGTACCTAAAATTAATTGAAAGGCAAGAGCAAACAAAAAAACAGGTGAATTTTATTCGATTCATTAATCCTAAAAAGTATGGCATTTTTTCTAACAAGTGTGAAAAATAAAGTTTTTATATAGTATCCTGGATCCAGCGGTCCGTTCACACGAGAAATATAGGATAAAATATACCGCGTTCATGGTTTAATGAAGCTCCGCTCCACTCCTGGAACCCCAAAACCGATCAGAATGTTATTGTTGTTGTTTTCTGAGAGATGTTGGTGATGATCATGATGGTTGTAATTCATTCAAAACATTTCTGCTTCTGATTGGCTCAAATCCCACGGCTAATTATCCATAACCAGCTAGCGTTGACCAAATATGGAAGACGTTTGCGATATTCGGCAAATGACGTCAAAAGTACAAGGTAATCGCGAGAAAATAGGACGCTAACAGAGAAGCACTGGGGAATCGGTTGCATTTTTTGGCAGAGCAGAAGAAATGGTGCAAATCACTCGCCTTGACACTGCCAAATTTGTATTGCTAATTGTCTTTACTCTTACACAGCGTAGTCCTGAATAGGACTGTTGTTGACAGTGACTGACGTTTCGACAACGCTAGTCACCTTCAGAGTCAAAGTGAGTTGTATGACCTGATTTGTCAGTTAAGTTGGAATGTCATTGGTCGTCTGTCAGTTAAGCTGTGATGTTATTGGCTATGAAGACTTAAATGTCATTGGCCCGTTTCGATTTGTCTTTTTGTCACAGTTGAACAGTCATTTATTGTTAGTCAAATTGTCGGTTACAGTCGTTTCTGTCGTTGTCAGTTTTGTTTGGGTCCGTCAATAAGTCGTTTGTGCGTTATGAATACGGACTTGATGGTCGGTGGCTTTCATAGTGATGGTGATGCTCATAAACACTCATTTAAAGGTTGTTTTTCTCGATTATATGCTGCCGATAGTGTTAAAAATTATGGTAACGGCAATGTTAACAGACGGTATAATGGTTCTATGAAACTAAGATTTGTGAAAATCCCATGAAAATCACTTGAAAATACCATGAACATCATTTCATGGCCAATGAATCTTGCAAAATAATTTTTCATGACCTCATCTGTGGCCATGAAATTTTCGTGGAAAAAACGTTAAAGGTGTTTCATGGCCCATGAATTAAACTGGACTACTTTCATGGGTCATGAATTTCCAATGAAACACCACATTATGGAAACATACCAAGAAAGTTCAATGATGGAGCCATGAAAAAACGTTTAATGGGCCATGAAATAAATACTGAATTTGATTTGTGTGTCATGAAAAATGTATGAATGATTTCATGGCTCATTAATTTCCCATGAAAATGCTGATGAGGAAAGCAGTGCCATGGTGAATTAATGTCTTGAATAAATATTTAACAACTTTGCAGCAAGAACACTGCATTCCATAATATTTACAAAATGTACATGTATTCAATAAATGAAATAGTACGTTTTGGGTTTTACTAGAATTAGCTATACCCTAACGAAACTAGTACTTTGGGCTGCACTATTAACAGTCAACTTTCAACAAGACAGATCCACTCTGAGACCAGCTAGCACAACATCTAAGTTTTTGTCTATTGTATCAATAGTTAGAGAAAAAGACAGACATGTATGAACAGGCTCCAAGTACCTGTTAAAAGAAAGTTGACTGTACTGTACATGTATGTGCTACTCAATATGAATTAAACATGCAATGTACAATACCATTCAGATGTGTATACTTATTATAAACACATCTGAATACACTGTATATAAAAAAAATACCAGCGAAATTCTTTCCATGCATGTAGAGGTATACACTATCTACTGCATGGTTCGATTATAAAATGTTTTCATCTGCTAAAGAGAAACCAGAGGAGTTAAATATTACAACTTGGAATAAACCAAACTTTACTTCCTGTGGAGAATGCTTTTTCAAATGTCCTACTGAAGTACCCTCAATGAGGCAGAGTGTGGTCATGTATCAAAAAAGGAATATCCCATAAAATAGTCTTGAATCAAGATACGATCACGGGGTCAGATCATCTACTTTCTATTTGTTAAACTGAATCACCAGTATAAAAACTAAATTATTCTGATAAATCTTTAACACTCTGCAAATTATGTAACGTAATCAATTCTTGTTGAAAATGATTTGGATGATTTAAGCGTAACTTACTTGATTAAAAATACAGAGTTCACAGGCCGTTTTATGTATTACACACAGCACAAAATGTAAACAAGATTTTTCCTGGCTTTCATGATAATGGCAAAGCTATCAAGTCAAGAGGCAAGAGCTAGCCTGGGTTGAAAAGTGCATGCTACATTTCTAAAGTACAAGAAGTACGGTTACAAATAATGTTTCAATAAAGAGGCATCTTCAAAGGCCAACAATGCTATTTTATTGAAAAAAGGTAACCAAAATTTAGCAACAACAGTGAGTATTGTACATTTTGAACATTATTAATAGTTTATGGTAGTACCCTGAATTTTCAATCCATTTTAACATGTAGAAATACAGTCATGTACTTGTTGTAAACATATACTTAGGAGGCTAGCAAGACATTTATGAAAAAAAAAAGTATATATATATGTACAATGCACTGTTGAAGATTGAAGTAACTCCAGTTTACAGGCTAAAATGTGTAAATTCTTAGCTGCATTTGTTGCCTCCCATAGCACTGCTTGAACCTTGGTAGTAAATCTCCCTTCTGTTTGAAAACTGAACCTGTCACAGAATGATTAATATCACAATTAGCAACTGAAAATTTGCTCTAAATTAGAGGTTCTGCAAATAACACGTAGGTTCACTATTTCAGTAAGACTGAGTGGAGTCCAATTTAGTCTGCAATCATACATGTACAAGTGTTTAACAAAATCAGACAACTGTGTGGCAGGAGTCCGATTTGTTTAATCACGAGTACAGCTGTACAACACTGTATGAATACTGACTGAATTAGAGGACATGAAGGTCTGTTAGACTAATGATTAGTAATAAAAAATTATTAATCCTAACTTTTGCAAAAGAAAAGGGAAAAGGTCAACACATGGACAGTTGTATATATGAGCCAATGCTTTTGTATAAATTGTGACTACATAAACTTGTTGCTTGTTGATATATAATAATAAAAATAATAATCAAGAAAATGCATATTGTGGTTATCGCTGTACAAAACAGTCAAGTAAATAAAAAAATTGGAGAGTTAAATTTTCAATAATACATTGCAACGGACTAATGTCATGTTGAAATGTTGTGATCAATGTCTCTTTTACATGTAGTACTGGCACGTATTAAACCAGTCCACTCATCTTCATTACCACGAGCCAAACCATTTTATAAGCCACTCTCGAATGAAGCTGTATATTTATCAACCAGAACAGAACTAAATCATAGGAATTACATTGTATACAGTGTGTAAAATGGACATGCAAGTGCAGTTTTGGCGATGCAAGCATCAGCATAAGAGATTATATGAACGTTGGTGGGGATGGCCTTAACAGAAGCACAAGAATAAACACAAGAATAAAACGTAAGCTTACGTTTCTTCAGGTTTCTTGGATCACAAGAAAATTAAAATCGTACCTTGTGGATAATTGTTTTTAGCTTTGCCGCTGAAGGGTCCGGTTTGATAAATTATCAAATCCTAAATCCTAATTATTAGGATTTCCGTACGGCCCCACTCATACATTATGCTTGCAGGAGCCATTTTCATACTATTTCACACAAGCAGTTGATGTGAAGGGAATCGAAACATAAGACTTAAGCTTACATGTAAGCTTAAATGCGTAAAATATGATCTGAATATTGCTGTACGGAAATATTTATACACATACAGTGTATGAGTATCTTGTTAGCTTTAATCTGTTAAAATGCTTCGCTACATATCGTACCTCACTGTTCACTGTAAAGACTGGTCCATCTTCCGCTTTGATGTAACTGACGATCTTTTTCCTTGTAAAGCTATTACAGCAGTGTAAATTCCCCAAAAACTCGCCTTGAAGTTGAAAATCATGGCTGTTGATTACTCGATCAAAGTTCGATTACTAGTTCGATTGGTTTTTTAGCGCTCACGCTGTAAAAATGGTCAGCAGTCATGCTCGAATTACAGGCGCGGTCGCAAGGCAAACCGGTTTGAGGGCGGTTCAAATTGTTATACTACTACATCAAAAATTACTGCAATTTGATTGGCTTAGAGCAGTGGTATTTCAGCTTAATTTGAAATACCTACATGTGAAAATTACAAACCTTTTGCGGGTAGTGGTATAAACAAATAATAGCATGATTTGAACGTGATATTTGGCATAAATACCACTCGTAATATTTCAAAATTGTCTCAAATTTCACTCGCCTAACGGCTCGTGAAATTACGTATAACAATTTCGAAATATCACTCGTAGTATTTATGTCAAATATCACTACAAATCGTGCTATTACCTATACAAACTAACGGCTTGGCTAGTGTTGGGTTTTGTTCGCTCTGATTGTAATTTTAGGAAGAATCTTCGGATTCAAAACATGTTTTAACCTTTAGCGCAAAAGTTTAAGAAACGTCACTTGTTGCGCGACTGTGAGGAACCATAATCGATCGCTTTTTTGTGTAACATGTAACGAAAACTTCGCACCGCTGATATCAGATCATCGGCTGGATTCGGGAAACGATTTTAGGTGAGTTTTGTTTTTAATCATTCTTAAGTAGTGCTTGTTTATTGTAGATTACTTGCTACTAAACCGAAATAATAATAGTTTCGTCGTTGTGTGCTGGGGCACAGTCAGACAGAGCCGCGATTACAGTTCAAGTTGATCATGATGTAAGAAATCTAAGCTTTGCGGAACACAATAGGGCCGTTTATACGAGAGAAAATAAGCCGCGGCTTACTCTGGCCGCGGCTTATATAAGACGCGAAAGGAACGATTTCTAGCACGGCATATATTAGACGCGAACTGCTCGTATAAATGGTTCACGGCTTAGTTCGCGGCCAGATCGGTCCAATGATGACGTAGTTTGTTTTGGTGTCTCGTTTAGGGGTAATTGCGTTTTTATCGCTCAACAATGGCTCGGGCGAGCAAAAAAGCTAAACGACTGACTATGGCCCGTAAAAAACGCTGTTTTTTCAACGTCTTTTTCATTTTAAACTGTCTCTTCGGTCAAGATTGGCGTTGGGTTACCAGGTAACTAATTGGTCTAAGAAAATTGGGAAACTTATGTGAAAACCCCGACAAAAGATTCGACAGCGATCCGTTGAGTGGTTTCATCGAGATGTCCCCGCAATCTCAAGCTCGCTGCATATGAGCAGGATTTGTATTTCTTCTGGGGCACTCAACACATTTCTTTTTTTACATGAATCTGTATCCGCCATTTTCCACTTTGTAAATGTAAACAAAACTCATTTTCCCGCCACTGCGACGCACGTCTCTCGGCCGGGAAGGTCTGGGATATGATTGAAAATAGAGCATGCGCAGCAGTCGTTCACGGCTTCAGCAAGCCGCGGACAACGTTTGAGTGCATTTATACGAACACTTTCACGTCCAAGATAAGCCGCGGCTTGTATAAGCCCATACCAAAACCCCTCGGCCAGGATAAGCCGCGGCTTGAGCTGGCCTTGGGTTGAATAAGCCGTGAACATAGATTTTGAACCATTTATACGGGGTGTTCGCGTCTTATATAAGCCGCGGCTTATTTTCTCTCGTATAAACGGCCCTAATGTGACAGAAGCTGTGCATGGTCTTTGTTAAGTTTATTTTTACCGAAATGATGTTTGATGGGCATGACGATCCTTTTTTTCAAGCGACAAATCAGTTTCTTCGACGAACGGATTCACTCGGGGAAAGCCATACAAGGGTCATAACCTTGATCAGAACAGAAATGAAAGAAGTAAATTGTTTAGACACCGGATGTGCATGTGACCAAAATGAAAGTCTTACTTGACACAAAAAGTCTCACTATTCTATTTAAACCTTGAAATTGTTATGCATCAGTCAATTCCAGCTGCGCCCAGAGTTATAATTTATCTTATGAATAGTTTTATAAATATGAAAGGATGCTTTTCAAATAATATGTATAGGTAATAGCATGATTAGTAGTGATGTTTGGCATAAATACAACGAGTGATATTTCAAAATTGTTATACGTAATTTCAAGAGCCGTTAGGCGAGTGAAATTTGAGACAATTTTGAAATATCACGAGAGGTATTTATGCCAAATATCACCTACAAATCATGCTATTATTTGTTTATACTACTACCCGCAAAAGGTTTGTAATTTTCACATGTAGGTATTTCAAATTAATCTGAAATACCACTGCTCTAAGCCAATCAAATTGCAGAAATTTGTCATGAAGTAGTATAACAACAGAAATTTGATTCAATGACCAAAAACGTTGATTCACTCTGATAGCTCCAGATTTCGCTATGTAATTCTGGCTTGATAAGCAATGAAGAAATGCATGCATAAAATCAAGAACATGCCTTTACATGGCCTTTGAGCCAATCTGTTTTCTTTCCCAGTAAAATCCTTTGTGTAGTTATATTCTGATAGGAAACAACATGTGTGTCAAAACCTCGGGAATGGCCGTGGGGTTGGCAAATGCCCGGCCCCCAAGCAGCACAAAATTTGCAAATGCCCCAGCCCCGGGACTGACAAGGCGGGCAAATGCCCTGCAGTAGCCCATAGGGCCGCTGGGTGCAGCTGGAATTGACTGATCCATTACTCCATTGTTCTGATCATTAAGCACTAGAGCATATTATTTTCCTTCAAAGTAGGGGATTCTTTTTTTAATAGGGGAAGAAGTTGATCTTTGTCTACACTACTGTAGCTGGCTTAGCTAGGATAGAAAAGTTGAACTACAGTGTGCTATATATGGTTGGCTCTGATGGCACTGTTCAAAATTCATTCCAACAAACCTGACAACAGTAAATTACATGTATGTATTAAAGCAGATTGTTTACAATCATGCTAGGGTAAGGAGGGATGTAGCCTGTGTACAAGCGCCCCCTCTCCTCAGTAATCGTGTTTGGAGGCCACGTGATTTTTCCTGGAATATGTGGAAAATGATTTGATTGGCTGTTATTTGTAGATCATTACAATGTGAACATCATGAAATTGAGGGATTTTGATTGGCTTTAGGGCCTGTCATCAAAACTCAGACAAAACAGTAATGCTAAGGTCACGTTTCACACTATCATGAGCTCATGAGTCATGTCTGACTTGTCAACACTTTATTTCAAACTAATGACTTCCCGTATCCAATGGGAAGGCTTGCATAAGAACATGGATCTTTTCCTTAAATATGTGCTTGTAAGAACATTTTTCTTGCTCGGTATAGAGTAATCCTATTTTAAAAATGTCTCACTCTCTCAGTTACTCGATGGAAATAACACGCATGCACCGACATTTTGAGAACTGGAATGTCATGAAACATGAGCCATGGAAATTTTGGTCAGCAGAAACAATTTTTTAATTTATGCAAAGTTATTCCCATACACAATTAGCAACAGTGAATCACAGACGCCCCTTCTCTGATTTTTACTAAGGGGAGGGGGTGGTCTGTACACAGGCTTACAGGGATGTTGTTAAGAGCTGGCTGCCAGCTAGTTCAACCAGCTGAAAAAGAGCTTACCACCAGCTGAATTTGCAAACCAAACCAAAGACATAGGGGAATTTTAGATGCAGTAGAGCAAAAAAGCCGGCTTGACTTCTAACAAAGCCTGCTTATCCATATATTTCATTAATGAATCAATTATTTTAAAAATAATGATATCCTTTTGTGTGGTTTGCATCGTCAAAACCATTGTTTTATTATTTAAGGATGGATCAAATATTCTACATGAAATCTTGACATGATTCTGCTGTTAATTTTGTTTAGATGTTGCTACACTGTACTTACAAGATGAATCTGATGGCTGAGGCAACAACAGTGACCAAAGATAAGATTTACATTTATTTGTTATTGTAACACAACAACTTTAGTTTTCACTTAAATGATTTGTCTTGTACAGCTGTTCATTTGCTATTAGCTAAAATAAACATCTGTATTGGCCTTGAAAATGAGCTTTTTTTATTTCATTGAAACTTGTCCAAACTAAATAGGATGGAACCCTTGAAACTTGCTGTTCATTTTCAATGGTGAAATTTGGTATGTCATGATTGTAGCCTGGAGAGAAGATACAGTACATGTATTCCAGATGTTTTTTTGTATTGCAATGACACCTTTTTTGTCATTAATGGCCAAATTTACACTGTAGTACACCATACTAAAGTGCAGTCATGTTAAAATGCAGACTGTAGACTGTGCAGACTGAAAATTTTTTTTTTAAATAAACCCTGAGAATAGTAAGCTAGTTAAGCACTGACTTGAAAAACGGTTAGCTTTTATTTAGGGTTAGGGTTGTTGCTACATGTATATAGCTTCAAATTAACCAGCCAACAAATCCTCAGTGATGTACTTGATTTAACAGTCGAGAGTAGTTTGAGACTAAATTTTCATGGTGGCCATGTCTCTGTCTTTCCCATGAAAAGTAAGCCAGGGGTATAATTCATGGGTAATGAAAATGTCATCAAAAGCCATTTCATTTTTTCATGACCCATTAATATTCGACCGTTCACGGAAAAATCATGGTTTTTTTATGGGGCATGAATTTAACAACCCCATGAGAAACCCATAAATTCCGACACCATGAAAAAAGAGCTTTTAATTCATGGCTTTTTCATTATCATTAAAAAACCATGAAAAAAAAATAAGCGCGCCTCATTCTATTTCATGGCATTTTCATGGGATTTTTGTTTGTTAAGGTTTTTTCATGGGCCATGAAGCGTTGAATTTTAAGGGGTTTTTCCATGCTTTTTTCATGAGATTTTCATGGCATGTTCCCCATGAAAAACCAACGAAAATATCCCATCAAAATCTCCTGAAAAACCTGTGAAAAACATGTGAAATTATCATGAAAAAATTCACTGGATTTTCATGGGTTTTAATTTCATAGTGATAATTATATGGTACTTGTAATAGTTGTAGGTATTGGAAGTGATGAATGGCAATGATTTAATTAATGATTGTGATCACAATTATCTTGGGGATATGATTAGCGTCGAAGATGGTTGTCAGACGCGGGCAGCGATAACTAGTGATAACATCACTGTGGTTTTCGTGACGACGACCTGCAGTATCATGGTGGTGATCATCCCTCTAGTTACGAAAATTGCTATTTGCAACAGACCAGAAAATGACAAACGATTGAACCATTTATTGCTTGACAAATCATGAACGAGTTTGCTTACAGTGTCATATGATTTTACAAAATGAATACAGCATACTAAATAACGAGGACCATCGGCGCTGGTAAAAGGAGCAATACGGACTATTCTTTAACAAGATACGTTTTGTTTATCAAATCAAACAGAACATTACCAGTGGGATCAGAAAGTTTGGCCTTTACTTGTTCCGGATTAAACTTCTCATTTGTATGGTATCGTAGGTTTGGCTTCTCGCTGAGTATGATATTTTTCACAATCTCTGCGACTTCACTTCCGCTTTGTACCATGTTCTCATCAAATGCCGAATAAAACCTTTGTTCAAAGGTCTGAAATATTTCTGTGGTCTTCGGATCACTGGTTGGCCTGTCATACTTTTTTGTCCAGGCCTCCACATTGCCAAAAATTGATGATGTCACGGGACCTGGTTCCAGGATAGCACACCTGCCAGCCAATGAAAGATAACTGCATAAATTATTTTGGCAATATTATTGGATAATCACAAGAAGAAAACTCCGCTTTCCCCGGCCTTGCTGTATGGAGGAACAGTGGTTTCTGTCGCGGGGACCAGGGACAGTTTCTTTGTGTGTGGTGTGCGTTGGACCGAGGAAGAGAAGATTAGATGATCATTGGAACATTTATATAATTTGCCAAAATTAAGTAGTCTGCCATGGCCATTTGCAATCACCTCACAATTACACATGACTGAGCAACAGCAAAAAAGAGCCTGATAGCCAACCAGTTTCCCAATCATGCAGTGTGCCAAGAGCCATAATAGGCTATAGCCATAGTCATATTATAGCTCTAGCCATATTATGGCTCTTAGTATTGGACAATCCTCTCGAGGCTACACAGATTGTGTGCCGTGCAGATTTTTGGGGGCGTGTAAATGGGGTAAAAAGTTTTAATCTTATTGTTTTAATTAACGATTTTTTTCAAGGGTAATCCACCTTACCAAGTAATTGGCTCTTGACCGTACCTAAAAAGATGGCGACTGGTACATCAACCCACAGTTCTTAGCGCATGAAAACCATAAAATTGCTCATAAAAACGCACAGAAAAGTTTTATAAACTTCAAACCTAGGCTAGGCAATGTTGCTATAACAGGGACGAATTCCCCCCCCCCCCCCCCCCGCCCCTCAAAATATGACTTTATATTTAATTGGCCGTGTTAGGTTCGAAAGGAATTGTGGTAAAATGTACTGTCGCCATCTTTTTCCGTACGGCGGATTCTGTGGTCGAGTAAACGTACATTTAGTACCTGATATTAAAATGAAGCATCAAGGGCGCCATCCCCTCAGTAAGGCCCTCCATTGCAAACTTTGAAGAACTGTAAAGCTCAATGAAGGGACAAGAAACAATACCACCATGACTGCTGTTGTTAATGATGCACCCATTCTGCCTCGCTTTCATGCCTGGCAGGACAGCTTGGATCAGTCGCAGGGCACCAAAGAAGTTCACTTCAAACAATTCCTTTGCCATTTCCACTGTAGTACATTCCAATGGTGTAATTAATCCCAGTCCGGCATTATTAACTGATGAATACCAACATGCATTAGTAGAGACCTTAAGATACACCGTTTCCGTGTACAGATACGGGTAAATTACTCGTAGGCGTAGCTGTAAATACATGTACCGGTATATGGCCTCTTACCCCGGAGAAACGGGTAGGCTACCAGGTGGAACGGTGATGGCATTATCACACCTGGGAAATCATAGTCGCCTTTTGTATAACTGGCTGGCAAATATGTTCGCCTAACCGTACCCGTAGGCAGAAACGGTGTATCTTAGAGTCCCTGATACTAGAAACAGGTCAAACGACTGGATTAGCCTGCTCGGCAGGCGCTTTATGAGCAAGCGGGGCGTACGCAGAGGGCGAGACAAGGGGAAGGAAAATTCTTTCCGCCTTCCCTCGTCTTGTGCGCTTCACGCTAAGTCTTTCGCTTCTTAAGTAATGACTAGTTCGCTTCGCATGGGGCTGGCACGCGGGTAGCCGCGCGGCCATCTACAATCCTCATGTTGGAATACCTTATTAATGTACTTAATTTCGCGGGTCTCTAATTTCGCGTTTTTCGCGATTGTAAAACATTCGCGAAATTAAAGACCCGCGAATTTAAAACGTCGTGAAATTTAAGCACGCGAAATTCAATACCTATGTAAAAAATTCAAAACACAGAAAAAATTGTTACTGACATGTAATAGCAATAACATATACAGGATATTATATCGACAAATACACAAGTTGTTAACTTGTTTTACTGGTACGTTCCATTTTGTATCTTCAGTTGTGAAACAACGGTAATAATTTTAATTAAAGGTCAAATGAACCAAAAATTCGACATTTTTTATTTTAGTTCAATTCTAGTGAAGTATGTTTAATATGAACCGAATAAACATACTATGAAGTTTCAGCTCAATTGAAGCAAGCATCTCCGCGATATTTGCAATTAAAAATTGTTATTTTTTGGCCCTTATCTTCGTAGAGCGGTCGGAAAAATTGTCGTTAAGAACAGTTTGTGACGTCAATGTTGGTCAGGTGAAAAAAAGCGGGAAATTCAAAACAGTGTTTTTGAGTCGACTTGGCGCAGAAATTGTGGTGGTTTGTGCGGCCATAAACCTAGAAAGAACAAGCAATTTGTCTTCAAAAGTTACAAGCTGTGGTTATAACCTTATTTAAATTTCTCGAAGAATGCATCATAGTAAAACAGACTTTCACGACGGCATTAATTTCTTTGCACTGTACTGGAAATGTGCGTGCGTAGGTCCGATTTTTTTCAAAATGTATTCACAAAATGTGTTCATTTTAGGACGTTTCCGGATATATAAAGTCCGGAGCTCCACTATGGACACAAAAACAAACTATCTTTGTATAGTGATTTGTCCAAAGAAGTTATTGAACTTTGTCGCACTCGAGCTGATATTTTAAAACCCACGCTCGATCGGACACTTGCGCTTCGCCAAGCACTAAAATATAAACAAAATCCTCAATGTAGAAGTTTTGGCGTTGATATGTTGGCAGAAAAAGAGTTAATCTTTATCTAGTAAAATCTTCCCCAAAATCGGTTTCAAAGCAACTACAGTTTTTTAAACTTGATCGTTTCGCGCAGATAAAGTTTGCTTTGTATTGTCAAGTTGAACATGCATAACACCTGTCAATAACCAAGTAAGATTTCCTTCAAACAAAGTTGAAGTTACATTATTGCGAAAACTTCTCTCCAGTTATGTATATAATTTAATTACCAACCGAGGTCACTTTAAGGACCATAGACGCCACTTTAAGCTCGCAAAGAGAGGCGACAAGCAAAGAACAATTCCATCATGCATAAAATTCAGCTTAAGTGAACTAAAAAAAGCTTCAGTGATAAGGTTGCAAAACAACAAATTTTCATTCAAAACAAGACGCTGTGTGAGCGTATATTTGGGCGTGGTCGGACTAATGGTATGATACTTTGAACATGCCTTATTGCAGCTAAAGAACTGTCATCATATCTTACCAGAGAAGACAAATCCTTCACTCCACTTGTTTGCTGAACCACACAGCTTATACAGTATGTCCCAATCCACAACAAAAATAATGTCATTTCACGACATATGTTGGAAAATATGCACATCTTCAATGCAGACATGCTTGGAGCCAAATTGCAACATAGGACATAAGTGGTTACGGCCCAGAGAGTAAGGTTTATCTCAGCTCCACTGATACTGACAGATGTGTTTTCACACCCATCACTTTGTACAGTGTATTCCGGTTACTAACAAGGGCAAATAAAGTTCCTTAAGTCCAGTATCCACAGGGATTAATAAGAGAGTAACACATTGCATAAACTGCTATAGGGTAGCACTGTTTACAGGAACATTGGTAACTATTAACATTTGATATACTACAATTTTCAACATTGCTTGAGAAAAGATGAGGTTCAAAGGTGGCAATATGTACACCTTTAAGTTCATATATATCCTCATTCCTATGTAGAGTCTGAAAATATTGTACTAATTTATGCATGGATGGTATTTCCAACAATACACATGTCCCTTCACTATGACTGTTATGATACATATCTCTAGCATGAGAATCAAATACATTATATCCCCCAGCCTCAGTGCTGTAGATACCAACACCAATAATTTCCACCGTTAAAATGAGTGAGTTGTAGTTCAGTGCCAAGAGTGTTTCAAATGCTGTAACCTGTGAGTGGTATATACAGTAGTGATGGATGTCACAAGTAGAACTGTCACTGCATGTTTTCAAGGTGGAGAAATTGCTCAAACACTGTAACCATTCCTGGCAATTCTGTTAACATTAACATAGATTGTCTTGCAAGCAGTGACAGACTAGAATAAAATTGAATACCAACAATCATTTTTTGAGTCATATCATCAACTGAAGTAATCTTTGTTATCTTACTGTAAATTAAAGCGCACAGACTCATTGCGACACATCGTTGTCCACCATTTTCCCCAAATCCTGTAACATTTCCTTGACAGTATGGAGCATTAATTGTTTTTGTAGCATCTACATAAACGGAAGGTCCTGGATTCTTCTCTACATCAGTACAAAGCTTAAATTGGCCAAAATTAACCCGGTGATTCAAACTGTTTTAAGCACTATAACATGGATAATTACTTGTACAGAGGGGCAAATTCTTACTTAGAAGCCTATTTGGATATCTCATTCCACCTAAATCGCCTGTGCTCTGATGCTTAGACGACATATACACCTTCCCTCGTTTACGAACTAGTTTTGGAGTTGCCCCTTAAGTAAAAACCTCACACTGTTACAGTTTAACTTCTGTAAACCTTTTCTATTTTTAACGTAACATTGAATTTCAGACGACAATGGTGTATTTTTTCGAATACTCTTCCATACAAAAAGTGTCACTTTCCGTGTTTTCTGTAACAAAGATTTTAATTTGCTCATCGGTAGTCTGCTAGGGGCATGACGGTAACCGGTCATTTCGTTCCATGGTCAGATCGTTGACATCGTTCCAAGTCAGATCGTTCCAATCAATAGTCAGATCGTTCCACAAAATAGTCAGTTCGTTCCACAAAAAAGACAGTGCGATGAAAAGTCAAGCAAATCTTTCTAAATTTGTTGAGTGAACTTTATCGAGAAGAAAAACGTTTCGTTCATACCACAAGCTGATAAAATAATAATCGATCCAAAGTCGATTCGATCCATCCTAAATCGTTTGAAAGCAAACAAGAGACGATTTCAACCAGTCACGGGCTTTAACATTTAAACCGCTGCTTTGAGAATCGATAGTTTTGAAAGATATACCACCTTCAGAACGGCATAGCTTTTACTTGTTGTACAGTATTTCGAAGCGCTTGTAACCTAAATGTTTCTTTGCAGCGCCCGATTGAAGCAAATTTTGAAAACAACGCGAGTTTCGAATTACAATCTCGATTTTATGGTAATTTGTCATGCCGAAAATATAATTGGACTAACCTGATTTAAACCAATGAAATTGTAAGTTCTGTTATAAATAAATTTCCCACGAGGAGATCTCAATTCAGCTTCTTTTATTTCCTCCACAACAAAAATTTTCCTTCTGTACAACTAGCTCATTACCTTCTCTTGTCGTCACCTCGCTGCCATCAAAACACTCAACACAAAACTTGCTGATAATGCAAAATCTCGACGCACAGCATCGTACATGTACTGCGTCACAACATACACAATTAGTTGAAAAAACACAACACACAATACAAAAAAAAGTTCATTAACCGTCACCCTGCTAAAAAAAATTGAAATAATAAAAAGAATTGTTACAGTTATCACCGTAGTTCCAAAAGAAGCCTCAGTCCCTTTTGGTTTCAATTGTTGACAATCGTCTCTTCCTTCATCGGAACATATTTTTATCATAGACAACTCGCTGTGTTCCGCAATGCAAAAATCAAAATCACTATTGTCACACTGATAACCAGCTACACAAATCTTGCGACTCTCAAACTTGTTCAACATTCCTCTGTTCAAACTCTTATCCATTTTACACGTACACTCCTGATATTCCAATTTGTTATTACGTCTATGGGGTCCATGAGTTTTTGATGTCATTGAATGTCTTGATAATTTGCTTTGTTTTTCTTTGAGTTCGCGGACCAGCCCATTCCGAAAACACTCAGGGTTATATTTTAGTGTGGGCCTACCGCGGACAGTGTGTGCATTTGTAAGTTTAAACCGGGATAACATGATTGAACAACATATTAACACGTGCCTCGAAACGCCGCGGCCAAATGTTATCCAAACTGCTTCTCACTGCTGCTTCGAAAAATTTCGGATCAAACGATATCTTAATCGTCCCTCATTGGATTATCCACTCGACCTAACAAAATCGACCAATCACAAAATAAAGAAAAGAAAATAGACATAAAATAAAGAAAACCGCAAATTCAGATGACCTCTTAGGAAACATGCAATTAAAACTGTCTTTCTATAATTGGTGCATTTCGATCCTCTCGTCAAAAAAATGTCAGACGTCAATCATCTTAGCGGACCTCTTAGGAAACGAAAGTTTTCTTGAACGGGTCCAAAAGGTCATTGTTTATGATTTGTGATTGGTGGATTTCGATCCGTTTTTTTAGTTTCTGTGTTTCAAGCTTCGTTGCTTTAGTTGTGATCTTATTGTGACCAAAACCCGACGTTAATATTCCAAATATTTTTGATAGATTTCATCCCCTGACTTCAGACTTCCAAATTTCGATGAGGCAAAAATACTGAAGATTCAAATTAACTTTTGAGATCGTAAAAGTGCGATTAAGTGCCGTGTGCTAGCAGAGCTTTCTTTCCCAAATGCCTCTTACATTGTACAAGACGTTTGCATGGCAGAAATTCGCCTCGCTTCGCTTGTTTACTTGCCTTGTTTACGTTAGCACGTATTGCGTGCCTATTGCACATTTGCGTCAAAACAAGCCGTTTCCATTACTCTATTTGGGCCACGCCCAAATAAAAACATAAGGCTTAAGGCTCTTATACCCGCTGACAATGAAGAAGTGAATTTTCTTTGCAAAATACCCTACCTAAAGATCTTAAAAGCAAAAGATGAGTTGCAAGCTTCGAACCCAATTCATGATTCACCATTTAGCTATATTTAAAAACTGGTCCATGCGAGGGTCTTCATTCAAGCAAATTAAACTCAGGAAACTGAATTATTAGAAAATACAGAAAACTGCACATAAGGATTTGTTTTGCTCGCTTCAGTCAAATCCAGTTCCAGCAATTGTTAAAGGGCAAAGAGTCGATTGTTTTGGAGTCACTGCCGGCACTGTTGTCGTTCTCCAGGTTCTACGCTACTTCAAAGCGAATGAAAGGAAGATTTGGGTACAGAAAGATAACAAAACTATGTAATTAAAACTAAAAAAACTAAAGGAAAAAAACTCTGACCATTATTACTTGAGCAACAGAAAAATGATCGAAGTAGTCTTTTCTTCTCGAGTAAGCTTGCTGGCCTTCTAAAGTTCCGAGAAAGTTTCATAGGCTTAAAAGCTTAAAAGCGCACAAGGTTGTTCACGCGTATGCGTTAGCCGTTACGGTTCTTTGACTCAGTGAAGACAAGGATAAAGCTGGTTCTGCAAAGGTAAATAAATCTGGGCATATAAAAAAAGTAACCATAACTACTAATAACACAATACAAGCAGGTTTTAATTCAACCCGGCGAAAGAAGGCGAAGCACTGGACACAAAATCAAGTCACAAATCGAATCAGAAAAATACAAGGCTGTTTGGAAATGTTCAAAACGTTTTATTCCACCTCAGACTGACGGAATGATCTGTTTTTACTCTAACATTGGTTGTTCTGAGTAATTTTCAAGTGACGAAAAAACAACAACAACAAAAACAAAAAAGCCTTTATAAGGAGCAAACGTTCGCACCTCGTGCATTTCATTCAGTCTCAGTCAAAACTCTTACAGAACGAGACAGACAAACGCAGGCGATATGGGATGCACAGAAGCAGGGCGGATAAAGGTTATCCGCCCTGGCACAAGCTTGCGCAGAACGTCACTTTTCCTCCCTGAAAGACTAACATTGACGTGACGTAGTCTCCAGTCTATCACGCGGCCATTTCAGAAACGTTTTCGTGAAGTCTTCGGAAATGCTCGGATTTTGATCTTTTATCTTTCTATAAAGGCTTGGGAAGAAAAATCTTTACCCAAATCTCACTTAGGATGTTTCTTTTTAGTGTTTGGTGAAGGTAAAGCGACAAAAGAAAATATTTCAATTTTTTGGTTCATTTGACCTTTAAGATTTCACACAGTGCTTGTTTCAGTTTATCTAGAAAGATAGGGTTTTCAAAAAGCTCAGACTTTTTAAAAACTAACGTGAAGTTGAGAACGCGAAGTATAATTATCATACCCTTTTTTTCATATTGAAATGGTGAAAATAACACCTTGCGAGAACATCGCGAAATTAAGTACCCGTGAAATTAAATACCCGCCTCCAATAACGTACGTTCCAATTTCCTGTTACGCAACCGAATCGCTGTTGAAGTTCGAGCGATTAAGAAATATTCGGTTTGGTTTATACCAATTTTTTTTGCTCTGAGGTTTGGAAATAGTTGTTTCTATTACGTCTTCGCCAGAGCAGAAGAACAACCTTTTCGGTACATGTATTTACAAACCTGATATGCAAATCGAATGTAATTGGTTCTACCATCTTAGGAATATCAGAACAGTTCAAATCCAATGATGATAGAGTGATTTTACTTGATCCGTACAGATATAAACTACTAGTGCAATATAGCTACACGTGAACAAAAGAAGACAACGGAATTAGTGCATAATAGCGCGTAGTATTCTACTACCTATTTCAAAGGTTAAGTAAATCAGTCTAGTAAAAAAAAAAAACCTGCTTTTGTTTGAACCGAACAATAGCGAAGTAAAATCAAGAGTGTGGATCAGTTACATAATCGTTAAGGTCACAGTCAACAGGAGTCAAACATAACAGCACAGCAAAACAGAACAAAACAGAACAGCGGGCTGTTTTATCTGACCTTTCTTTTTTTTTTTTTTGCGGTCTAAAGCTTGGTCTTTACCTAAAACATAATCTTACTCTTGTAACAGTTGGTTATTACAGTCTTTTTATGTAACGTTTCATAAATTTAATTGAAACGGCCTGATAAGATGCGTCGACGCGAAATGTTTGAGTCATTTTACTTTAGAACACCTAAATCACAAATTTCGTTCCTACCACTTTATGTTTTTTATACGTAAGCCCGAAAAACGTAACCCTTTCGGGCAGGGCCTCTCCAGGCCTTCATAGTGCCCAACGGGCACATACCTACCTGTGATGCAATCGCGAACCCCTTGTTATAAAATGATGTTAAGTATATTTCGTTGGCGAAAAGGAGCATAAATGAAATAAATAAATAAACTATCTAAGTCTGAAAATAAAACAGTACTTCACGCACTTACACAACACATCAATTTTTCCCTCAGTGTCGAGCACTTCTTTAACAACTTTCTTGACTGATTCATCACTGCTCACGTCCATCTGTTTAATAATCAAAGTGTCTCCAAGTTGTTCCTTTCCTTCTTCCTCCAGTTGTCCCTTATTCGCCAGATTTCTCATGGTGGCATAAACCTTGAAGCGTTTCTCGGCATCTTTAGCAAGATGCACAGCGGTAGCGAGTCCAATGCCGCTAGAACAACCGGAGATCAGCACGATCTGTGAAGACATGCCTATGTTGATTCGCGTGCGAAGAAAGCCAGGTCTTAAGTGATCGAATTTGACGTCTCAGCTAGCTTAGTTTAAGTCACGCTGACGTCCCGGACGTCATGAATAACAACCGGAATTGGATGTCTTGCTTGATAGACCCTTCTGCCGCACACAACGAATGTGAATTCCTTTGTTTTATTTCCTGCTGTAAAAATGTGCCGAGTCTGAGCACTTAAAGTACCAACTTTCGGTTGCCATTATTATTTACGTCCGGGAGGTCAATTTTCTCTTTCCCACGTAACCTGCGATCAGGAATTTTTTTTTTTTTGGCGCCAAAAAGAAAAAAACTATCTCCTGAAGCCCGCACTCGTGTGGGCTTCGTCACCCGTTCCTGAGGCAAATAATGTTACAGAAATTCCTTAATCCGGGGAGCTCCTGAATATACATAATACTTTTAGTAAATATTTTTATTATTTCATATATTTTTGGCCATTTTATATTGCGATGCAGGTTTTAACATTGTATTCAGTATCACAGTAATTTTAAACGGAAACTTAGATAAATAGTTTTTCGTAAGTAAATATAAAAACAATATTTTTTTAATTTCATTACTTTTATGCATTGACGGTTTCTAATATTGTGTTGTATCGCTGAAATAAACTTCGTTCATTCATTCATTCATTCATTAATCCAGGATTCATTCATTCATTCATTCATTCATGGGGCAGGAACGTGTGACGAAAGACCTAAAAATACCTGGGCTGCAGGCATTGTGACAGGAGGTGACGGAAGGTAATAGGCGCCTGTCATAAACCAGGTACAAGAAATTCCTCAGCCTTCGAAAGGGAAGGGGATGGGGATTTCGGGCGCGCGAGCTATGCGTCCGTAGGCTTACCGTATTTAGTCGGTTTTAAAAGCGTTCCTTTAAGTTTTACAGAAAGATGACCAAATGTTCCAATGTCTTCCTCTATGGGGACGCCCGAGCTTGAAAATGGGCCACCTGCAGCGTAACTCTTCGGCGATTAGCTCTTTTTTTAAGCTTTTAATCGCAAGGGTCTACGATACACATATTTCAGTATGTAGTGTAATGGGGATGCCAGTAACTACGGTAATGATAAGCTGATGACCGGTAGTTACCATAGTGATAATGATAAGAAAGATGATGGTACCGGTGGTGCGATGTATAGGTTGTTTGACGGCCAGCCCGCCGGTGGTGGTGTTAATCATGGACCCATGGTGATTGAAAGGTTAAAGGTGATAATGCTTAAAAATTGATGTTGAGGTTGACATAGCCGGCGAATTCAGCCGTCTCTCTTCGACGCCGTGCTAGGGGCGTTTCGTTTAGCGAAACGTCCTGAAAAGAGCGAGGAGAGACGGATGTTTTCGAAGCCGCTAGGGATAACAGTGTTGGTAAAAGTTTATGAGTGCTGTTCTTTAACTTTGACGACTATGATGGCTTTGATGATGGTGATGGTGGTGGCTTTGATGGTGGTTTTTATGATGGGTGCATAGCAAGTTAGGTTTTTGGTTATCTTTAAATTATAGAGCGCACGAGGGGAACGTGTGCGCGCCTCCTCGATATTTCACAGGCTACCCTGATTCACCCCATGTAAGGTAATCCAGTATCCAAAATCCGGGGGGTTTTTGCTTGTGGAATCCTAAAACAAGGAAAGTTTTTTTTTCTTGTGGAATCCGCAACCCTGGGCTCAGTTGTTCGAAGGCCGATTAGCGCTTAACCCGGGGTTAAATTTAACCCCGGTTTCTTTTTCTTGTGTTCAAAAGCATTTTCTCGGATAATTTTCTCTGAAAAATTTAGAGCTTCCAATCATCAACTTGTAGACAGTAAGAATTACAACTGAAATGGTTTTAAAGCTTTCAAATCTGAATTCAAATCTCGCACTAACCCTGGGTTAACTTAACCCAGCTTCGAACAAATCGGCCCTGGGCTTTGAAATCCGGAAATCAGCGCAAGAAATCCGGAATCCCGTATGATGGCAATCCCTTCCACTGACAAGGAATCTGGGATCCAATCTGGGATTAATGGTCAAACTTGGGGGGTATTAGCCCTGAAAAATCCCATCCAAAGTGTAATACGCTGTGACCCATGCAGGCGTTATACAGCCTATATGGAGAAAAATGACTTTAGACACCCAACATCAGTAAATCGGAATATTTCAAATTTATTTTGCTACACTTAGAGTCCCTATTCGAGTAAACGCTTGCCGGCCAAATCATGAAAGTGTCTTGGGGTCTTGAGGAAACTTACTTCTCGACTATATACGATTTTCCATTTGACAATCAAATACAAAAGGCTTTAATGACTTACACTTGGAATAACATTTATGCATCAACTTGTTAACAGTACACGAACTATTCTTTATCGAAGTACTTTTTGACCATTAAATCAACCATAACATTCCCAGTAGGATCAGCAAGTTTGGCCTTTACTTCATCGGGGTTGAAATTCTTATTTGTTTGATATCGTAGGTTTGGCTTGTCGCTAAGTACGATCGTTTTCACAATCTCTACGACTTCCTTAACATCTTGGATCTGCTTAAGGGCAATTGGCCATAACTTTCCTGTGAAGGCTTGAAGCAGTTTCGAAGACTCTTCGTCAGCAGTTGGTTTGTCATATTTCTTGTGCCAAGCGTTTCAATTAGAGCGGTTTTCATTTGAGTGTCGAAAAGTAATTGGTTTTGCACTTTCTACACGATGCGATTGGCTTAAAAGATTCGCGCCACCTTTTCATCCAATCAGAAGTAAAACCAAAGCCAATTGTGACGCGCTCGCATGCATTTTCCCGCGCTTTGCGTCAGCCACATGTAATTACTTCGAGTTTTGATTGGTTCAATGTATTGTCTGTGTCCTATGTGATTGGCCAGAGTAATTACTTTGGTTTTGGTTTTACGACACTCAAACGAAAACCACTCTATGATAGGGAACGCAGTCCAGGTCATACTTTGTTGGAACACTTCCGAAAAACATAACATATTAAAACATAGTCGTTTCATCATGCACGTATTGTTTCCCTGCGGCTTTCTTTGGTTTCACGCGTTTGCTTGGGCATAAACGTCTTCGACGTCAACATTGAAAGGGAAGGGAAGGAGAACCTGGCAAGCGTTACAACAATTAGTATCGGGAATGTCGAATTTCCCGGTTTCCACCCTCCTTTTTTTTCTTGCCTCTCTTTTTTATGGCACTTTCTTTGCAAAATGTTAAGCAGACACGCATGCGTAATTGTTCCGTCGCCGATTCCCTTTTTCCTCCCGCTTTCCACCTTTTATTTACTTTATTTGCCGCCGGCGTAATAGCCTAGGTATCTATTTGCTCTGCAAATAGTTTTCCTATTTTATATTTCTGCTGTGATTACGTAACCCCTACTTTGCATATTGCTTGGTCACGCTTATATTGTTTGTCCTAGCTCAATCTGACAAAGTCAGAAATCCTTATTGTTGAGTTTCACATTCACAAAAACTTTAAAAAAAAAAAGGTCACAATTTTGCAGCTCAAACATTTTTTAGTCTCTTTTAAGCGAACTCAAAGCAACTTCTTTGATTGTTTTGAAATTGCGGGCTATATAAAATCCACTTTGTCTATTGCGAATTAAATTGCCCCGGGTCAGCAATATTCAACAGGATCCGAGAAAGCAGTAAGCTAGAGAACATCTGTCGATTACTCATGTTTGAGCTCTTTCAACAGTTAGAGTCAGGGCTTCCAAAGGAGCTACCAGCCCTTTCGTATTGCGAGTCCTGTCGCGTTATCGCGCCTGCATGAGACTGTGCAAAAATTCATTAGACTATAGCGAAGTCGATGCAATTCGATACAGTACTGAAAAGGAACTTTTAAATTGTCAAAAGGACATAACTATCAATGTCTTGAACCACTTACACAACACATCAATTTTTCCTTCAGCGTCGAGCACCTCTAACCTTCGTGACTGATTCATCACTGCACACGTCCATCTGTTTGATAATCAAAGTGTCTCCAAGTTGCTCCTTCCCTTCTTCCTCCAGTTGTCCTTTCTTCGCCAGATTTCGCATGGTGGCGTAAACCTTGAAGCGTTTCTCGGCATCTTTAGCGAGAAGCACAGCGGTAGCGAGTCCAATGCCGCTGGAACAACCAGAGATGAGCACGATTTGGAGAGACATGTCTTTTTTGATCTGGGGATCAGTCATAGGTTCGCATATTGGTCTTTCTATTTTGTAAAAAAAAAAAAAAGATAGTAGCGTGACACGAACGCAAGAAACTAATTATAAAGGCACGAAATAGGATGTGTACACAAGGAGGAGTTCTTGAACCCCCTTTCAGAAGAAACGGAACTTAAAAAGTAAAAAAGGAACAAAACAGAGAATTAGAAAGACAACTTAAGGAGAAAGGACACTTAACAAACTTACTTAGCTTTACTTAAAGGAGATTTGTCACGGAATTTCTCAAAATTCAAACAGAGGACGGAACTGCCACCAAACTGGGTGAAACATGAATAACTGCTCGAAGAAGCTAAGGTATGCATGACACAACAAACTGAATACAAAAGAAAGGCGCAGCTGGGTAAGCTTGAAGAAGATATTGAAAAGGATTGCAATTGTTGTTTTGAAGACTTGTTAGCCTATTAGTCTTTTAAAGTTAATTTCTGTTGTTTGCAAAGTTTCATATAATGCTTTGGAGATATATTTATTTATTTATTTATTTATTTATTTATTTATTTATAACAACTTTATTTGTAATAATCAATACAAAAAGGCTGCCATCAGGGAGGAACTGAATCGTCATGTAAGATGATCCCCTAAAAATATCTACAAAGCTTGTTTGGCAAAAGCTGTGATTTTGTCAATTTACAAGTAATTTCTCAAGGTTCATTGCGAATAAGGTCAGGCGTAACTGACATGATTATAAACAAAATGAAGTAGCCAGCCGTAATCCAGCCCCTTTGAAAAACACTTCAACAAATTAGGTGAACGTACCTTTTATTCAGTTTTCATGGTCTGTATGCAGTTTGACTTTTGTGCGAATCTTTTCCCTCTATCTTAAATAAAGAAAACTGAAACCACTGATAAGGAAGTGTAGCAAGAGAATCCAAAGAAAAACCTACCATCTTGGACAAAATAAAATGGAACAGCAAACCCCCACCCCCATCATTGTCAATATACTGCTGTAAATACTTATTTCACGCTGGGTCCGGCCCAGGTTTATAATATTTCAGATCACTGTATAGTGGCGATACTTGTAGGCCGAGATTTTGAATTATTAACTGGCGATTGTCAGCCGGATTTTTGACTCAGTCAAGGATTTCTCCGTACAATCGATTGTCCACGCTGGATAAATTGAAATTACTCGCGAGTCTGAGCGCGGTGTCATAAAGCTATTAGTATATGTTATTTTCCTTTCGCTGTAGCGATTAGTTTGTCCAGGTTTTGTTTATGCATAAAACGAAACCAAAGACCCACATAACATTGTGTAGGTTAAAAGGCCGTTGCTTCACAAAGAAGTCAGCATTCAACGTCACACGAAACCTTGTTATAGTAGTGAAATTCACGTTCCAACTGCGTATTTAGTAACTCTCGCCAAAATGCAAGACACACCAGCGCGCAAGGTCGCGAGGAATCACTCATGCTTTGTTCTATTCTTTAATCTGATTGACCAACATCAAAACAAAAGGTTTTACGTCACGGAAATCGTTCTGCCGCTCGGGTTCGCAGACGTTACTTTTGGGTGGAGAGAAGCGACGACCGGAAATACTCCTGTGTCCGCAGGAGAACAAACGAGAAGGAAAATAAAAAATTATATATGCATTTTTTCCCCCTCATCGGCGGGATTAAAGTTCTGGATTCCGGATTCTTTGACGGTTGGACTCAGCCTCGTACCCAGGCCAGTTCGCACTACCCGAGTTACCAGAGGAGGCTTAGAACCAAGTGCGATTTCAGGCACGCGAAGAAGTGGTAAGACTTGGGAGGTAATGGCCCTGAAAACTACAGTCGAGCCAACATAAATGACACTCAAAAAGCGTAATAGGGTGTGATCTATTCAGGCCTTTTACGTCTTATTCAAAGAAATATGGAGATAAATGACTTCAGATGACCACGAAGACACCTGACATCAGTAAATCTGAATCTTTTAAATTTATTTTGCTATACTTAGTTACACTCTCCATTGGAGTAGATGCTTGCCAGCCATATCATTGAAGAGTTCGGTTTTTAAGGAAACATGCTAACCAACAGTTATGATGTTCCATTGCTAATCAAATGAACAAAACCTAAACGATGTACTCTAGAATAACATCCATGCATTAACTGCTTAACCACTGGGGCTATATACGAACTATTCTTTATCGAAGTACTTTTTGACCATCAAATCAACTATAACATTCCCAGTAGCATCAGCAAGTTTGGCCTTTACTTCATCGGGGTGGAAATTCTTATTTGTTTGATATCGTAGGTTTGGCTTGTCGGTAAGTATGATCGTTTTCACAATCTCTGCGACTTCCTTGACATCTTGGATCACCTTAAAGGCCATTGGCCACAACTTTCCTGTGACGGCTTGAAGCAGTTTTGAAGACTCTTCGTCAGCAGTTGGCTTGTCATATTTCTTGTGCCAGGCTTCCATGTTTCCACCTAATGCTGTTCCAACGGGACCTGGTTCAAGTAGAGAACACCTACAAGGGGTAAAGAAAGGTTGTATGGCTAGTAAGAAGGTTGTGGAGATTACATCTTCTTTATTAAACTTGTAATACAGTGAAACCTCGATAAGGTTGGGGCTCAAGGGAGAGACAAAATTTGTTCGCTATAACGAGGTTTCTTTATTTTGAACTTCTTTATCATATGTTTTACCATTACTGGGATAAAGAAAATCATTCGTTATACCAAGGACCTCGTTATTGCTGCCGGGCATCAGCCAGCAGCACACCACATTCTTGAGCGATTTGAGATTTACAGTCAAACCAAGTCAAGCGTACCCCCCAAAATTCTATTAATGAATTGATTATTTGAAAAATGAATCCGTTAGTCGTTCCCGTAACTGGTGTCAAATTCAAAGCGGCATTTCTGCATGCGTAATGAGCAGTGAATATTTTACGAGAACTTCTCCGTATTTGTTCAGATTGGAAATCTTTGAATGGATTAAGCTTCTTAGAAGACATTTACATCAATTTCAGGAAAATGGTGCTGTTAGAAATTTCATAACTGCCTCGCGTGTGAATTCACGGCTCATTACACATACAAGAATGCAGAGATCAATCTGAAATCTACAACTAGCAACGGATTCAACTTTTGAATAATAAATTCATTAATGTATTCTTGGGGGGTACACTTGACCTGGTTTGACTGTAAGCAAGCGATTAGCTGCCGCGCCATTTTTTCTCTTAGGAGCAACCCGCCATTTCTTGTTTGGGTCTCATGTAAGATCTGTTTAGAAATCGTAGTTCATCGGATATTTGCTGTCTTTTTGAACGGCCTAAACGGTAAGAACAGTTCAAGAAGTATTGTACGGAACATTTTTTCGGTTTATTTTTTATTCTAGGTTTCAATATTTGTTATAGGGAGTATTCTTTTGTCACACAGACTGTTATTTCGGGAATCAGGATTGTAAGTTACATAAGTGACGGCATGTGCTCTACATCTACCTGACCTGTGTGATCGGTTCATTTTTTATATTACGCTCTGAGTGTTCCATAATTCCAACAAGTTTATGTTATTGTCTTTAATAAAAAAGAATTCATATGTTCAACTGTTCTACAAACTGTCTTTGTCCTGTTCGCATCGCAGCTAACGGCAACACTTCCCTTCTCAATGAGAACTTCTAGCATAAAGGTTCATTATATCGAGGTAGTGCGTGCTGTAGAAGGTATGGTTTAGTTTAAGCAACGTATTCAACTTAGATTAAATGCACAGTGTTACTTCATGGAATGTGTAGGTCCACAAAAGAATCTGGGAAACGTTTAAAGGAAGGAAAAACGGCAACCGAGTAGTTCTGGGAACGAGGCTGCGCAGCTCAGGAAGTTTGTTAAAGCTGTAGAAAATGGTGAAAAAGTTCCACACGTTAAAGCGTAGTAGAAATAGCAGAACTACTCCCTAAAGAACCCTGAAAACACGCTTTGCCTCGGTTGGACTCAAAGTCTTTGTAACCGAGCGTTCTTGTCAAATGAGAAACTAAGCACACGCTGTTAGCCCTAAAAAGTTTTAAGAGAATACACCGCGTGCTTAGCGACCGCGCCTCAGTATTTGAAGAAAACGTACGCGGGTAAAAACGAATGCGATACTGTTTTAATTATTCTGTTACAAGGTTTTTCTCCACCGGATTCCGTCTTAAATGATCTACATAATTCTTCAGATCGTACCCAGCCTCTTCCAATAATTGCTGAAGATCTGGAAATTTAATGTATACGATATTGGCGCCATCTCTTACAGCAAAAATAAACTTTAAGTAAACTAGAATAAAATCAACTCATAACTGGTTTTCTAAGAATACCAAACTGACCCAGTCTAGCATGGTTTGCCTGTGTTCGCTTTTGTAAGTACAGCAGCGGTTAAACAAAAGGCTGCCACAAAAATAGCCATAAGGTAGTAAGCCAGGGCAGGACATGTTACAGATCTTACAGTTGAGGCCGTAGTTCAGTTTCTTATCTGCAAACTATTAAAGCGAGTAGCACCGTAAAGCTCATTGAAGGGTATTCCAGAAATATCAACCTATACCCAGGTCTAGAATGGTTTGCCTGTGGCCTTCAACGTCCTGGCTCAAGTTGTTTAAAAGTTGGATAACGCTATCCACTGGATAAATCTCTATTAGCTAGAGTGTGTAATTGAGTTCCTTATACTTATCTGCTGGATATTGTGATTTATTCGTAAGTTGGAAAGAGCTCTCCAACATTTGAACATTAACTTTGGTTTACTTTACCTGATATTAAAATGAAGCAGGGTTGGAGCCATTGCTTCAGTAAGGCCCTCCATTGCAAACTTTGAAGATGCGTAAATCTCATTGAAAGGTACTCCAACAATTCCAATATGGCTGCTGTTGTTAATTATACACCCGCTCCTTCTCTCTTTCATGCCTGGCAGCACAGCTTGGATCAGTCGCAAGGTACCAAAGAAGTTTACTTCAAACAATTCCTTGGCCATGTCCACTGGGACACACTCCATTATGGTTAACAATGCTAATCCAGCATTGTTGACTGTTGAGCATCAAGGTATTATTTACTGTTAGTTTTGTTACCAGGCCCACCTGGTTCATTATAACAGGGGAGAAGAGTGGAGGGGGATTGATGGAGATCCAAATATCTCGCCTCCTGCACCTTCAATCCCGGTCATAATTTGTTGAAACATTTCCGGAAAACACAACATCAACTTAGTCGGTTCATGAATACACGTGTTGCTTCCCTACCCTCCCCTCCCTCAAAGTTGGTTTCACGCATTTGCTTGGGCATAAACGTCTTCCATTGAAAGAAAAGGGATGGAAAACTTTGCAAGCGCTTCATTGATGACCGGGAACGCAATCCAGGTCATAATTTGTTGAAACACTTCCGGAAAATTAATTAAAACTTAGTCGTTTCATGAATGCACGTATTGCTACCCTCCGGCGTTCTTTAATGTTGATTTCACGCGCTTGCTTGGGAATAAACGTCTTCGACGTCAACATTGAAAGGGAAGGGAAGGAAAACGTGGCAAGCGTTTGAACAATTAAGATCGGGAATGTTGAATTTCCCGGTTTCCACCCTCCCTTTTTTTCTTGCCTCTCTTTTTTGTGGTCCTTTCGTCTACTCACTGCAAAATGTTAAGCACTGACACGCATGCGTAATTGTTTCGTCGACGATTCCCTTCTTCCAGCTTTCTACCTTTTATTTACTTTATTTGCCCCCGGCGTAATAGCCAACGCCTACTTTATATTCCTGTTGTGATTTCGTAACCCCTACTTTGCATATTGCTTGGTCATGCTTATATTGTTTGTCCTAGCTCAATCTGACAAAGTCAGAAATCCTTATTGTTGCGAGTTTCACATTCACAAAAACTTAAAAAAAAAAGGTCACAATTTTGCAGCTTAAACATTTTTCAGTCTCTTTTAAGCGAACTCAAAGCAACTTCTATGATTGTTTTGAAATTGCGGGCTATATAAAATCCACTTTGTCTATTGCGAATTAAATTGCCCCGGGTCAGTAATATTCAACAGGATCCGAGAAAGCAGTAAGCTAGAGAACATCTGTCGATTACTTATGTTTGAGCTCTTTCAACAGTTAGAGTCAGGGCTTCCAAAGGAGCTACCAGCCCTTTCGTATTGCGAGTCCTGTCGCATTATCGCGCCTGCATGAGACTGCGCAAAAATTCGTTAGACTATAGCGAAGTCGATGCAATTCGATACAGTACTGAAAAGGAACTTTTAAATTGTCAAAAGGACATAACTCTCAATGTCAGGAACCACTTACACAACACATCAATTTTTCCTTCAGCGTCGAGCACCTCTTTAACAACCTTCGTGACTGATTCATCACTGCACACGTCCATCTGTTTGATAATCAAAGTGTCTCCAAGTTGCTCCTTCCCTTCTTCCTCCAGTTGTCCTTTCTTCGCCAGATTTCGCATGGTGCCGTAAACCTTGAAGCGTTTCTCGGCATCTTTAGCGAGAAGCACAGCGGTAGCGAGTCCAATGCCGCTGGAACAACCAGAGATGAGCACGATTTGGAGAGACATGTCTTTTTTGATCTGGGGTGTTACGACCACGATCAGGTCAGGGTAAGTGATAGATTTGCATATTGCTCTTTCGTTTTTAAACAAGATAGGAGCGTGACACGAACGCAAACTGAGCATGCGTCACAAACAAATTAAATAGGCACCAAATAGGATGTGTACGCAAGGAGGAGCTCTTTATCCCCCCTGCAGAAGAAACGGAACTTAAAAAGAAAAAAAGGAAATAAAAGAGAGAATTAGAAAGACAACTTAGGAATAAATAACACTTAACAAACTTACTTAGCTTTACTAAAAGGAGTTTCGTCACGGAATTTATCAAAATTCAAACAGAGGACGGAACTGCCACCTAACCTGGTGAAACATGAATAACCGCTCGAAGAAGCTGAGGTATACAATTTTTTTTTTTTTTTAGCTAACGTATACATGACACAGCAAACTGAGTACAAAAGAAAGGCGCAGATAAACAAACTTGAAGATGATATTGAAAAGGATTGCAATTGTGGTTTTGAAGATTTGATAGCCTCTTAGTCTTATAAAGTTCATTTCTGTTGTTTGTAAGAAGTGACGAATGGTCTTTGCGAGCATTCGCGAGCTTGCGAGCACTGCTGCGATTTTTTTTTTTGCGAGCGCGAGCAGAGATACAAAAATTTGCTTTTCGCGCAGCGAGCAGTTTAGAGAGTACAACTTGCGAGCAGCGAGCACTTCTTATATTTTCCGCTTGCAGCAATCCATATGGAAATCCTTTTCTTTAAAGTAAAACAGAAAATATTTTAAAACGGGGTTTAGCCTGCGTAGCAAGCGTTTCCAATCGAGTTGTTTGCGCTAAAGTTAGAGCGGAAGCGAAAAAAAAAAAGGTGAAAGAGGGAGGGGGAGGCACCTTCTTTCCCCTCCCCCTCCCCCGTCAATTCTTTCTTTTTTTTGCTCTCGTCCCGACGTTCTCGACGAACTCGCACGGAAACGCTTGCTACGCAGGCTAAACGGGGTTTTAATCTAGAGCGCATCAAGTTCTTTGAAGCTAGATTGAGAGTGACACCTTATCGAGATCTAACCAATTACAGTCGCGTTTGATGCCAAATGACGTTACGTTTTCGCTTCACTTCATCACGCACGTGTTCGTACGGATCAGAAAGCTAAGGTCACAAGAAGGACAACCATATATAACCATATATAGCTAAATTAGCTAATTTATTATTTATAGTTGTCATTTATCGCGTGCATTTCCACTGAACTTGATAGCCATGTTATAGGAATTAAGTACCATACAGATTTACATTTACTTTAACCCAAAGAACGATTTACAAAATTTCGAGCAATACTGACAAGAGAGCGAGCATGCGAGCAACTGCAAAAATTTGGGGAGCACGAGCAAGCGAGCACTCGTTTAAATTTTGCGAGCAGTTAAAAATTTTAATCGGACCATTCATCACCCTTTTTGTAAAGTTCGATACAATGCCTTGGAGATATATTTGTTTGGCAAAAGCTGTGATTTTGTCATTTACAAGTAATTTCTAAAAGTTCATTGCGAATAAGGAGGCGTAACTGACATGATTATTAACAAAATGAAGTAGCCAGCCGTAATCCAGCCCCACTTCAACAAATTAGGTTTACGTACCTTTTATTCAGTTTTCATGGTCTGTGTACAGTTTGACATTTGTGTGAATCTTTTCCCTCTATCTTAAATAAAGAAATCTGAAACCACTGATAAGGAAGTGTAGCAAGAGAATCCAAAGAAAAAAACTACCATCCTGGACAAAATAAGATGGAACAGCAAACCCCTACCCCCATCATGGTCAATATACTGCTGTAAATATTTATTTCATGCTGGGTCCGGCCCAGGTTTATAATATTTCAGATCACTGTATAGTGGCGATACTTGTACGCCGAGATTTTGAATTATTAACTGGCGATTGTTAGCCGGATTTTTGACTCAGTCAAGGATTTGTCCGTACAATCGATTGTCCACGGTGGTTAAATTAAAATATATCGCGAGTCTGAGCGCGATGTCCTAAACGCCACGCAAAACACTACATGACTAAAACACTAATGACTAAACGCCATGTAAAACATGTCGGGCGAAAGGTAATGAAAGCGTAAAGAGATCGAGAGCATTTCTGAATATTGAAGCGAAATGAGTCGACGCTCACCTGGGAAAAAGGAATCGCTCGACTCTTTGACAACCCGTGAAATCAGTTTAACTCGAAGTTATCGTAACTTCAGTGCTTTAATAAAATGGGAAATTTCGCCGGTCTATTGAAACCGGTCGTTTGTACAATAAAGCAAGTAGCAAGTAATATTCATGTACAAGTAATTAGTTTTACAAATTTGAATTTTATTGCAGTTTTTTTAAGTTGTTAAGCGCTGTTGATCAGTGAATGTAAATAGCGCTCTAGAATTTATTAAGTTATTATTATTATTATAGGACACTAAGTGTTATTTTTGTTGAATAATAAAAGACTAATAAAAGAATAAATGTCAAACCAGAAATTGCTCTCTTAAAAACGGAAAATAATAAATGATCCTGAGAGAATATTCACTGTGTTAAGGATTTCCCTGCTGTACTGTTAGCTCTATACAAGAGAGGACGGGCGATTCTTTTTTATTTCCGTTTCGCTGACACAGCTTTAGCAGAAATCTCTCTTTAGTCGTTTTCGTCGACAAAACGAATAGCAATATTGCTCTCCGCGTCTTCGCCATTTTTATCTGCCTCAATTCGTGAAGGACGCGTTGCTCTGGTCGTGGGTCATCCACGCGAAACACATTCGCGCTATGTGATTGGCTGTTGTTTAATCCCCCTTGGGATCTGTGGTCTTAAAAATAACTCGAGACGAATTACCTATGGAATAGGGTGTGTATGGAGGATGCCTTCTCTGTCCCCTTTATCCTCTCTTGCCTAAAGCTGTTAGTATATTTTATTTTCCTTTCGCTAAAGCGATCAGTTTGTCCAGGTTTTTTTTATGTCCCGTACTACCGTATTTCATAAAACGAAACCAAAGACCCACATCACATTATGTAGCTAAAAAGGCCGTTGCTTCACAAAAAAGTCAGCATTCTACGTCGCACGAAACCTTGTTATAGTCGTGAAATTCACGTTCCATTTGCGTATTTAGTAACTCTCGCCAAAATCCAAGACACACCAGCGCGCAAGGTCGCGAGGAATCACTCATGCTTTGTTCTATGCTTTAATCTGATTAGCCAACATGAAAAAAAAAGGTTTTACGTCACGGAAATCGTTCTGCCGCTCGGGTTCGCAGACGTTACTTTTGGGTGGAGAGAAGCGACGACCAGAAATACGCCTGTGTCCGCAGGCTAGGGAATTAGGAGAACAATCGAGGAGGAAAATAAAAAAATATATATGCATTTTTCCCCCTCATCGGCGGGATTAAAGTTCTGGATTCTGGATTCTTTGACGGTGGGACTCAGCCTCGTACCCAGGCCAGTTCGCGCTCTCTGAGTTACCATAGGAGTCTTGGAACCGAGTGCGATTTCAGGCACGCGACGAAGTGGGCACTTAACATTGAGAGCATACAACATAGTGGGCAATCGACATGATGGACACGCGACATAGTGGGCACGCGACGAAGAGGTAAGACTTGGAAGGTAATGGCCCTGAAAACTACAGTCGAGCCAACATCATTGACACTCAAAAAGCGTAATAGGGTGTGATCTATTCAGGCCTTTTACGTCTTGGAGATAAATGACTTCAGATGACCACGAAGACACCTGACGTCAGTAAATCTGAATCTTTCAAATTTATTTTGCTACACTTAGTTACACTCTCCATTGGAGTAAATGCTTGCCAGCCATATCATTAAAGAGTTCGGTTCTTAACAACAACAACATAAGCTTTATTTGCATGACTATAATTATGTAGTTACAGCTTTAACATAAAGTTACAATCTGTCACAAGGATGATGCATTGCAATGAATACTACAGTCAATCAAGTGTCATCAGCATGATTTGATAACAAATTAGTACGTAAATCATTACAGAATGAGACAAACAAATGTGAATTTACGGAAAATTCTGTGAATTCATTAATTAATTCTGTGTAAGATAGCTGATTAAAGTGGACAAAATTTTGTTGGATTTGATTGCACAATTTCTCCCTTGGGATTGAATATTTTGGACAATGGAAGAGAAAATGAAATTCGTCTTCAATTATACCAGAGTTACAAATAGGGCAGAATCTATTTGATTATATCTTCCAGTTTCAATCATGAGTTTGTGTTTACTTATACGAATTTTCACTAAGTCTTTCCTATTGGCTGAATTTCTAATTAAGTCTAGATAACCTTAAATTTATAATCATGTTTAAATAAGCTGTAAAGTTGTAGTTTCTTAGAATGATGGATTGTATGTTGCCAATATGTCATATATTTTTGTTTTATTATATCTATATAGTGTTTGATCTTAGCTTCACTTAAATTATTAGGATCAAAATCAGGAAGGTCATAATATTCAGATATTTTCATAAGATTATGGTAACATGCTAAACATATATGATGTTCCATTGCCAATCAAATGAACAAAACCTAAACGATGTACTCTAGAATAACATCCATGCATCAACTGGTTGACCATGCAAACTATTCTTTATCGAAGTACTTTTTGACCATCAAATCAACTATAACATTCCCAGTAGGATCAGCAAGTTTGGCCTTTACTTCATCGGGGTGGAAATTCTTATTTGTTTGATATCGTAGGTTTGGCTTGTCGCTAAGTACGATCGTTTTCACAATCTCTGCGACTTCCTTGACATCTTGGTTGTGCGTAAGGGCAATTGGCCATAACTTTCCTGTGAAGGCTTGAAGCAGTTTCGAAGACTCTTCGTCAGCAGTTGGCTTGTCATATTTGTTGTGCCAGGCTTCCATGTTTCCACCTAATTCTGTTCCAACGGGACCTGGTTCAAGAATAGAACACCTATAAGGGGTAAAGAAAGGTTGTATGGCTAGTTAGAAGGTTGTGGAGATTACATCTTCTTTGTTAAACTTGTAATACAGTGAAACCTCGATAAGCGAGGGGGGGAGGGGGGGAGGGGGGGGGGTGTCAAGAAACTGACAAAATTTATTCGCTATAACGAGGTTTCTTTATTGTGAACTTCTTTATCATATGTTTTACTATTACTGGGGTAAAGAAAATCATTCGTTATACCAAGGACCTCGTTATATAGAGGTTCATTATATTGGGCCGGGTAGTGCGTGCTATAGAAGGTATAGTTTAGTTTAAGCAACGTATTCAACTTAGATGAAATGCACAGTGTTACTTCATGGAATGTGTAGGTCCACAAAAGAATCTGGGAAACGTTAGAAGGAGGAAAAACTGTAACCGAGTAGCTCTGGGGACGAAGCTGCGCAGCTCACGAAGTTTGTTAAAGCTGTAGAAAATGGCGAAAAAATTCCACACGTTAAGCGTAGAAGAAATAGCCGAACTACTCCCTAAATAACCCTGAAAACACGCTTTGCCTCGGTCGGACTCAAAGTCTTTCTAACCGAGCGTTCTTGTCAAATGAGAATGTTAGCCCTAAAAAGTTTTAAGAGAATACACCGCGTGCTTAGCGACCGCGCCTCAGTATTTGAAGAAAACTTACGCGTGTAAAAACGAATGCGATATTGTTTCAATTATTCTGGTACAAGCTTTTTTTTTTTTTGAATTCCGTCTTAAATGATCTACATAATTCTTCAGATCGTACCCAGCCTCTTCCAATAATTGCTGAAGATCTGGAAATTTAATGTATACGATATTGGCGCAATCTCTTACAGCAAAACTATAAACTTTGAGTAAACCAGAATAAAATCAACTCATAACTGGTTATTCTAAGACTACCAAACTGACCCAGTCTAGCATGGTTTGTCTCTGTTCGCTTTTGTAAGTACAGCAGCGGTTAAACAAAAGGCTGCCACAAAAATAGCCATAAGGTAGTAAGCCAGGGCAGGACATGTTACAGATCTTACAGCTGAGGCCGTAGTTCAGTTTCTTATCTGCAAACTATTAAACTGAGTAGCACCGTAAAGCTCATTGAAGGGTATTCCAGAAATATCAACCTATACCCAGGTATAGAATGGTTTGCCTGTGGCCTCTAACGTCCTGGCTCAAGTTGTTTAAAAGTTGGATAACGCTATCCACTGGATAAATCTCTATTAGCTAGAGTGTGTAATTGAGTTCCCTTATACTTATCCGCTGGATAGTGTGATTTATTCGTAAGTTAGAAAGAGCTCTCCAACATTTGAACATTAACTTTGGTCTACTTTACCTGATATTAAAATGAAGCAAGGTTGGAGCCATTGCTTCAGTAAGGCCCTCCACTGCAAACTTTGAAGATGCGTAAAGCTCATTGAAAGGTAATCCAATAATTCCAGAATGGCTGGTGTTGTTAATTATACAGCCGCTCTTTCTCTCTTTCATGCGTGGCAGCACAGCTTGGATCAGTCGCAAGGTACCAAAGAAGTTCACTTCAAACAATTCCTTGGCCATGTCCACTGGGACGCACTCCACTATGGTTAACAATGCTATTCCAGCGTTATTGACTGTTGAGCATCAAGGTATTATTTATTGTTAGTTTTGTTACCAGGCCCACCTGGTTCATTATAACAGGGAGGAAAAGTGGAGGGGGGTTGATGGAGATCCAGATATCTCGCTTCCCGCTGCACCTTCAATACCGGTCATAATTTATTGAAGTTTCCGGGAAACACAACTTAAACTTAGCCCCGTTAGTCGGTTCATGAAAACACGTGTTGCTTCCGTACCCTCCCCTCCTTCAATGTTGGTTTCACGCGTTTGCTTGGGCATAAACGTCCTCCATTGAAAGAGAAGGGAAGAAAAACTTTGCAAACGTTTTAATTATGACTAGGAATGCAATCCAGGTCATAATTTGTTGACACACTTCCGGAAAACATAACATATTAAAACATAGTCGTTTCATCATGCACGTATTGCTACCCTCCGGCGTTCTTTAACCCTTTCATTGCTGTATTGACTCCCTACATGGCCGCCTTGTTCTAACTTTTGAGTCCGTGGACAAAATCCTATGATGTGACCATTCAAATGAAACCTCTCTGCCTGTACTTTCAAATGGTGCTATTTGTCTCCAAAATTTTACAAAACGAAATTTGGGAATTTTTGTTGAATTTTGCCCTTGGCCACAATTGGCACTGAAAGGGTTAATGTTGATTTCACGCGTTTGCTTGGGCATAAACGTATTCGACGTCAACATTGAAAGGGAAGGGAAGGAAAACCTGGTAAGCGTTTCAACAATTATAATTAGGATCGGGAATGTTGAATTTCCTTTTTTTTCTTGCCTCTCTTTTTTATGGCCCTTTCTTCAATTCATTGCAAAATGTTAAGCACTGACACGCGTGCGTAATTGTTCCGTCGCCGATTCCCTTTTTTCTCCCGCTTTCCACCTTTTATTTATTCATTTGCCGTAATAGCTGAGGTATCTATTTGCTCTGAAAATAGTTTTCCTATTGTGATTAACGCCTACTTTATATTCCTGTTGTGGTTTCGTAACCTTTACTTTGCATATTGCTTAGTCATGCTTATATTATTCGTCCTAGCTCAATCTGACAAAGTCAGAAATCCTTATTGTTGAGTTTCACATTCACAAACACTAAACAAAAATGGTCACAATTTTGCAGCTCAAAACATTTTTTCAAGTCTCTTTTAAGCGAACTCAAAGAAACTTCTACTGTGATTGTTTTTAGTGCGCGCCATATAAAATCCACTTTGTCGATTGCGAATTAAATTACCACTACCCCGGGTCAGCAATATTCAAGAGGATCCGAGAAACAAGTCATGCAGCTAGAGAACATCGTTTATGCTCTTTTAAAAGTTAGAGTCACGGCTTTCGGATAGAGCTACCAGCCCTTTCGCATTGCGAGTCCTGTCGCGTTATCGCGCCTCCATGAGCACCCACTTCGTAAACATTCGTTAGACTATAGCGAGGTCGATGCAATTCGATACAGTACTGAAAAGCAACTTTTAAATTGTCAAAAGGACATAACTATCAATGTCAGGAACCACTTACACAACACATCAATTTTCCCTTCAGCGTCGAGCACCTCTTTAACAACCTTCGTGACTGATTCATCACTGCACACGTCCATCTGTTTAATAATCAAAGTGTCTCCAAGTTGCTCCTTCCCTTCTTCCTCCAGTTGTCCTTTCTTCGCCAGATTTCGCATGGTGGCGTAAACCTTAAAGCGTTTCTCGGCATCTTTAGCGAGATGCACAGCGGTAGCGAGTCCAATGCCGCTGGAACAACCAGAGATGAGCACGATTTGGAGAGTCATGTCTTTTTTGATCTAGGGATCCTTATGACCGCGAAAGGTCGGGGTCAGTCATAGATTTGCATATTGGTCTTTCTTTCTTGTAAAAAAATAAAAACAAGATGGGAGCGTGACACGAACGCAAGAAACTATGCGTCACAAACAAAAATTAAATAAAGGCACCAAAGAGGATGTGTAAACAAGGAGGAGCTCTTTATCCCCCCTGCAAAAGAAACGGGACTTAAAAAGAAAAAAGGAAATAAAAGAGAGAATTAGAAAGACAACTTAAGAATAAATAACACTTAACAAACTTACTTAGCTTTACTAAAAGGAGTTTCGTCACCGAATTTATCAAAATTCAAACAGAGGACGGAACTGCCACCTAACTGGGTGAAACATGAATAACCGCTCGAAGAAGCCAAGGTATACATGACACAGCAAACTGAATACAAAAGAAAGGCGCAGATGGGAAAACTTGAAGAAGATACTGAAAAGGATTGCAATTGTGGTTTCGAAGACTTGTTAGCGTATTAGTCTTTTAAAGTTCATTTCTGTTGTTTGTAAAGTTTGATATAATGCTTTGGAGATATATTTGTTTGGCAAAAGCTGTGATTTTGTCGTTTACAAGTAATTTCTCAAGGTTCATTGCGAATAAGGTCAGGCTTAACTGGCATGATTATAAACAAGATGAAGTAGCCAGCCGTAATCCAGCCCCTTTAAAAAACACTTCAACAAATTAGGTTTACGTACCTTTTATTCAGTTTTCATGGTCTGTATGCAGTTTGACATTTGTGCGAATCTTTTCCCTCTATCTTAAATAAAGAAAACTGAAACCACTGATAAAGAAGTGTAGCAAGAGAATCGAAAGAAAAAAGTACCATCTTGGATTAAATAAAGTGGAACAGCAAACCCCCAGCCCCACCCCTATGGTCAATATACTGCTGTAAATATTTATTTTACGCTGGTCCGGCCCAGGTTTATAACATTTCAGATCATTGTATGATGGCGATACTTGTAAGCCGAGATTTTGAATTACTGATTAACGCCGCAAGCGATTGTCAGAGTTTTTTGACTCAGTCAAGGATGCGTCCGTACAATCGATTGTCCGCGATGGTTAAATTGAAATATATCGCGAGTCTGAGCGCGATGCCATAAAGCTATTAGTATATGTTATTTTCCTTTCACTAAAGCGATTAATTTGTCCAGGTTTTGTTTATGTCATGTGCTACCGTATTTTATAAAGCGAAACCAAAGACCCACATTTATTTATTTATTTTATTTATTTAGTCACTCACAAAACCTTATACAACATGAACAAAAGTTGTTAATTAAATTATATAATTAATGTGACAAGGAAGCCTAACGAAGCACATCACATTATGTAGCTTAAGAGGCCGTTGCTTCACAAAGAAGTCAGCATTTAACGTCGCAGGAAACCTTGTTATAGTCGTGAAATTCACGTTCCAAAAGACACACCAGCGCGAAAGGTCGCGAGGAATCACTCAGGCTTTGTTCTATCCTTTAATCTGATTGGCCAGCATCAAAACAAAAGTTTTTACGTCACGGAAATCGTTCTGCCGCTCTGGTTCGTAGACGTTACTTTTGGGTGGAGAGAAGCGACGACGGGAAAAACGCCTGTTTCCGCAGGCTAACTAGGGAATTATTAGGAGAACAAACGAGGAAAATAAAAAAAATATATATGTATTTTTTCCCCTTCATCAGGGGGGATTCAACTTCTGGATTCCGGATTCCTTAACGGTGGGACTCAGCCTCATACCCAGGCCAGTTCGCGCTATCCGAGTTGCCAGAGGAGGCTTGGAACCGAGCACGAAATCGCCGAGAACGACTGGGAACGAGACTGGGTGGGACGTGCTTTCCGTGTTCCACAAGCAAAAATTTTCCGGACTCCGGATTCTCGCAAGGAAGAATTTCCCAGATTCCGGAATTCCCTTACAAAGGGTTACATGGATAATTCAATCAAATGCGGTGGATTCTGGCGATTAAAGAGTGTGAAGGGAACATATAATGTGGTGACCGAAAGGAGGACAAAAAAGACTGAAGAAAAAAAGACAACCGACGCGCAGTCCGGCCAGCAAGGGAAAAAAAACTTAAATCACACGTTTATTTTCGATCAATTAACGTTCGTTTTCCATCAATGCTAGATAAAAAGTCATGAGCAAGTTCAGTGTGGTAAAGAGAACATCATCCGTTACAGAAGTCATATAAAAGCATGGTAAACCCTCTAATCCATTCATCTTCGATTCATGTAAATCGCCTTGTCCAAACTATTCTTTACCTTAAAAGTACTTTTTATTCATCAAATCAACCAGAACATTCCCAGTAGGATCAGCAAGTTTGGCCCTTACTTCGTCAGGGTTAAACTTCTCATTTGTTTGATACCGTAGGTTTGGCTTTTCGCTGAGAATGATCTTTTTCACAAAGTCAGCGACTTCATTGGCTTGTTGCATCACGTCCCCAAATTTTTTCCACATCTTTTCTTGAGTGGCTTGAAATAGCTGAGAAGACTTTTCGTCACAGGCTGGCTTTTCATATTTCTTGTGCCAGTTGTTCAAGTCTTCCTTTGGTGATGTTAAGACAGGACCTGGTTCCAATAAAGAACACCTGTCAAGTAAAAGAAGAAGCAATTGCATTTTTTAAGTTAGATCATGTTAGAGAAGTAGCCGTAAGGTCCGTTTACACAATACAAGCGAAAAAATTGGAATCGCTCAGATCAAAAGACGAACGGCTGGGATAACCTTTTAGCGAGCTTAAGCAACGAGAACTATGAAGTCCCGGAAGTTCGATGTCTCGCTTGATGGAACGCTTCTGTCTCACGCAATGAATCTGAATGTCTCTGTTTTAACTCCCACTGTACGAATTTGTCGAGTCAGAGCGCTGAAAGAGAGAAAAGATATACATGCGGTAGATCAAATTAGGTTTCAGGGAAACTTCCCACCTACCCCTCCCCTAAGCCGTCATTTTGCCCCAAGTGAGAAGTAAGTGTTAATGTTAGCTTAGGGGAGGGGTAGGTGGGTAGTTTCCCAGAAACCTAAATCGATCCCATCCGTTTGCCAAATTTGACGCCCTGGACGTCAACGTTCTCGTTGTTTAAGGTCCGTTTCTGGCAGTATTTTAGGCCCAATTAGGTGTGGTTAAGGAGCCCCCCGGCCCTAAAGCTCAAGGGTATTTCAGCAATACCAACCTGAAAGAGTCTACATTGGTGTACCTGTAGCTTGTAATTTATATTATATACTTTAATTACCTGATGTTAAATTGAAGCAAAGTTGGAGCCATAGCTTCAGTTAGTCCCTCCATTGCAAACTTTGAAGCACTGTACAGCTGTAAGAAAGGCATTCCAACGATTCCATAATGGCTGCTGTTGTTGATAATGTGCCCGCTTTGCCTCGCTTTCATGCTTGGCAGCACAGCTTGGATCAGTCGCAGGGTTCCAAAGAAGTTCACCTCAAACAATTCCTTGGCCATATCGACTGGGACACATTCCACTACGCTAAACAATCCCATCCCAGCATTGTTAACTGTTGGGCATTTAAAACATGTAGTTACAATATTTATCGTCCTGTACCAGGCACTACTTATTCGCGCGCCTAGTTAGCTCAATTGGATAAGGGACCGACCATTAGAAAAGTTATGGGGGGGTTGGGGAATTTTTGAGCCGCAGGAATTTTTTTTCGTTATCAAATTCCTTATATGGATTTTTTTTAGGCCGTAGCAAGTATATTTTTAGGGTTAATTGGCGTGCATGAAGTTTTTTTCATTTAATTTTCCCTTGCGCGAATATTTTTTTTGTACTTCGCCCCCCCAAGAGCCGCTCTGCCGAGCATTCTGTCACGCAAGGTCACCAGCTTTAAAGTGATAATGCGCGGAATTGGTTTCACCGGTTACCTGCTTCGACAACGCCAACTTTGACCCGGTTGCGCTATCTGTTGGACTTGCTAAGGGCTCTTTCTTGGACCAGCTATCGTTTATGACGTACATGAAAGATTTGCCAAATGTCTTTTAATTCTGCAACATTCATTGCATGCTGGTGATAGTGTTTTATATTTTTCCATTCAGAAGTTGAATGTAAGTTCTGAACTTGAACCTTACAAAGCTGTGACTGGATACATACTATTAATCAATTTATTCTTAACATCGAAAAGTCACAATTTATTTTAATAGCAGCACCGTGAGGCTTATTAGAATTGTCTCTATTACCATTAACGCTGGCCCATATCAGCTTTTATGCTACCTTATGATGTAACCTGCTTCATCAAATAGAATGATGATGATGATGATGCTAATATAAATTATTTTAGTTTACTCTCATTCAGTGATTTCTTAGTACGTATTGTTCATTTGTGCATTAATGGCAAGTCGCCCTATGCCAGAAACACGTGCCTTATTTTCCACGCCTAAATGCATGGGTAAAATATCCTTTTAACCGGTCGAAGTTATTCCTTATAGATGGTTTTCACAGTGACGTCATCAAACTGTTAAGTCAAAACAGCGAGG